>CM043704.1:25786038-26096038 GCA_023935145.1 Bretschneidera sinensis
GACCATTTCTCATACAAAGCTTGAAAGAAGCACTCTGAGTGTTCGTCATCCTCGACCACTCTTTATATCAAGGCCCGAGAGTAACACCTTGAGTGTTCACCATCCTTGATCATTCCTCATATCAAAATTAGAGGATAACACCTTGATCATTTCTAAAACCTCAACCATTCTCAATAAATAACTTTAAGAATGCTAGTTGGATACCCAGTTTTCATGAAAAACTCTTAAGTAGAAAGTCTCGGACCCACTCCGAGCAAGAAAGCCTCAGATCCACTTCGAGAAAGATAGCATCAAAAGGGAATATCCCGATCACCTAAGGATTTACTAAATTCTAAAGCTTGAGGAGATTGCCTAGAGAAATCCTCACCCTCGAAACTTTTTCAGTCAAAAGTCCGAAGGAATTGCCTCGAGCAGTCATCACCCTCTGCACATTTTTTCAACAAACGCCTAAGGAGAGTGCCCTGAGCACCTTTCACCCTCAATATTTTTCCAGCAAAAGCCTGAAGAGAGTACCTTGACCACCTCTCACCCTTAGCAATTTTTTTAGTTAAAAGCCCAAGGAGATTGCGCCAAGAAATCTTTATCCTCGGCCATATTTCTAACTAAAACTCTAAGGAGGGAACCCCAAACCATTCCTCTCCTTGGTACATTTTTTACTAAAACTCCAAGGAGGAATCCCCGAGTTATTCCTCTCCTCAGTACCTTCACACCAAAAGAGTCCAAGGCAAGAGCCTTGAGTTCTTTTAGGTTTGACCTTTTCGCAAAAATCCGAGAGCCCCGAACCCTAGTAAGCCTTGGTACTTTTAAAGTGAATGCCAAGCTAAGAGATTTGAGCTCTAGTAAGCCTCGGTACTCTTTCCAAACCTAGTGGACTTCTTCTAAACCTAGTAGGCTTCTCCCATGCCAAATAAGTCCCCACGCCTGGTGGGCTAGCCCATGGCCCAAAAAGCTCATCGCTTCCCTTCGCTTCACATTGAAACATCAAGTAAAAATCTTCGACCATTTTTCAAGCAAAATTCGATGAGAGAGCGATGTGATCTTCATTTCCTAGACTATTTTTTCAAGCAAAATCTGAGGAGACAAACAGTTGGGAGCACGCTAGACGTTTGGCCAAACGACTAGAAGATAGTTAGATGTCTGGCCAGACGATAGGAAGATAGTTAGACATCTAGCCAGACGATTGAAGATATATAAACATTTGGCAAGATGACTGAAGATAGTTAGATGTCTGGCCAGATGATTGGAAGATAGTTTAACATATGGCCAGATGACTGAAGATAGTTAGATGTCTAACTAGACAATTGGGAGATAGTTATGCGCCTACTAAGGCGCCTGAGAGTGGGTCAATCACCTACCTAGGCTCCTGACAAAGCAAATTACCCCCGCGACTTGAAAGGTCCTTAGTCTACATATAAATTAAACACATTTGGCAAGCCTCAACCATTTTCCAAGAAATTTCAGAGAAGAAAGTACCAAACTCTTCATCTCCTCGACCATTTTCCAAGCAATTTTCGAGGAGAGAGTGCCAAACTCTTCACCTCCTTAGCTATTTTCAAGCAATTTTTGATGAGAAAGTGTTGAACTCTTCATCTTCTTAGCCATTTTTCAAGAAAAATTCGAGGAAAGAGTACCAAACTCTTCACCTCCTCAGTTATTTTCCAATCAAAATCCAAAGAGAGAGCATTGAGTTGTTCACTTTCTTGGCCATTTTTTAGACAAATTCTGAGGAGAGAGTGCCGAACTCTTCATCTCCTGGGCCATTTTTCCAGCAAAATCCAAAAATAAAAGGATCTAGGTGTAAACTAGGCGCCTCAGTGTAATTATCCCTAAAACCTAAAAGGGCTTTAATTTCTATATAAGTTGAAGATGTCTGACCATCTTTCAAGAAAATCCAAGGAGAGGGCCCTAAGTTCCTATGACCGTTGGCCATTTTTCCCAAAAAAGTCCAAGAAGAGGGCCTTGACTCCCTACGACACTTAGTCATTCTTCTTAAGAAGTCCAAGGAGAGGGCTTCGAGTCCCTACGACCTTCGACCATTCTAACTAAGAAGTCCGGGGAGAGGGCCCCGAGTCCCTACGACCCTCGACCTTTTTTTCCCTTCAAAAAGTCCAAGGAGAGGGCCTTAAGTCCCTATAATCCTCTATCATTTTTCCCAAAAAGACTGAGGAACCTTGAGTCCCTATGACCCTCGACCATTTTCTCTAAAAATTCCTATGAAAGTGCCCCGAGTTCTTATGACTCTTGACCATTTTTCCTAAAAAGGTTAGAGGAGAGGGCCTCGAGTCTCTATGACCCTCGATCATTTTTTTCAAAAAATTTGAAGAAGGGGCCCCGAGTCCCTACGACCCTCGACTATTCTCTCCAAAAATTATGAGGAGATTGCCTCAAGTCCTTATAACCCTCGATCATTCTTCCCAAGAAGTCCAAGAAAAGGGCCCCGAGTCTCTATGACCCTTGGCTAGTTTTTACAAAAATTCCGAAGAAGGGGTCTCGAGTCCCTATGACCCTCGACCATTTTTTCCAAAAAGTTTGAGAAGAGGGCTCTGAGTCCCTACGACCCTCAACCACTTTCCCCAAAAAGTCCAAGGAGAAGGATCTGAGACCCTATAACCCTATGTTATTTTTTCCAAATAGTCCGAGGAGAGGGCCTCGAGTCCCTACAACCCTAAGCTATTTTCCCCAACAATTTCGATGAGAGGGCCTTGAGTCTTTGAATGCCTATGTACGTAAAGTTTATTTTTATTGAGCCTAAGGCCTCGAGTCCCTGGATGCCTCGGTACATTGTGTTCATTTTTACCATGCCAAGTGCCCCGAGTCCTTGGACGCCTCAATACCTAAAAGTTCCTTTTTACCAAGCCTAGGGTCTCGATTTCCTTGATTGCTCGATGCTTATAACCCGAAACACAGAAAGAACAATTTCAAAACTTGTTATTGCACGTATTTCAACAATCTACTTCCTTAACCGTACGACTACACTCAAGGAAGTGCGAGGATCAAATGTAGGAAAAAAATTCCCAATGAATAACATAATGACATGTTGCACCCTCCAAGGGCAAAAATGTAATTTCATAAACAAGATAGAGTAACTGGTCGAATGGTTACACGTGGTAAAGGGCAAAACAGTAATCTCACATAAAAACCCTAATCCTACTAGGACACTCCAGCTTATGGAAACCCTAGTCTTATCAGAATGCTCTAGCCTATGAGAGCCCTAATTCTACTATAACACTCAATATTTATTACTTTCCTAAACAAATTTTACCCCTAAACACTATATAAAGGGGCTCTCATTATTATGAGTACACACTGAATTTACGTTTACATCCTCTAGCTCTCTTATTCCCTACTTTTTTTATGCCTTTAGTTTACTGATTTAGGCATAAGAGAATCCCCCGGAAGCGCAATCCCTTCAATCTTTCGACGACTCCTTATGGTTTCTTTTCTCTCTGTGTGCGCAGGTACCCCATCATGTCTGTTCGTTTGCCTGACAGATTTTTGATATCAACATTATGATATGATATAATATTATGAGTTTTTATTATGATCAAATCAATGTATCATAATACTTATATAGCATCACTTTAAATATAAAGGAAAACAAAAAATTCTAAACAAATTATTATTTAAAAAATATCATCAATTGTATCTTCTTCACAGGTATTTCAATTCACAACATGAGAGAATCAAGTGTTCTTTCAAGGCTTGTCGGTTGTCAAGAACATTCTGTTTTTCGCTTTTCGGGCACTTATGTTCATTTTGATGCCCAACCATCCTGATGGTCTGATCTGCTCTCAAAATTAACGAGTGTTGCTGCCCATAACAGCGAAATGGGCTTCTTGTAATTCTGTTTTTGGTCTTATTTATGTAATTTGCAACCAAGAGAAAAAAATAATAGTTAAATGAAAGTGTAGGTATTAACACTCATAACTGCAACTATTGTTGAAATAAAATATTTTTAAATCTTAATCGTTAAATTACTATAAATACTGTATAATTATCTTAATAAATATAAAATAGTATAATAGTAAAGAAATGTTGCCTTTTCATTTATAAAATTAAATAACTAATGAAGCTAAGAAACGAGCACAGATTATTCTTTGGTCTTTCTTATATACCTCACCTATTTAGATTCTCTTAGTTAAAAAAGAAATTGAAAAACATTTTGTTTTTTGATTTTTTTTAATCTCCCCACTCTTTTTTTCTTCCTTCTTCTTTGTCATTTTAAGTTTAACTTTATTATTATTTTATTTTTCTGTTTATAATTTTAAGACAACTACAATACAACCAGTCCAACAATGGTCTTGACTCTTTAGCCTGAGTTTTGGCCTGCTTACATAGAAGCCCAAAATCATCGAAAAGGACATTTTGTTTTTTCAAAAACCAAAATTCAAAGAGAAAAATGAAAACAGGATCAAATTATTCGTCCCTTCTCTCTCTGTCCGAGTGTCTGTTTCAAAAACTCGCTAATCACCAAAACCCATTTGTTAGGGTTTTTTCTCATCCCAGAAGGCTCAAACCCTAAGCAACCTATCGAAAGATTTCTTCAACCTACAATAACCCAGAAAACCTCAAAACCCATCAAAGATTATTCGTTTCTTTTCATCTCATTTTGTTCCTTCTGAAAAATGGAACAACCGGCGACACCAAATGCTAATCCTCAAGCCCCAAAAGACCACCAGAAGAGAAAGATCCCATCCCCACAAGAACTGATATCCCACTACCAAATCCAAGGCGTAGACTCCCAAGAAGCTTCCCTTAAGGTCATAGAGGACCTTCAGAATGTTCTCCTCTGGGTTGTATCCTCCAAGAACACTAAAACCAAAAGGATAAGCTCTTGGATTATGCATCAAGAATGATTGACAGTATCAACAACAGGCTTGTAGTGCTTGATATGTGGACTCTAAGCCTGGCTATGTGGAGAACTTTGCCACTGGGGCTCTGGGGCTGCCTTGAAGGGTATTGTCAGTATCCGGCTTCATGTTTTACAGGGTCTTGGACAGATTTGGTCCGCTGTGAGGACTGCTACAAAACCCTCTTATTCTTCTCCTTGAAATGGAATATTCAGTATCTGTTTGGTTCTACTCTATTTGAACTTATGTTTGGGTTTTCTATTTCATTTTCTTTTGGGGGGGGGGGGGGGGGTTGAATTGTATTGATGAGTGTTTCGGGTGATTTCTCGAGACTTCTCTATTTATTGATTACAATATGTGTCCATGGTTTGGATGGTGATGATGGTAAACTCTTGTCATTCTTTCTCGTTACTTTTGAACACATATAAATCAAACCTCATTATAAGTTATTCTTTAATTTCTATCTTGACACTTAACAGCCGTTGAATTTTTATTCATTTCTCCATTTGACAAATTTTTTATTCAATTCTCTATTTGAGAAAATTGTCCTCTTGGTTTGCACAATGAATAAAATAAAATAAAATATAATTAATTCTTTAAAATTAAGCTAACGAGAAATTGAGGGGATTGTATTTTTGTTGATAAAATAGTTCTTTCTGTTTGCGAGGAATTTCCATTGATTGCTATGTGGACACTCACCAGCCAATCAAACATGGACACATGGACCAGACCAATTGGACTCCACCAACCAATTGGTGATCGCCATGTGGCTTTATCAGTGGAAAGATTGAGGATGAACAAGGGTCCATGCGACGTCTTGCTCAAGGAAATTGATCTAGAAAGAAAACACAATGAAAATTTAAAATTTTCATAAAACCTAATCACCTTATGATTCACATAGAACATATGTTTAACTACAAGAACATTCAAGGATTAGAAATCACAGTGTTCTTGATCTACTTTGATTTTGTTTTTGCCGAATTATCTTGCACTCCTGAATTCAAATTCTTTCACATTCTTGAATTTACAGCAATCACAAAAGTATGCGATTTCTAAAGTTGATTTACACAGGGCAAATATTGAATAATGATTCTCTCAAATTTTTTTCTCTTTTGGGAAAAGTAAGAACCAAAATTCTCTAGGAGAAACTTGTGTGTAGATTATATGCTAGCAAAATTTTGCACATTAATAAACTATTTATAGTGTCAGGGTTTTGTACAATTAAACATTAATTGCGAACTAAACCCCTACAGTTATTTTTTAATTAAACATTGACTCTTTTGTGTGTGACCCTTTAGGTTCAAACTAATCTGGTTGTAAGTCATAACTTTTATGTAATTGCAATTGAAACCCTTTTCAATTAATTATGCCTTTTTCTAATTTATTTTGAATCAAAACCACTTTTGATTCTCCCTTTATAAGAATTAATTAATTATCTTTTAAATTAATTCTTAGGGCTTATAAGGTCATGAGTGACACCTAGCAGCATATCATGACTACCCAAACAATGTGAATTTGGTTGTGAAACCTTGAATCTTTCATTATTAGTTACCATACAATTCAATTATTCCATCATGCAATGTCCCAATTAAGCTAATTAAGGTATGTAATTACTATTAAACACTTAGCATTAATTATATGTGTCTAGATCTTAAGACTATAATTCTAATAGTGAAATTAGAAACTCATTTCTAATTCTCACTCTATTTTAGCTAAGAAACTTTTTGCTTTATATCTTAGTAGATCACATAGAATATTTTTTTTCTTTCACTTAAGAGTGATAGAACCCTTATTGTACACCCACATATCTTTATATGAAATCCATTATACCTAATTACTTCTAATTAATGATATATAAATAGAACTATATTAAATAGTATCAGAGTATAATAAGTCGCATCCATGGAGCCGTATGTCTAAGGATCACATGCAAAATTGTAACATAAGAACCACCTATTAACAAGCAAGTAAAACTCAATGTAGGTGTTCTTAAGTCGAGTTATGTTTAGTGAAGCCATTCTTTAATAAGCACCCACATACTTGTTTTAGGGTCCACCACACGAGTTTCATTAAGATTAGTCACCCTTCTAATTGAGCAAGCATAGTATGTATAAGTATAATCGGATTACTAACGTCCGATTAGTATCCTACGACCATGAACATTTAGGAATAAAGCTTTCAAGAAGATTAGGTCTTATAATTATGATCACATCATAATCCTATGTCCATTGCTCTTATTCTATGGACTTAATCATGATAGTGTAATTTAACAAATATTCATGATTAATAAAACTTTCCATTAATTATGATAACAATTTGAACAAGATTTTTTTACAAATAATATGCTAAGACATCTAATGTCATTGGCTTGTAGGGCATACTACTAACCATCTCCCACTTGCACTAAAGCCAATCTCTCATGTATCTCATACCCATCTTCTCAAGATGACGATCGAAGTGCTGTTGTGTCAATGACATAGTTAGTGTGCCTGTTGTATTCTCTGCTGACACAACATTTTGTATGCTCATGTCCCATCTTCCAACGATTTCTCTAATTAAGTGGAAGCGACACTCAATGTGCTTGGATTTCTGATGAGACCTTCGTTCAATGCCTTGAGTTATTGCCCTATTATTGTCACAGTAAAGAAGTACTGATAGTTCAATACTAGGAACCACTCTAAGCTCGGTGATGAACTTCTTCATCCAAATAGCCTCATTGGCAACTTCAGATGCAACAATATATTCAGCCTCAGTGGTGGAATTTGCAATTGTATCTTGCTTACAACTTTTCCAGCTCACTGCTTCACCATTCAAGGTGAACACAAATCCAAAAGTGGACTTTCTATCATCCACATTAGACTGAAAGTTTGAATCAATATACCCTTCTAATTTAAAGTCACTTCCTCTATATGTGATGAATAAATATTTAGTCTTTCTTAAGTACTTAAGAATGTTCTTCACAACAATATGTGTTCCAAATCTGGATTAGACTAATATCTACTAGTAACACTTTTAGCATGGTTGATATCAGATCTAGTATATAACCTAGTGCACATGAGACTATTAGTAGTATGTCTTATAAGCCAATGACATTTGATGTCTAGGGATATTATCTGTAAAACAATTTTATTCAATTTATTATCATAATATATGGCAAGTTTATTTATCATGAATATTTGTTTAATTACATTGTCATGATTAAGTCCATATAATAAGCAATGGAGATAGGATTATGATGAGGCCATAATTTTAAGACTTAGTCTTCTCGAAAGCTTTTCTCTTAAATGTTCCTGGTTGTAGGATACTTATTGGATGATTAGTAATCCGGATAGACTAGTACATACTATGTTTGCTCAATTGGGAGGATGACTGATCTCATTGTCACTTGTGTGGTAGACACTAAAATAAGTATGTAGGTGCTCATGGGAGAATGAGTTCACTAAACATGACTCAAATTAAGAACACATAATGTAGTTTTACTTGCATGTCAATAAGTAGTTCTTATGTTACTGTTGTGTATGTGATCCTTAGACTTGAGGCACTATGGTTATCTTGTATGCGACTTATTACTTTGAAGTTATTTAATATGGTTCTATTCATGGATCATTAATTGGTAGTAATTAGGTATAATGGGTTTCATATGAAGGTATGTGAGTGTACAATAAGGGATCTATCACTTCTAAGTAAAATGAAAGAATGTCGTACGTGATATACAAGATATAATTCGGGAAGTTCCTTGGACAAGTCAAGGTGAGAATTGGAGAGGAGTTTCTCATTTCACCATAAGTATTATATTCTTAGGATCTAGACACATAATATTAATGCTAAGGGTTTGACAATAATTCCATACCCAAATCAACTTAATCGAGACATTGTATTATTGTACGATAATTAATAATAGAAAGGTTAAAAGTTTCACAACCGAATTCACACTCTCTAGGTAGTTATGATATGCTTCTAGGATTCACTCATGATTGTATAATCCTTAAGAATTAATTTAATAAAAAAATTAATTAATTCTATAAAAAGGAGAATAAAAAATAATTTTGATTCGAAATAAATTAGGATTTTAAATTAATTGAAAAGGGTTCCAATTGTAATTACATAAAAGTTATGACCTACAACTAGATTAGTTTGAACCTAAATGGTCACACACAAAATGAAGGAAATCAATGTAGAAAACGCAATGAAAATTTAAAATTTTCATTGATTCTTATAAAACCTTGATCACCTTATGATTTATTTACAACATCAAGAACATTCAAGGATATAAATATTACCTTTGATTTGCTGTGTTCTTGATTCCATGAATTTGTTGTGCTTGAATTCTCTAACAAGACTGAATTCTCAAATACGTCCGAATCAAATTTCTTGCGTTATTGAATCCATTACAAATACAAAAGTATGTGATCTCTAAGGAAAGTTCAGATATGGCAAATCTTGAATCAGGATTTCTCTCTCAATTAGCTCTCTTTTTGGTGTGAAAAAAAAGAACTAAAACCCTAGGAAAACCTGTGTGTAGATTATGTGCTAGCAAATTTTTGAACACTTATAAATTATTTATAGTGTTAGGGTTAAGTGCAACTAACCATTAATTGCAAACTAAACCTCTGTAGATATTTTCTAATTACACTTTGCTCCTTTTGTGTGTGACTCTTTAGGTTCAAACTAATCTAGTTGTAGGCCATAACTTTTTTGTAATTGCAATTGGAACTCTTTTCAATTAATTAGAACTCCTTTTAATTTATTTTGAAACAAAACTCCTTTTGATTCTCCCTTTTATAAGAATTAATTAATTGTTTATGAAATTAATTCTTAGGGCTTCTACAATCACGAGTGATACCTAGCAGCATATCATGATTCCTCATATAGTGTGAATTTGGTTGTGAAACCTTAAACCATTTTGTTATCAGTTACCGTGAAACTCAATCCTTCCATCATGCAATGTACCGATTAAGCTAATTTAGGTATGAAATTATTGTCAAACCTTTAGCATTAATATTGTGTGTCTATATCTCAAGAATATAATTCTTATGATGAAATTAGAAACCCCTTTGCAATTCTTACGCTGCCTTTGCTAAGGAACTTTCCAAATTATATCTTAGTAGATCACATAGGACATTCTATCATTTTATGTAGGAGTGATAGATCCCTTATTGTACACTCACATACCTTCATATGAAATCTATTATACCCAATTACTACCAATTAATGATCCATGAATAGAACCATACTAAATACCATCAAAGTTTAATAAGTCACATAGAAGATAACAATGGTGACTTAGGTGTAAGGATCATATGCACAACTGTAACATAATAACTACCTATTGATAGAAAAATAAAACTCCATTAGATATTCTTAAGTCGAGTCATGTTCAGTAAACTCATTCTCCAATGAGCACCTACATATATGTTTTAGCGGTTACCATACAAGTGACACTAAGATCAGTCACCCTCCCAATTGAGCAAACATAATATGTATCAGTCTATCTGAATTACTAATTGTCTAATTAGTATCCTACGACCAGGAAAAGTTGAGAGAAAAACTTTTGAGAAGACTAGGTCTCAAAATTATGATTTCATCATAATCCTATCTCCATTACTTACTCTATAGGCTTAATCATGACAATGTAATAAACAAATATTCATGATAAATAAACTTGCCATAAATTATGATGACAATTTGAATAAGATTGTTTTAAAAATAAAATCCCTAGACATGAAATGCAATTGGATTGTAGGGCATACTACCAACACAAAAGAGGCATTGTGTAATTAAAAAATAATTACAGGGATGTAGTTTACAATTAATAGTTAGTTGCTTCTAACCCTAACACTATAAATGGTTTGTTAGTGTGCAGTTTTTTTCTAGCACATTATTCTACATACAAGTTTCTCCTAAGGGATTTTAGAATCTTCTATTCCCAAAGAGAGAAAACAAAATCATAGAGAGAAATCTTAATTCAAGATTTGCCTTATGCCAACTTTATTTAGTGATCACATACTTTTGTGATTGCTATAGATTTAAGAACGTAAGAATTTATGTTCAGGCATTATTGAGAATTTGACCATATTATAGAATTTAGGTACAATATATTCAGGGAGTCAAAAACACTGTAAATCAAAATGTAGTATGTCTATCCTTGAATATTATTGACGTTGTACATAAATCGTAAAGTGATTAAGGGTTTATAAGAATCAATGAAAAATTTTAAATTTTCGCTGCATTTTCTAAATTCGTTTTAAATTTTAAAGTGATTAAGTAGTATCAAAGGCATCCTTATGATTTATGTAGAGCATGGTAATTTATTATTATGGTTTTATTAGATTTGATCTTAGAATTCTTATGATTGCAAATTAAGATTCAAGAAAATCAAATTAGGGTTTATGAAACTATAGGTCATGAAATTTCAATTTTTTTTATTTGATTATTGTCATGAGATGATAATAAGATTGTTGGAGGAACAATTTTAGACCAATAGGGATTAGTTAAATTCAATTTAGTTAATCAAAAATTTGTTTTTGGATCGAATTGAATTGAATTTGGGAATCAAGTCGACTCTCAGGTTGATGGAGTTAACTCTTTGGGGTAGAAACTCATAAAATCATCAGATGACCTAGAGAGTCAACTCATAGAGCCCGAGAGTCAACTCCTATGAATATATTTTTTGGTCGAACTTCAAACCGGCATAACTCACTCATTTTAAATTCGATTATGATGTTTTTTGGAAGTATTGGAAATATGTGGAAGTCAAGTTTCATATGTCACTAATCATGCTTCAAAATTACAAGAATTTTTTTAGCAATGATTTAAAAACTGAACAGTGTTCAAATTAGAAAAAACAGTTTTTTGAAATTACAAGTTTTTGCTTGTTTTAGAGTTTCCCAATTTGTTTTGATTTTGAATTCAAAATCCAAATTTTATTCAACTAAATAAATGATTTTTGGTTGTCAAAAATTATAATTTTGGTTAATTAAGATTTGTTCTTAATTTTTAAATAAATTTTTAAGAATTTGGAGTTTGATTTGGAATTGGAACTCCTAAATTCTTATTGTATTAGAATGATAAATTCTAGTGAATAAGAAATTTAAATCCTATTTGGAATAGGATTAGAAAAGTTTTTTGAAACCTAATTTGAATAGGATAAGAATTCTTGGAATTAAAGCTATAACTAGAATGAAATACTTTTAAATTCTATATATTCCATGTGATTGTATGCATGTTCAAGGATGGGTGATTATAGACTTAAGACCAAATAATTAAGCTATGTGTTTGGTTGTTATTCAATCTGACTGAATGTATGGTTGTTATTTTATGGGTTATAATATTTAATTCTTTGTTTTTGGATATGTAACTTTAAATGGGGTTTGCATACCTCACATTTCTTTTATCTCTACTTATAAAATTCTATCTCCCTCTTATTGTAACTCCCATTGATTTTGAGTCAAGGTTTCTTATTGATTATGTAATACAATTAGTTAGAATAGATTTATATGAGTAGATAGGAATTTTTTATTGAAAGCTGGAGGATGATCGAGTGTGCAAAGAAGCAATGGAGACCTATTTGAAGATTGCAATGCCATTACATGAGAATTGGTGAAAGATATTATAGAAACCTAAATTAAGACCAATGATTCACTTAATTGCTCAAGTGAATCATGCAAAAAAGTCCATAGTCACCCAATGTCATATTTTATTTGATATTATATGATGTATGTTTAAATTAAATGATGATATTAAAGACCAATTAAAATCCCTCATGAAAGTAATTGTTATTAAGTTGTACGAGGAGACATTATGAATGCCTTATCGTGGCCTTTCACCATTTTAGGGATATACATGATCTACTGTTCTAAGTAAGATTTTCTGTAGACATGTGAGACTTACATTATGGGTGATTAATGATGCCCTATTAAATATATGATATAACAAGGTAGAAAACTAGTGGGTCCAAGAAACTATCATGTGAGGATGATATTTTTAGAGGCCGAAGGAATGATTTGGTAATTACATGACATGTAATTGATAAGTGTTATCTACCTGGTAAAGGTTTATTAAAGCCAAGAAACTATTATGTGAGGCTATTTTAAACGAATAATGGAATTCCAATCCCCACTAGGAGACCTTCCAATGGGGTTTCACGAATTTAATACCGAGGGATTATGGAATTCGAAAAGAATAGTGGGAGGTATCAATATGATTAAAGACCAAATCTATTAGTGGATAATAAAATTGAATGGATGCTAATTTTCTGTTGTTGTTGACTTGAAGATCACAATGACCAACCTCAACCCATTATCCGAAATTCTTGATACTAACAGACTGACTGGGCCTAATTTCTTGGACTGACTAAGGAATTTGAGAATTGTTCTCAATTCTGAGAAAAATTGGCTATGTTCTTTGTTGTGAGTTTTAAATTACTCGCAAGCGCACGAGTCGTTTGCAATATAGCGTTGTGCAAATGCGAGGTCGAATCCACAGGGAATTGTGTTGTGAAAATATAAATTTATCTAAACTAATCTTATCTTAACCTAGTTCCGAGTTTTGTATTATATGTTGAAAAATAAATAAAAGCTAAACTAAATTGATTTTAAAAACTAATAAAAAGACTAAGGTTTCTGAATCCACCCCGCCAAAGTTAAGCATATATCTCAATATTCTAAAGATAGCCTATCAAAAAATTCCATGAATCCAACTTAAGACAAAAAACAACAAATATCCCAATTAAACCAAAAGCATCCAATGTATCTGCTTTTAACAAATCACAAAGGAAATCCAATTTAATCAAAAACAATTTGATGTATCCATCAGATGAAACACAAGGAATATCCAACAGAACAATTTAAACACAATCAATCATAAGATTCTACTCAAATAATTGATAGAACATTTATACTAAAAACATCAGAATTGTATAAACAAAACTAAAACTAATATGCCAAACAACGGCAGGGCTTCATCTTCAACCTTAGTTGAAGATTCTAGTCACTCATAGTTATAAAACTACAGTTCATAATAAAAGTGCTAAACATTTAACTAAAAAGAAATAAATTACTTTACATGGGAGAAATTCCACTCGCTGTTGGGCGGCATTTCCCCTCGTGGTAGCAAAGCCTTCGGGATCCACCAGAATGCCAGCAGACATCCACCGGTTAACACCAAATGGCTTAGGAATTGCACACTGAATGATGAAGTCAGATGGTGTTTATATAGGGGGAGTCTCGGAGCACTATAGGTTTCAGATTCGATGTGGGATACTGGCCCGAGTGCACTCGATCGCAGAAAGGTGCGACCGATTGCATGTGCGCTCAATCGCATGTCTGTTACGATCGATCGCAGATGCACTGAACTGCAAATATTTCGATGTGGGATGTTGACCATGCACTCGTTCGTAGGTAGGTGCGCTCGAGCGCAGATGCACTCGATCGCATATCTCGTGCAATCGATCGCACTATGCATCCTTTTTGCTCTTGAAGCTTAATATCTCCAGAAATGCCTCATTTTCTCCACAAACCTATAAAAATACACAAAACACAAAAACGACATAAAATAAAGTGAAATAATACAAATTAAGAACCTAACTAATATAAATTAAAGGGCTTAAATATGCAATATTTAAGACTCATCAAGTACCCCCAAACTTATATTTTACTAGTCCCTTAGCAAAACAAAATAAAAACTAAATGAAAAACAAAGAACATAAAGATAAGTTCATCACTCATGTTATCCAAAAATTTAAGGAGCACACACCACCATGATATTCATTCATGAGCAAACTTCAAAAAGAAAAACCCATCTTCGCAATGAATAGAAATGTTAAAATCTAATTACTTACAAAAGGCATGTCAAGGCATCACAAGTCTGACACTGTGTAAAGTGAATTAGCATATAAAAATGAAGCTTCCAAATAACTCTAATGTGTAAGGTCTCCATGTCTCAAGATTCACCAAATTTCCCATCAGAATGAACGAACATGGTGTAGTTTTTATTTTCTTCTTTTCTCTCCTTTTTATTTTTATATATAAGGCTCTACTATGTTTAATTCCCTTAAGCTTTCTAATTGACCCATGTAGCGAGTGTTGAGTCAATGACTCCCAAACCAGATGGTTTTAGGGCATTAGGTGTAAAGAGACCCCTAAGGACTTACTAACTAGAGTAAAAAAGGCTACGAAACTAAACTAACCTTAATGCTACCAAACAAAATTTTCACCTTTTGACGTGAACACTCACTGCTTACTGAGACAAGAGGTCCAGTTACTCAGCGAAAAATTTTGCAATGATCATTTGTTTATCCAACAAGTCATCCAGTTTCAGTTAAGACAAGGAAACGTACACATTAAAATCGCATGTCATACTTCACACAATTTGTGCTAATGTGCTCGTGTTAGATTAGATCAAACATGTGAATTCTCAAATGCCTAAAGTAAGTAACTAAATTTTAAAACTTTATCACCAGATCATGTGTTCAAAATTTTAAGCTCACCTATGACATCACATCACAGAAAATGTTTAGATCAACCAAAATTTCAAAATAAAATGAGTATGTATTTACCTTTTTTTTTTCTTTTATATATGAAGAAAAACAACAACAAATTAGGACAAAATGTGTGTAATGTGTCTCCCATACCCCCAAACTTAAATTACACATTGACCCCAATGTGTGAATAATATGGAAAGAGCTGACCTGGGATATGGAGAACTATCTGGACTAGTATGGCTCGTAGCATACCCCCAAACTTGAACTGAAGTATGCATTGTCCCTGAAAAATAAATACTAGAAAACAAAAAATACTAGAAGCACACATTAATCATAAATATGTAAAAAAATAAACAAATAGAAAAGATAAGCTGTGGGGTGCCTCCCATGAGTGCTAAGTTTTAAGTCTTCAGCCAGACTCCCCTTAGTAGACGACACTCAATCAGAGTAACTAGAATCCTCCAATAATATTGTCTTTATGTCCGGACTCCTCAACTCCAAGAATGGTTTTAGCCTTTGTCCATTTACCTTAAAAGTGTTACCATTCTTGGGATCCTCAATCTCGATGGCCCCATGAGGAAAAACTGACCGAATAATAAATGAGCCTGTCCAATGAGATTTGAGCTTGCCTGGAAAAAGATACAAGCGTGAATTGTAAAGAAAAACTTTTTGACCCGGCTCAAAAGCTCGTCTCAAAATGTGTTGGTCATGAGTCTTCTTCATTTGTGCCTTATAAGATCGTGCACAATCATATGCATCATTCCGTAGCTCCTCTAATTCATTGAGTTGGAGCTTCCTTTGTGTGCCAGCCTTCGAAAGATTGAAGTTCAACTGCTTGATAGCCCAATAGGCTCTATGCTCTAATTCAACCAGAAGGTGACATGCCTTTCCGTACACAATACGATAGGGAGACATGCCAATTGGCATCTTGAAGGCTGTCCGATATGCCCACAGTGCATAAGCCAATCGTAGAGACCAATCTTTTCTACTAGGGTTAACAGTTTTCTCTAAAATGTGTTTAATCTCGCGATTAGAAATTTCAACTTGTCCACTCGTCTGCGGATGATATGGGGTGGCAACTTTGTGTGTGATGAAATACTTCTTCATCAACTGCTCAAAAATCCGGTTGCAAAAGTGCTTACCTCCATCACTTAAGATTGTTCGAGGCGTACCAAATCGAGCAAAAATAGTGTCCTTCAAAAACTGGACCACAACTCTATGGTCATTGGTCTTGCACGCAATGGCCTCCACCCACTTGGACAAATAGTCCACAGCAACTAGAATGCACAAGTTACCAAAGGAGTTTAGGAACGGTCCCGTAAAATTAATGCCCCACACGTCAAAAATCTCAACAATCAGAATAGGGTTGAGGGGCATCATATTCCTCCTAGAAAGACTCCCTAGCTTTTGGCAACGCTCACAAGATACACAGTAGGTGTGAGAGTCTCGGAACATGGTAGGCCAATAAAATCCACACTGCAAAATCTTTGCAATGGTCATTTTAGTACTGAAATGGCCTCCACAAGCATGATCATGACAGAAGGCGATGACATTAGATTGGTCATGCTCAGGAATACACCTTCTGATGATCTGATCGGGGCAATACTTAAACAGATAAGGATCATCCCAGAAAAAATATTTTACCATGGCTAAAAACTTTGATTTATCTTGTCGCCTCCAATGCAAAGGCATGTGTCCGGTGACAAGATAGTTCACTATATCAGCAAACAATGGAGCGAGATTTTGAGTAATGAGCATTAACTGCTCATCAGGAAAGTTCTCAGAAATGGGAGTGGCGGCCTCAGTGAAATCCATAATCAATCTAGATAAATGGTCTGCCACCACATTTTCAGAACCTTATCCCGAATCTCGATGTCGAACTCTTGAAATAGCAAGATCCATCGGATAAGACAAGATTTAGCATCTTTTTTAGAGTTCAAGGCTGCATGATCCGAGTAGATAATGACCTTAGATGCTAACAAGTAGGATCTGAACTTGTCTAATGCAAAAACGACTGCTAACAACTCCTTCTCAGTGGTAAAGTAATTAAGTTGTGCGTCGTTTAGAGTTTGACTTGCATAATAGATAACATGGGGAAGTTTATCAACACACTGCCCCAAAACAGCTCCAACAGCATAAGCTGATGCGTCACACATAATCTCAAAAGGCACACCCCAGTTGGGTGGCTGAATAATGGGTGTGGACGTCAGAATCTTCTTCAGATCCCTAAATGCTTTCTTATAGTCCTCATCAAATATAAATGGGGCATCCTTTTGTAATAACTGGCACAAGGGCCTGGTGATTTTGCTGAAATTCTGGATAAATCGCCTGTAGAAACCTGCATGGCCTAGAAAAGATCGAACCTCCTTCACTGTACGTGGGGGTGGAATGTTAGAAATCAGGTCCACCTTCGCTTTGTCGACCTCAATCCCCTGATGAGATTCTTGCTTCAATATAAGCAACGGGTCGCGGTCTCACATAAATATGCTTCTAGACGATCTTGGAAGTCTCTTGATCCATCAAGTTCTTAGTTCTTGGTGTGGATCATATCAGTTGGTATTAGAGCCTTCTAGTTGTGGGTTTACTTATCTTTTGTTTTGATTCATAAAAATAAAAATAAAAAAAAGGTGAAAAAAAGGTGTGTGATATTTAAATTCAATCCTTTCAATTTCTCATCTTTGTTTCCTTGTATTCTAGCCTTTAAATCCGAATTTCTTTGAGAGTTATTGGTGAATTGTTGCTGGAAACTTTGATACCTGTTCCATTAGTTTGATAAGAACCTATAGAGGATATTTACAAGTGGAAAAAGGAAAGAGTGGTGAGCACATAAGAGGATAAAAGCCAATATGATTTTTGTGTAAAAACACGAGTGAAATTGAGTTACTTATTCTTTGAGTGAAACACATGAGGGAGTGTGTGAGGTCCTTTTGTTCTTTTTTTTCTAACCTTGTTTTTGCAGCAAAGACGTCAGACAATAAGAACAAAAATAATTCCAGAGATACATCGAGAAAGGGTGATCCGAAGTTGCTTATGGAGGCTTTAATGGGTGAGATGAGGAGAGCATTGAGAACGGAGATGGAACAAGTTCATGAGCGGATAGATCGGGTAGAGAATGCACGTGTGGGGCAGCAACAAAATGCTCCTAATATGCGTAGGATGGAGAGAGTTCAACCTAGGGGAGAGAGAGTTGAAGATGAGGGATACACTGCCCAAGGAGAATTGTTGGTTGCAATTAGAGCTCTAAGTGTGCAAATCAAAGAAGATGACGAAGTACAGCGAGAAAACATCTTTCATACTAGATACCATGTGCAAAACAAGTTATGTAGTGTGATTATTTATGGAGGTAGTTGTACTAACCTTGCTAGCACTACAATGGTTGAGAAATTAGGGCTACCAACAATTAAACATCATCGGCCTTATAAGTTGCAATGGCTCAATGATAGTGGTGAAGTGAGGGTGAACAAACAAGTGTTAGTTTCCTTTCGTATTGGAAAATATGAAGATGAATTTTTGTGTGATGTAGTTCTGATGCAAGCTGGACACTTGTTACTGGGCCGACCATGGCAATTCGATCGGTGTGTTAAGCATGATGGTTTCACCAACAAATATCCGTTTGTAAGAAATCAAAGAACAATCACTCTAGTCCCTTTGACACAAAAGCAGGTTTTTAAAGATCAAGTGAGGTTACAAAAAGAGAGTGAACAAACGAAAGAGAGTGAGAAAAAGAGAACGAATGAAAATCATAAAGAGAAAATGAGAGAGGTCGAAAAAATTGAGAGAGAAAATAAGAGAGATGATTCGGCCATTGAGAGAAAAACAAATTTCTATGCAAAAACGAGGGAAATAAAAAGAGCAATGATTTTAAATCAGCCAATGATTGTACTTTTGTACAAAGAGGCATTAAACACTAGCCAATTTGACTTATCTTTGCCTAGTTCTATTGTTTCTTTTTTACAGGAGTTTGATGATATCTTTCCCGAGGAGATTCCACATGGCTTACCTCCTATTCAAGGAATTAAACATCAAATTGATTTCGTGTCTGGTGCTACAATTCCAAACCGACCAACCTATCAAAGCAATCCTGAGGATACAAAGGAGCTACAAAGGCAAGTTAGTGAATTGATGGAAACAGGGTACGTAAGAGAAAGCATGAGCCCGTGCGCTGTTATGGTGATTTTGGTTCCTAAAAAGGATGGGACGTTGAGAATGTGCGTTGATTGCCGAGCAGTTAACAATATAACGGTAAATTATCGACATCCTCTTCCTCGTTTAGATGAACTGCATGGTGCATGTGTATTTTCTAAGATTGATTTAAAAAGTGGATATCATCAAATAAGAATGAAAGAGGGTGATGAATGGAAAACTGCTTTTAAAACAAAATATGGTTTATATGAGTGGTTAGTTATGCCATTTGGACTAACAAATGCACCAAGTACCTTTATGAGATTAATGAACCATGTTTTGCAAGCTTTTATAGGCAGATTTGTTGTTGTTTATTTTGATGATATTCTCATTTGTAGCACAAACTTAGATGATCATGTTATGCATTTAAAATCAGTTTTGGATGTACTTCGAAAAGAGAAGCTGTTTGCTAACTTGAAGAACTGCACCTTTTGCACCGATAAGCTTGTGTTTCTTGGTTTTGTTGTGAGTGCACAAGGAATACAGGTTGATGAAGAGAAGATCTGTGCGATTAAAGAATGGCCAAGTCCCGCGAGTGTAGGTCAAGTTCGTAGTTTTCATGGCCTTGCTAGTTTTTATAGGAGGTTCGTGAAAGACTTTAGCAGTATTGCCACACCACTTACCGAAGTCATCAAGAACAACATTGGATCCAAATGGGGAGACGGGTAAGAGAAGGTGTTCTAATTGATCAAAGGTCGCTGACAGCTGATTTTTCAACCTGGATATTGGGTTTGGTTACACATAAGGAAAGAAAGATTTCCAGCACAAAGGCATTCAAAGTTACTTCCTAAAGGAGATGGGCCTTTTCAAGTCCTTGTGATACGACATGCCCCAGTACAATGCCTTGCTTAACCATAAAATGACACTTCTCCCAATTAAGAACTAGGTTCTTCTCCTTGCACCGCATTAAAACCAAAGCGAGACGGTGCAGGCACTCTTCAAAGGTTGAACCGAAGACGGAGAAGTCGTCCATGAAGATCTCTAAGAACCGCTCTACCATGTCAGAGAATATACTGACCATACATCACTGAAAAGTAGCGGGTGCATTGTGATGAGTGCTAAATATTACATGTTTTAGCCCCTTAGTTTACATTTGTTGAGTTCTTAATTATGTTATTTCATGTTATTTTATCTATTTTCTGTGTTTTAATAGGTTTTGGAATAAAATGAAGCAATGTGGAAACTTCAGGGCTTAAAGAGCAAAAGCTGAGGATGCTTAGTGCGATCGAGCGCACCAGACGTGCGATCGATCACACCTACGATCATGCACACATGGCATGAGATCAATCGCACCTGCGCTCGAGCGCACCAGACTTGCGATCGATCGCAAGTGACTCGCACATCCCACATTGGAAAGGAAACTTTTGATACTGCATATATAATGCGCTGCACTGTTATGCCCTTGAGTGGACAAGACCTGCGATCGATCGTAGTTGACTCGCACATCCCACATCGGATAGGAAGCACTTACAGCGCACCAGATGCATTGCATCGCACCATGCTGCGATCGATCGCACCAGACTTGCGATCGATCGCAAAGAGGCAGTATCCCATATCGAATTTTCAGCTCATTGTACTCCGAGAATTCCCTTATATAAACATTATCTCACCTCATTATTCAGGGTGCAGTCTGGTGGATTTTTACTAGCATTCTAGTAGATCTCCTAAGGGCTTTTGCCACCACCGGAGGAAGTGCTGCCCAACAGCATGTGGAATTTCTCCCAATGTACAATCAGTTTTAATTCTTTTCCAGTTTTTAATGCTTAGCACTTTTTATTGTGAAATTTAGTTTCATGATAATGGGTGGCTAAAATCTTCAGCTAAGGTTGAAGATGAAGCCTCACTATTGTTTAGCATTATATTTTCAGATATTTTTATACAATTCTGATATGTTTAGTTTAAATGTTCTATTTCAATTGTTTGAGTAAATTCTTACGATTAATAGTTTCTAATTGTTCTGTTGGATATTCTGCGTGTTTCATCCGATGGATACATCGAATTCTTTTCGATTAAATTGGATTTCCTTTGTGATTTGTTAAAAGCGGATACATTGGATGCTTTTGGTTTAATTGGGATATTCGTTGTTTTTTGTTGGATTCATGGAATGTTAGATAGATTATTTTTTATATAGAACATGAAGATATATGCTTCACTTTGGTTGAGTGGATTCTGAAACCTTAGTGTTTTCATCATTAGCTATTAAATCAATTTAGTTAGTGTAGTTTATATTTGTTTTGCAAAAATATAATTCACAATTCGGAACTAGTTTAAAATAAGGTTAGTCTAGATAAAAAGCTATTTTCACAACGTATTCCCCGTGGATTCGACCTCGCACTTGCACAACACTATATTGCAAACGATTCGTGCGCTTGCGAGTAATTTAAAACTCACAACAAGTTTTTGGCGCCGTTGCCGGAGATTTTTTTGTTTGTGAAATTTTTGTCTAAATTGATTTTATTTTTCTACTAGTTTAGTTAGCATTTTTGTTTTGTTTTTCTTTCTGTTTTATTTTATTTTGCTGCTTCTGCTAGCTAGTTTGTTTTACTGTTTTCTATTTGGTGTATGCTTGGTCGAAGATCCCTGAATTTAGAATTGACACCTTTAGATCCCGATCTAAAAAGAACTCTTAGGAGACAGAAGAAGTCACTTGCTGAACAAGAGACAATTGAGATGGGAGAAAACTTGAGGAACCAAGAGCAACCTGGAGTGTGGAACGTGGACTCCACCACGTCCCTGAAAGATTTGTTCGCACCAGTTGCTACTAACTCATCTTCCTACATCGTGTTGCCACCCACCAATGCTACCCATTTTGATTTAAAGCCACATGTCATCCAACTCCTACCTTCATTTCATGGCTTAGATCTTGAAAATCCTTATAGCCATGTAAAGAAGTTCAAAGACATTTGTGCCACATTCAAGTTCCAGAACTTCTCTGAGGAGTCAGTCCATCTTAGACTTTTCCCTTTTTCTTTTCATGATAGAGCTAGGGCATGGTTGGATTCCAACACGTCCGGTTCTATTACATCTTGGGAAAATCTGTTGAGTAAATTCTATAATAAATTTTTCCCAATGTCTAGAGTGAATGAGTACCGAAAGGAGATTAGTTCTTTCACTCAGAAGGAGGATGAGATGTTTTCTGAGAGTTGGGAGCATTTTAAAGAGTTACTGATTAGATGCCCTCCACATGGATATGAGAAGTGGAGACTTGTTCAGTTCTTCTACCAAGGGTTGACTCAACCCAACCGTAGCATGATCGAGTCTATGAATGGGGGGGCATTCTTAAGTCTGACAAGGGATGAAGCATATAAGGCATTGGACAAGTTATCCGACAACTCGCAGCAGTGGGATTTTTCAAGCTATCGGGACAAGTCCATTCGTGCTCCTAATAAAGGAGGCATCTATGAGATTAAGGAGGAGACTGATTTGAAGATAAAGATAGATGCTCTCACCAAGAAAATTGACGCTCTCACTATGGGCAAATCCATCAATGCTGCCAATACAATTACTGATGATTGCTGTTCCATCTGTGCTAGTCCTATGCATTTAGCACAGAATTGTCCATCTATGCCGGCTTTTGTCGAGTGTCCCACGGAACATGTAAACGCTTTCAATGACTATAGGAGGCAATCAGGTGGATCCTACTCTGAGACTTACAATCCAGGGTGGCGGAACCACCCTAATTTTTCATGGAAGCAGAACCAATCGCTTAATCAGGGAGGAGCTCCTCATCATGCTCACAATCAATACCCTCCTGGATTGCCTCCACCAATGCAAAGTCATGGTCGCTCAGTCCATCCAGCACCAGCATCTGCTTACCATACTCCCACTCAAGCGCCAATGCCGGTTTCACAGTTATTGGAGGACACCTTTAAGGAGTTCATGAAGATGACCGGCCAATCCATCAGTGAAGTGAGGAGTGCGACAATAGTAAACACCCAAGCGATTGCCAATCTAGAGAGTCAAATGGGGCAAATCGCAAGTCACTTGGGTGAAAGAGAAAAGGGAAAGTTCCCCAGTTAGCCCGTGACCAACCCGAAAAGACAATTTGTGATTGGAAATTCATCAACTTCTACACATGGGGAGGAACAAGTGCAATCGATTGTCATATTAAGATCTGGGAGACAAGTGGACAATCGACTAAAAGAAAGCCCTGCTATGCATCAAGGGCAAGAAAGTGGCAACAAGGAGAAGAGAGATGCTGAGCCATCTACAGCCACTCCTACTGTGAATGACCCTCCTAGGTCGTTTGTACCTAAAGCACCTTACCCTGAGAGATTACAAGCACCCAAGAAAGGAGTGAAGTTTGAAGAAATTCTTGAGGTGTTCAAGCGAGTCCAAATCAATATTCCACTTTTGGACACCATCGAGCAAGTGCCATCATATGCCAAGTTCTTAAAGGACTTGATCACTATCTAGAGGAGGATGAATGTCCCGAAGAAGGTATTTTTGACCGAGCAGGTTAGCTCAATCCTTCAGTGGAAGCTGTCGATCAAGTATAAGGACCCAGGGTGTCCTACCATCTCTTGCATGATAGGAGTCAGCCAGATTGAGAGGGCTCTATTTGATTTAGGAGCCAGTGTGAATCTTCTACCCTATTCAGTCTATTTGTAGTTGGGGTTAGGAGAATTGAAGCCCACATCGACAACACTTCAATTGGCTGACAAGTCAGTGAAAATACCACAGGGAGTAGTTGAGGACGTTTTGATCAAGGTAGATCAATTTTATTTCCCCGTGGATTTTATTGTGCTAGATACAGAGCCGGTCCAGAATATAGGGATTCAGATACTGGTGATTCTAGGGCGACCATTTTTAGCCATGGCTAACGCCCTAATCAATTGTAGGACAGGGGTGATAAAGATTTCCTTCGGAAATATGACAGTGGAGTTGAATATTTTTGATATCACTAAGCAACCACTGGAATTTTTTGAAGTGAGAAATATATGCTTAATAGAGGAGATTATTGAAGATATGGTGGATGAATCAAGCATGGAAGACCCCCTGGAGGCATGCTTTGCTCAGTTTGGAGAGGATCTGGATTTGGATAAGTTACTTGAGCAAGCAAATGCCATTTTAGAGTCTGCTCCTACGGAGAGTAGTGAGAAGGAAGAGACTGAAGAACTTGAGCATCCTAAGAAGGAACTTAAACCCTTACCGGACAATCTTCAGTATAAGTTCCTAGGTCCAACAGAGTCTTTGCCTGTGATTATAGCTTCAGATTTGGTTGAGACTCAAGAGGAGAAATTATTAGATGTGTTGAGAGAACAAAAAGAAGCTATAGGCTGGACCATTGAGGATATTAAGGGAATCAGCCCCTCATTGGTAATGCACAAGATACATTTAGAGGAGAATGCCAAGCCATCGAGGGAGCCACAAAGAAGGCTCAACCCAGCTATGCAAGAGGTTGTGAGGATAGAAGTTATTAAGCTGTTAGATGCAGGGATCATTTATCCCATCTCTGATAGCAAGTGGGTGAGCCCGATTTATGTCGTGCCCAAGCGAGCTGGATTAACGGTAGTAAAGAATAAGGACGACGAGTTGGTGCCAACTCGTGTTCAGTCAGGGTGGAGAGTGTGTATAGACTACCGTAAACTGAACGCTGCCACAAAGAAGGATCATTTTCCACTACCATTTATTGATCAGATGGTGGAGCGTTTGACTAGGCATGAGTATTACTGTTTTTTGGATGGTTATTCTGGATATAACCAGGTCCCCGTGGACCCCGAAGATCAGGAGAAGACAACATTTACCTGTCCTTTTGGGACATTCGCCTACCGTCGCATGCCCTTTGGGTTATGCAATGCACCTGCTACTTTTCAGTGGTGCATGGTCAGCATATTCTCTGACATGGTGGAGTGTTCTTTAGAGATTTTCATGGATGACTTCTCCGTCTTTGGTTCAACATTTAAGGAGTGTCTGCACCATCTCACTTTGGTTTTAGTGCGGTGCAAGGAGAAGAACTTGGTGCTTAATTGGGAGAAGTGCCATTTTATGGTCAAGCAAGGTATTGTACTGGGGCACGTCATATCCCATCGGGGGATTGAGGTAGACAAAGCGAAGGTGGACCTGATTTCCAGCCTTCCACCCCCACGTACAATGAATGAGGTTCGATCTTTTCTGGGCCATGCAGGATTCTACAGGCGATTTATCCAGAATTTCAGCAAGATTGCCCGGCCCTTGTGCAAGTTATTAATGAAGGATGCCCCATTTTTATTTGATGAAGATTGTAAGAAAGCATTTGGGGATCTGAAGAAGATTCTGACGTCCACACCCATTATTCAGCCACCCAACTGGGGTGTGCCTTTTGAAATTATGTGTGATGCTTCAGACTATGCTGTTGGAGTTGTTTTGAGGCAGTGTGTTGACAAACTTCCCCATGTTATCTATTATGCAAGTCGAACTCTAAACGACGCACAACTCAATTACTCTACCACTGAGAAGGAGTTGCTAGCAGTCGTTTTTGCATTAGACAAGTTCAGATCCTACTTGTTAGGATCTAAAGTCATTATCTACTCGGACCATACAGCATTGAAGTATATTTTCTCTAAAAAAGATGCTAAATCTCGTCTTATCCGATGGATCTTGCTACTTCAAGAGTTCGACATAGAGATTCAGGATAAGAAAGGTTCTGAAAATGTGGTGGCGGACCATTTGTCTAGATTGATTGTGGATTTCACTGAGGTCGCCACTTCCATTTCTGAGACCTTTCCCGATGAGCAATTGATGCACATTGCTCACAATCCCGCGGCATGGTTTGCTGATATAGTGAACTACCTTGTCACCGGTTAAATGCCTTTGCATTGGGGGCGACAAGATAAATCAAAGTTTTCGGCCATGGTAAAATATTTTTTCTGGGATGATCCTTACTTGTTCAAGTATTGTCCCGATCAGATCATCAGAAGGTGTATTCCTGAGCATGACCAATCTAATGTCATCACCTTCTGTCATGATCATTCTTGTGGAGGCCATTTCAGTGCTAAAAAGACCGCTGCAAAGATTTTGCAGTGCGGATTCTATTGGCTTACCCTGTTCCGAGACTCTCACACCTACTGTATATCTTGTGAGCATTGCCAAAAGCTAGGGAGTATTTCTAGGAGGAATATGATGTCTCTTAACCTCATTCTGATTGTTGAGATTTTTGATGTGTGGGACATTGATTTTATGGGACCTTTCCCAAACTCCTTTGGCTATCTGTACATTCTAGTTGCTGTGGACTATTTGTCCAAATGGGTGGAAGCAGTTGCATGCAAGACCAATGACCATAGAGTTGTGGTCCAATTTTTGAAAAACAATATCTTTGCTCGTTTAGGTATGCCTCGAGCAATTATAAGTGATGGAGGTAAGCATTTTTGCAACAGGATTTTTGAGCAGTTGATGAAGAAGTATTTCATCACACACAAAGTTGCCACCCCATATCACCCACAGACGAGTGGATAAGTAGAAATTTCCAATCGCGAGATTAAGCACATTTTGGAGAAAACTGTGAACCCTAATAGAAAGGACTGGTCTCTGCAATTGACTGATGCACTGTGGGCCTATAGAACAACATTCAAGACGCCAATTGGCATTTCTCCATACCGTATTGTGTACGGAAAAGCCTGTCACCTTTCAATCGAATTAGAGCATAGAGCCTATTGGGCTATCAAACAGCTGAACTTTAATCTTTTAAAGGCTGGATCCCAAAGAGAGCTCCAACTCAATGAATTAGAGGAGCTGCGAAATGATGCATATGAGTGTGCACGGTCATACAAAGCAAAAATGATGAAGACTCATGAACAAAACATTTTGAGATGAGATTTTGAGCCGGGTCAAAAAGTTCTTCTTTACAACTCACGCCTGCATCTTTTCCCAGGCAAGCTCAAGTCTCGATGGACCGGCCCCTTTATTATTCGGTCAGTTTTTCCTCATGGGGCCATCGAGATTGAGGATCCAAAGAATGGTAACACTTTCAAGGTAAATGGGCAGAGGCTAAAACCATTCTTGGAGTTGAGGAGTCCGGACATTGAGACAATATTGTTGGCGAATCCTATTTACTCTGATTGAGGGTTGATGAGAGTCATAAAATGCATCTAAACAATACTTAATTGTTAACATTTTAGGGTTGATCTCGGTCGTAATCGCACTTTTACATGTTGATAACTCTAAAGTGATATTCATAAATCATTAACTTAATTCGATGCATTTTCAGGTGCTTTGAGTACAAAAGAGATAATAAAGCAATCCATGTTTACAGCGCCAAAAGATCTTGGGTGTCGGTGCTCGTTTTTGTTCAAGGTTTAGACGTATCCAAACATGATCCAAAGATGGTTAAAGTCTAAACCAAGGTTGGAGTAATAAAGTACAGTAAGTTAAAAGACTGCACACAAGTGTGTGCATCACTTTGGAGCAAGTTAAGGGTAGGCACACTAGTGTGTGCACTTCTGCATACAAGCTGAAGGAGTTTCATTGAATTGCCAGAATTTCCCGCACAGATCAATCATCTTTGCAGATTAAACTGTATTGATGTAGGAAGAACCAGATGATGAACCATATATGCTTAGAAAGATCCGGAAGTCTATTTTCTGAAGAATTTTACGGTTCATAAAAAGGATTTTTCTAGAGAAAGTTATGGCAGTTTTAGTGGAAACAGTTCAGGCCAGCACAGCAAGCCCAGACGCACAGCACGGCCCACTCGCCTCTTGACCGGATTAGGGTGAGCAAATGACATTCTCCAAGACCAAAACACCCTCTTCATGCTCTATAAATATATCTTTATGGAGTGTGCAGCTGGGCATTGAAGAGAGAAAGCAAGGAAGAGATAAAAAAGAGAGGATCCAAGGGATCCAAATCCAGCATTCTTCCATTTTCTTTCCAAGTTTTCTTTGGCTGCAAATCAAGGGGAGAACATCTATATTGTTCATCCACCTTGAACTTCATGGCCAAATCAAGGGGAGAGCATCCTTATTGTTTTTCCACCTTGATTTCCATGGCCAACTAGTCTTCATACAAGGGAAAAGGATGAATCCTTAGGGATTTATTGTTCCTTATTTCCTATTCTTGATTCGGTTGTATGGATTTATTGTTGAATATTTTTTTGTAAATTATTCATTGATTAAGTAAGAAGGATTTGAGTTCATGTGATAGATGTATTTTTTATTCTTCTTCTTTTAGATTCTCTTAATCCGGTGATTGCATCATTCTCCTCCTTTGAGGTTGTTTGGATGTGATTGATTCTGGTAGATTTATTTTATTGATTGTCCATTACTGCGATATTGTCTTTTAAGATATGTTGTCGTTTCTTGATAATCTTTAAGATCGGTCATGTGTGCTTGAACCAAAATCAATGAGTAATTTGTAGCAATTATATTAGAGTTATAAATATGCTTGATTGAATATATTCCGATTGCTTGTTTGGGATGTGAAACTTGCAATCGAGATAAAATCAATTGAATCAAGAGTGGAAATAGGGAACGAACCTAAGGAGGATTCCCGAAACCTTGTTATTTCTTATTTATATTTCCTTTATATTTACACAATTTTCCTTACATTATTTCACCATCAAAACCCAAAAATCTTTTGTGTAACTTTTATCGTTTGTTTTAAGGTTCACACATTTTGCCTTGTACTTAACTTGTTTCCCTGTGGAATCGACACCCCAAAGCCGTACTACAATAACCGTGTTATATTTTGGGCGTAATCAAATTTTGGCGCCGTTACCGGGGAAACACTTATAAGTACAAGGAAACTTGTCAACTTTGAGTGTAACGGTAAAATAAAAAAAAATCGTAAATATCTTTCTTTTCAGCAGTTTGTAAATACGGTCATATCATTCCTTTGCTTCTGTTTTATTTATCTGTTTATTATTCTGTTTTATTTACTTATTTATTATTCTGTTTTATTTACTTGTTTATTATTCTGTTTTATTTATCTGTTTATTATTCTGTTTTATTTACTTGTTTATTATTCTGTTTTATTTATTTGTTTATTATTCTATTTTATTTATCTGTTTATTATTCTGTTTTACTTACTTGTTTATTATTCTGTTTTATTTACTTGTTTATTATTCTGTTTTATTTATCTGTTTATTATTCTGTTTTATTTACTTGTTTATTATTCTATTTTATTTATTTGTTTATTATTCTGTTTTTTTTTAAAATTAATTTTCCCTCTAAATTAATTGGTGCATGCTTAAACCGAGAGATTCGCGAGGCAGATTCATTAGAGGACCCGAATTAGAGTTACCCTCTCCTTCCACCTCCATTAGTGAAACCTCGCCTAGATCAAACCATAGTGCACCCCTATCAGAAAATTTAGAGGATTTTGTTAACATGGCCGATAATCATAATGAAAATGTTGCCAGGACACTTCAGGATTACCTCCGCCCTATACGCATAGCCACACCATCATGCATCATGTTTCCAGCCAATACTCGCCAGCTAAATTTTAAACTAGGGATGATTCAATTACTCCCTACTTTTCATGGCTTAGATAATGAAAACCCATATGTGCACATTAAAGAGTTTGAGGAAGTAGTCGCGACTTTTCATAGTCATGATGAAACCGATGACATTGTTAGGCTTAAGTTCTTTCCTTTCGCTTTGAAGGATAGAGCTAAGAGTTGGCTATACTCACTAAGACCACGATCTATTGGGTCATGGACTAAGATGACTCAAATTTTCTTCAATAAATACTTTCCCCAACATAAGACCAATGCTTTGAAAAGGCAAATCTCCACCTTTGCACAAAAGGACAACGAGACTCTGTATCAGTTTTGGGAGAGATTTAAAGAGTTATTGAGTATGCGCCCTCACCATGGGTATGAGAATTGGTGTTTAGTGAGCTATTTCTATGAGGGTCTTACCTATAGAGAACGCCAATTTGTAGAGATGATGTGTAATGGTGGGTTCTTGGAGAAAGATCCTGATGAGGCCATAGAGTACCTCAATGAGCTTGCTGAAAAAGCTCACACTTGGACTGGACCTAGTGCTACTGAAAGCACAAATAGGTCACGACCTATAGAGCACCCAAATGGTGGTGGAATTCACCATCTTAGGGAAGAGGATAACCTTAAGGCCAAGGTCGAAATGCTCACTAGAGAACTAGAGGTATTAAAGACTAAGAGCTTAAAGCCAACACACATGGTTAATCATGCAAAATCTTTTGAACTATGTTTTGTGTGTGACGGGGTAGACCATCTCGCCCAAGAGTGCCCCATATTTGTTGAGATGAGAGGGATGTATAAGGAACAATGTAACACCTTAGGCATGTACACAAAGCCTTCTACACCCTTCTCTAATACCTACAGTCCAGGATGGCGAAATCACCCCAATTTCAGCTGGAAGTCTGAAAACCAGCAGCTTGCACAACCTCCTGCACCATATCATGAACCATATCATGCACCTGTATCTTCTAGGAGTTCTTTAGAAGAAACTTTACATACTTTTGTTGAAGCACAGGGGAAGACAAATCAAAGGCTTGAATCTTTAATTGTGCAGGTTGTTGAAGAACATAAAGAGATAAAGAGCCAAGTGTCCAAGCTGACGAGCTATTTGAGTGTGACTGAGCGAGGTAAGTTCCCTTTCCAAGCTCAGTCAACATCCTACGGTCAGCACCAAACGCAACAGAAGAAAGAGGAGGTGAATGCTATTGAAACACTTAGTGGAGCATATATCGAGCCAAAATCTACAGATATTACTGATGACATCTTTAAGGTCTCTCCAAAGCACACAAGCAGCAAATTTAACAGTAAAGCAATTTCTGGTGTAGTCAACTCATGTTTGTCTAGGAGGGAATAAGAGTGTCTGGCTGAAGACGTAAAACTTAGCGCTCATGGGAAGCACACCAAAGCATATCCTTTTATTTTTATTGTTTTTTTAAATTATTTTTCTTGTTTATTATTAGTGTTTTGCTGTTTTCCAGTTTTACTTTTGTATTTCTTTTTCAGGGAAAAATATACGAAGCAGTTCACATGGTGGTGCACAATTTTCAGCTTCTGTGCACTTTTGGCTACAAAGGGAGTTTCCTTATCTTATGCTTTCACATTGAGGACAATGTCTATTTTAAGTTAGGGGTGGAGGAAACATATTCCTGTTTTTCATTGAACTGCTTTGTGTCATTTTACCTTTTTGTTTGTTTTTAGCATGCTTTGTGTTAGCCTTGTAGTCAATTCACATGTCAATGATATGAGGTTAATCGAGATAGCATATAACATTTATAAGAAGTTAAATCTTGCTTCGCTATGAGAATAAATTAAGTGTCAATTTTTCTTTGGTTTGAGACTCTGGTTTGTGGTAAGATTGCATGATTAGTCTAAAGCATTTGGAGAAGTTTTATGTGCAATTGTTTTGTGAATACTTTTGCGGTCTCAACAAGCTCTAGAACTTATTTGGTAATCACTTGAGGCGAAAATCATAGAATGCACACTACTTAGGATATGATGTAGGCCATTTTTGGACCGTTTGAGCATTTTTAACTTAACCTTGTTATATTTATCGCTAGTCACCTATTTGAGCATTTTTCTTGAAAAGAAAAATTGAGTCTTGTTTCTTTCGATAAACCATTTACTTAATTTTATGAGCCTAAAGATATTTTATCCTTACCTTTCTCTTAAAAGAACTTAGTTATACATATGTTGTGAGAAGCACTTAAAAGGAGTAAGGGTGGAAATATGATAAAATATTACTACCATAACCCAAGTACATTAAAAGAGATAAGTTGGGGGTTGTGGAAAAGAAAAAAAAAAGAATGAAAGAGGAGGTGAATGGTCTTATGCCAAAATAAAAGAAAAATGTGAATTATGGCAAAAAAAGAAAAGAAAAAAAGAAAATGGTGATTTATTGCGAGAAATGCTCGAAAAATGGTTGAAAGAGTTGGGTGTTGAAGTAAGGTTATCTTGTGCTTAAAATAGTTATGTTTAAATTAAGAGACTTAGTTCTTTTATTTGTTTAAACTTTCCCGTTCCTTCTTGACTTTTACCAAGCCTAACGTTACAAGCTTATAAAAGACCTATTGATCCGATATAGTGTGATTTGAAAAGTGAGCCTATGGAGCTTGATTTGTGATTGATGTCACGCAATTTAATATGTTTTTAGAGGCCAAGACTTGTATTCATGCTATGTTGTGCATAAAATCAACCTGGTGTTCGGATTAATGTATTGTGGTAAGATGGATGTTAAGAGTCGATAACGACTTTAAGGTTGACATTTGAATTATTCTTGAACTTGAGTGATATTTAATGATTCTATGTGCTGTATGTTATGCATGATTTTTGAGACAGATTTTTGAATCACTCTTGGTTAACGCCAGCATTACTGTATTTTGCTTTGATTTCTAAATAAAGAATTCATTTTATACCTTTCGCTTTAATTGCTAGGGACTAGCAATAAGCTAGTTGGGGGTTGTGATGAGAGTCATAAAATGCATCTAAACAATACTTAATTGTTAACATTTTAGGGTTGATCTCGGTCGTAATCCCACTTTTACATGTTGATAACTCTAAAGTGATATTCATAAATCATTGACTTAATTCGATGCATTTTCAGGTGCTTTGAGTACAAAAGAGATAATAAAGCAATCCATGTTTACAGCGCCAAAAGATCTTGGGTGTCGGTGCTCGTTTTTGTCCAAGGTTTAGACGTGTCCAAACATGATTCAAAGATGGTTAAAGTCTAAACCAAGGTTGGAGTAATAAAGTACATTAAGTTAAAAGACTGCACACAAGTGTGTGCATCACTTTGGAGCAAGTTAAGGGTAGGCACACTAGTGTGTGCACTTCTGCATACAAGCTGAAGGAGTTTCACTGAATTGCCAGAATTTCCCGCACAGATCAATCATCTTTGCAGATTAAACTGTATTGATGTAGGAATAACCAGATGATGAGCCATATATGCTTAGAAAGATCCAGAAGTCTATTTTCTGAAGAATTTTACGGTTTGTAAAAAGGATTTTTCTAGAGAAAGTTATGGCAATTTTAGTGGAAACAGTTCAGGCCAGTACAGCAAGCCCAGACGCACAGCACGGCCCACTCACCTCTTGACCGGATTAGGGCGAGCAAATGAAATTCTCCAAGACCAAAACACCCCCTCATGCTCTATAAATATATCTTTATGGAGTGTGCAGCTGGGCATTGAAGAGAGAAAGCAAGGAAGAGAGAAAAAAGAGAGGATCCAAGGGATCCAAATCCAGCATTCTTCCATTTTCTTTCCAAGTTTTCTTTGGCTGCAAATCAAGGGGAGAACATCTATATTGTTCATCCACCTTGAACTTCATGGCCAAATCAAGGGGAGAGCATCCTTATTGTTTTTCCACCTTGATTTCCATGGCCAACTAGTCTTCATACAAGGGAAAAGGATGAATCCTTAGGGATTTATTGTTCCTTATTTCCTATTCTTGATTTGGTTGTATGGATTTATTGTTGAATATTGTTTTATAAATTATTCATTGATTAAGTAAGAAGGATATGAGTTCATGTGATAGATGTACTTTGTATTCTTCTTCTTTTAGATTCTCTTAATCCGGTGATTGCATCATTCTCCTCCTTTGAGGTTGTTTGGATGTGATTGATTCCGGTAGATTTATTTTATTGATTGTCCATTACTGCGATATTGTCTTTTAAGATATGTTGTCGTTTCTTGATAATCTTTAAGATCGGTCATGTGTGCTTGAACCAAAATCAATGAGTAATTTGTAGCAATTATATTAGAGTTATAAATGTGCTTGATTGAATATATTCCGATTGCTTGTTTGGGATGTGAAACTTGCAATCGAGATAAAATCAATTGAATCAAGAGTGGAAATAGGGAACGAACCTAAGGAGGATTCCCGGAACCTTGTTATTTCTTATTTATATTTCCTTTATATTTACACAATTTTCCTTACATTATTTCACCATCAAAACCCAAAAATCTTTTGTGTAACTTTTATCGTTCGTTTTAAGGTTCACACATTTTGCTTTGTACTTAACTTCTTTCCCTGTGGAATCGACACCCCAAAGCCGTACTACAATAACCGTGTTATACTTTGGGCGTAATCAAGGGTCATATACTAAGGAGAGTCTGGCTGAAGACTTTAAACTTAGCGCTCATGGGAGGCACCCCACAGCTTATCTTTTTATTTGTTTATTATTCTACATATTTATGCTTAATGTTTGTTTCCAGTATTTTTTGTTTTCTAGTCTTTATTTTTCAGGGACAACGCGTACTGCAGATCAAGTTTGGGGGTATGCTATGAGCCATACCAGTCCAGATAGTTCTACATATCCCAGGTCAACTCTTTCCATATTATTCACACATTGGGGTCAATGTGTAATTTAAGTTTGGGGGTATGGGAGACACATATTACACACACTTTGTCCTAATTTGTTGTTGTTTTTTTAATGCATGCTCATGTTATTTTGAAATTTTGGTTGATCTAAACAATTTCTGTGATGTGATTCATTGGTGAGCTTAAATTTTGGAACACATAATCTGTTGATAAAGTTTTAAAATTTAGTTACTTACTTGAGGCATTTGAGAATTCACATGTTTGATCTCGAATCTAACATGAGCACATTAGTACGCATTATGTGAGGTATGGCATGTGATTTTAATATGTACGTTTCTATCTTAACTGAAACTGGATGACTTGTTGGATTAACACTTTGGCATATATAAAAAATGATGAAAAAAAAAGTGATGTTCATAAATAAACTTCCCACTGAGTAACTGGACCTCTTGCCTCAGTAAGCAGTGAGTGTTCACGTCAAAAGGTTGGAATTTTGTTTAATAGTATTAAGGCCAGTTTAATTTCGTAGCCTTTTTTACTTGAATTAGTAAGTCCTAAGGGGTGTCTGTACACCTAATGCTCTAAAACCATCTGGTTTGGGAGCCATTGACTCAACACTCGCTATATGGGTCAATTAGAAAGCTTAAGGGAACTAAACATAGCTGAGCCTTATATTAAAAAGAAAAAAAACTATGCTATTTTCGTTCATTCTGATGGAAAATGCGGTGAATCTTGAGACTTAGAGACCTTACACATTGGACTCATTCGGAAGCTTCATTTTTATTTGCTAATTCACTTTACACTGAGTCAGACTTATGATGCATTAGCCTGCCTTTTGTAAGTAATTAGATTTTAACATTTCTGTTCATTGCGAAGATGGGTTTATCTTTTTAAGCTTGCTCATGAATCATTATCATGATGGTGTGTGCTCCTAAAAGCTTTGGATACCATGAGTTATGAACTTATCTTTATATTCTTTGTTTTTCATTTAGTTTTTAGTTTCGTATTGCTATGGGACTAGCAATATGTAAGTTTGGGGGTATTTGATGAGTGCTAAATATTACATGTTTTAGCCCCTTAGTTTACATTTGTTGAGTTCTTAATTATGTTATTTCGTGTTATTTTATCTATTTTCTGTGTTTTCTGTGTTTTTATAGGTTTTGGAATAAAATGAAGCAATGTGGAAACTTCAGGGCTTAAAGAGCAAAAGTTGAGGATGCTTAGTGCGATCGAGCGCACCAGACGTGCGATCGTGCGCACACGGCATGAGATCAATCGCACCTGCGCTCGAGCGCACCATACTTGCCATCGATCGCAAGTGACTCGCACATCCCACATTGGAAAGGAAACTTTTGATACTGCATATATAATGTGCTGCACTGTGATGCGCTCGAGCGCACAAGACCTGCGATCGATCACAGTTGACTCGCACATCCCACATTGGATAGGAAGCACTTACAGCGCGCTAGACACATTGCATCGCACTATGCTGTGATCGATCACACCAGACTTGCGATCGATCGCAAAGAGGCAGTATCCCACATCGAATTTTCAGCTCATTGCACTCCGAGAATTCCCTTATATAAACACTATCTCACCTCATTATTCAGGGTGCAGTTTGGTGGATTTCTACTAGCATTCTAGTAGATCTCCTAAGGGCTTTTGCCACCACCGGGGGAAGTGCTGCCCAACAGCATGTGGAATTTCTCCCAATGTACAATCAGTTTAAATTCTTTTCCAGTTTTTAATGCTTAGCACTTTTTATTGTTAAATTTAGTTTCATGATAATGGGTGGCTAAAATCTTCAGCTAAGGTTAAAGATGAAGCCTCGCCATTGTTTAGCATTATATTTTCAGATATGTTTATACAATTCTGATATGTTTAGTTTAAATGTTCTATTTCAATTGTTTGAGTAAATTCTTACGATTGATAGTTTTTAATTGTTCTGTTGGATATTCTGCGTGTTTCATCCGATGGATACATCGAATTCTTTTCGATTAAATTGGATTTCCTTTGTGATTTGTTAAAAGCGGATACATTGGATGCTTTTGGTTTAATTGGGATATTCGTTGTTTTTTGTTGGATTCATGGAATATTAGATAGATTATGTTTTATATAGAACATGAAGATATATGCTTTACTTTGGTTAGGTGGATTCTGAAACCTTAGTGTTTTCATCATTAGCTATTAAATCAATTTAGTTAGTGTAGTTTATATTTGTTTTGCAAAAATATAATTCACAATTCGGAACTAGGTTAAAATAAGGTTAGTCTAGATAAAAAGCTATTTTCACAACCCATTCCCTGTGGATTCGACCTCACACTTGCACAACACTATATTGCAAACGATTCATGCGCTTGCGAGTAATTTAAAACTCACAACACATTGCATAACCCAAAGGGCATGCGACAGTAGGTGAATGTCCCAAAAGGACAGGTAAACGTCGTCTTCTCCTGATCTTCGGGGTCCACGGGGACCTGGTTATATCCAGAATAACCATCCAAAAAACAATAATACTCGTGCCCAGCCAAACGCTCCACCACCTGATCAATAAATGGCAGTGGAAAGTGATCCTTCTTTGTGGCAATGTTAAGCTTATGGTAGTCTATACACACTCTCCACCCTGACTGAACACGAGTTGGCACCAACTCGTCGTCCTTATTCTTTATTACCGTCAATCCCGCTCGCTTGGGCACGACATGAATCTGGCTCACCCACTTGCTATCAGAGATGGGATAAATGATCCTTACATCTAATAGCTTAATTATTTCTGCCCTCACAACCTCTTACATAGCTGGGTTGAGCCTTCTTTGTGGCTCCCTCGATGGCTTGGCATTCTCCTCCAAATGTATCTTGTGCATCACCACCGAGGGGCTGATTCCCTTGATATCTTCAATAGTCCAACCGATAGCTTCCTTGTGCTCTCTTTGAACATCTAATAATTTCTCCTCTTGAGCCTCACCCAAATCGGAAGCTATAATTATAGGCAAACAATCAGCTAGACCTAGGAACTTATACTTAAGATTATCCAGTAAAGGCTTAAGTTCCTTCTTAGGGGGTTCAAGTGCTGCAGTTTCCTCTGTTTCATTGCTTTCTTGAGGATCAGACTCCAAAATGGCATTCACTTCCTCGAGTAGCTTATCTAAGCCCAAGTCCTCTCCAAAATGAGCAAAACACGCCTCCGGGGGATCTTCAATGCTTGATTCGTCCACAGTCTCCTTAAGAATCTCCTCTATCAAGCATACATTTCTCACTTCATCATACTACAGTGGTTGCCTAGTGATATCAAAGATGTTTAACTCCACTGTCATATTTTCGAAGGAAATCTTCATCACCCCTGTCCTACAATTGATCAGGGCGTTAGCCGTGGCTAAGAATGGTTGCCCTAGAATAACCGGTATCTGAATCCCTACATTCTGAACTGGCTCTGTGTCAAGCACAATAAAATCCACAGGGAAATAGAACTTATCTACTTTTATCAAAACGTCCTCAACTATTCCCCGTGGTATTTTCACTGACCTGTCAGCCAGTTGAAGTGTTGTGTTGGTGGGCTTCAGTTCTCCTAACCCTAACTGCAGATAGACTGAGTAAGGCAGAAGATTCACACTAGCTCCTAGATCCAATAGAGCCCTCTCGATCTGGCTGACTCCTATCGTGCAAGAGATGGTAGGACACCCCGGGTCCTTATACTTGATGGGTAGCTTGCACTGAAGGATTGAGCTAACATGCTCAGTCAAAAATGCCTTCTTCGGGACATTCGTCCTCCTCTTGATAGTGACTAAGTCCTTTAAAAACTTGGCATATGACGGCACTTGATGGATGGCATCCAAAAATGGGATATTAATTTGGACTTGCTTGAATACCTCCAAAATTTCCTCATACTTCCCTCCTTTCTTGGGGGTTTGTAATCTCTTGGAGTAAGGCGCTTTAGGTATAAATGACCTAGGAGGGTCCTTCACAGTAGGTGTGGCTGTAGATGGCTCAGTATCTCTCTTCTCCTTATTGCCACCTTCTTCCCTTTGCTGCACAGCAGGGGTCTCTTCCACTCGATTGTCCACTTGTCTCCCAGACCTTAGTGTAACAATTGATTGCACTTGTTCCTCCCCATACGTAAGATGTGAAGAATTTCCAACCATAAATTGTCCCTTCGGGTTGGCCACGGGCTGACTGGGGAACTTTCCTTTTTCTCTCTCACCCAAGTGATTTGCAATTTGCCCTATTTGACTCTCCAGCTTGGCAATTGCTTGGGTGTTTACCATTGTTGCACTCTTCACATCACTCATATTTTGGCTAGTCGTCTTCATGAACTCCTTAAGGGTGTCCTCTAGTGACTGTGAAACTGGTGCTGGCATTTGAGTGGGTGCTTGGTAAGCAGGTGATGGTGCTGGATGGGCAGAACGACAATGATTAGGAATTTGTGGGGCAAATCCGGGAGGATACTGATTGTGAGCATGATGAGGGGCTCCTCCCTGATTCATTGGTTGGTTCTTCTTCCATGAAAAATTTGGGTGGTTCCGTCACCCTGGATTGTACGTCTCGGAGTATGATCCATTCGACTGCCTCCGATAGTCATTGAAAGCATTTACTTGTTCCATAGGATACTCGGCAAAAGCCGGCATTGATGGACAATTCTGTGCTAGATGCATAGGACTAGCACAGATGGAACAACTTTCAACATGGAATGTGTTGGCAGCATTGATGGATTGGCCCACAGTGAGAGCGCCAATCTTCTTAGTGAGAGGATCTAACTTTAGCCTCAAGTCAGCGTCTTCCCTGACCTCATAGATGCCTTCTTTCTTGGGAGCATGGATGGACTTATCTCGACAGCTTGAAAAATCCCACTGCTGCGAGTTATCGGACAACTTGTCCAATGCGTTATATGCTTCATCTCCCGTCAGACTTAAGAATGCCCCCCCATTCATAGACTCGATCATACTACGGTTAGGTTGAGTCAACCCTTGGTAGAAGAATTGAACGAGTCTCCACTTCTCATATCCATGTGGAGGGCATCTGATCAGTAACTCTTTGAAGCGTTCCCAGCTTTCAAAGAACTTCTCATCCTCGTCCTGAGTGAAAGAACTAATTTCCTTTCGGCACTCATTCACTCTTGACATTGGGAAAAACTTATGATAAAATTTACTAAGCAAGTTTTCCCAAGATGTGATAGACCCGGACGTGTTGGAATCCAACCACGCCTTAGCTCTATCGTGAAGAGAAAAAGAGAAAAGTCGAAGATGGACAGACTCCTCAGAGAAGTTCTGGAATTTGAATATAGCACAAATATCTTTGAACTTCTTTACATGGCTATAAGGATTTTCAAGATCTAGGCCACGGAATGAGGGTAGGAGTTGGATGACATGGGGTGTCAAGTCAAAATGGGTGGCATTGGTAGGTGGCAACACTATGCAAGAAGATGAATTGGTCGCAACGGGTGCGAACAAATCCCTAAGGGATGTAGTGGAATCCACATTCCAAGCTCTAGGTTGCTCTACATGTTCAGGATGATTTGCATTCCTAAAATTTTCTGCCATTTCAACTGGTGCTCTCTTCTACCTCCTAAGAGTTCTTTCTAAGTTGGGATCTAAATGTGTCAAATCTAAATTCAAGGATCTCCGACCAAGCATAAACCGCACAAAAAGCACTAAAATAACCTACCAGCAAAAATTTGCAAATTTTTTTTTTAATAAACAAATAGAAACAAATAAAATTGCCAAACAGAAAAATCAAACAAATAATGCTAACTAACTAGTAGAAAAATAAAATTAATTCAGACAAAAATTTCACAAACAAAACAACTCCTCGGCAACGGCGCCAAAAACTTGTTGTGAGTTTTAAATTACTCGCAAGCGCATGAGTTGTTTGCAATATAGCGTTGTGCAAGTGCGAGGTCAAATCCACAGGGAATTACGTTGTGAAAATATAAATTTATCTAAACTAATCTTATCTTAACCTAGTTCCGAGTTTTGTATTATATGTTGCAAAATAAATAAAAGCTAAACTAAATTGATTTTAAAAACAAATAAAAAGACTAAGGTTTCTGAATCCACCCCGCCAAAGTTAAGCATATATCTCAATGTTCTAAAGATAGCCTATCAAAAAATTCCATGAATCCAACTTAAGACAAAAAACAACAAATATCCCAATTAAACCAAAAGCATCCAATGTATCCGCTTTTAATAAATCACAAAGGAAATCCAATTTAATCAAAAACAATTTGATGTATCCATCAGATTAAACAGAAGGAATATCCAACAGAACAATTTAAACACAATCAATCATAAGATTCTACTCAAATAATTGACAGAACATTTATACTAAAAATATCAGAATTGTATAAACAAAACTGAAACTAATACGCCAAACAACGGCAGGGCTTCATCTTCAATCTTAGTTGAAGATTTTAGCCACTCATAGTTATGAAACTACAGTTCATAATAAAAGTGCTAAACATTTAACTAAAAAGAAATAAATTACTTTACATGGGAGAAATTCCACTCGCTGTTGGGTGGCACTTCCCCTCGTGGTAAAAAAGCCTTCGGGATCCACCAGAATGCCAGCAGACGTCCACCGGTTAACACCAAATGGCTTAGGAATTGCACACTGAATGATGAAGTTAGATGGTGTTTATATAGGGGGAGTCTCGGAGCACTGTAGGTTTCAGATTCGATATGGGATATTGGCCCGAGGGCGCTCGATCGCATGTCTTGTGCGCACGATCGCATGTGCGCTCGATCGCATATCTTGTGCGCACGATCGCATGTGCGCTCGATCGCATATCTTATGCGCACGATCGCATGTGCGCTCAATCGCATGTCTGTTACAATCAATTGCAGATGCACTGAACTGCAAATATTTCGATGTGGGATGTTGACCATGCACTCATTCGTAGGCAGGTGCGCTCGATCACATATCTCGTGCGATCGATCGCACTATGCATCCTTTTTGCTCTTGAAGCTTGATATCTCCAGAAATGCCTCATTTTCTCCACATACCTATAAAAATACACAAAACACAAAAAAGACATAAAATAAAGTGAAATAATACAAATTAAGAACCTAACAAATATAAATTAAAGGGCTTAAATATGCAATATTTAAGACTCATCATTCTTGATCAAATATTTCCTGTAAGTGTTACTGAGAATGCTTTGGAAGAAGAGGTCACTACTTTTGAAAAGTGGCAGGAGGATGACATATAGGCTACGTGTTACATGCTAGCTTCAATGTCTAATGAGCTTCAGAAGTAACATGAGAAGATGTAAAACTCTTTTATGATGGTGATCACAGTCACACTACAACATTCCAAATCTCAAAGGACCTATTTAGGGCTAGGATGCTTGAAGGATCATCAGTCCATAAGCATGGGTTGAAAATGATCATTTACATCGAGTAGTTAGATAGAATCAATGTCAGTATGGATGATGTAATGCCTTGATCCTAAAGTCCTTCCCAAATTCATTCTCGTAATTTGTTGTGAACTATAACATGAACAAGATAGAAGTTTACACTTCCAAAGCTTGTTAAAATGTTAAAAATTATTGAGACAACAATCAAGAAAGGTAAGGAACCCATTATTCTTGTTGATGGTGCTGCTTCTTCTAATCCGAAGGGAAAGAAAGTCTCAAAGAAGAAGAAGAAACCATTAAAAGCAAAAAGAGGTGTCAACAAGGTTAGTTTTTTTAAAGGCCAAGAAGAAAATGGACAAGTGCTTCCATTGTGGGGAAAATAGATACTGGAAGAGAATTGTAAAGGTCACCTTGCAAGATTAAATGGATAAACCATTAAAAGGAATGTCTGAGTTATTACTTATTGAAATTAACTTATTAGTTAAAGAAGTTTCTACTAGGGTATTAGATACCAAGTATGGTTCTCACATTTGTAAAGGGTTGCAAGTGCTAAGATCAAGCGAAAGCAAAGTAAAAGAGAAGTTAAGCTTCACTTTGGAAATGTAGCAAGTATTGTTGCATTAGTCGAAGAAACATTTTACTTAGCTTTACCATCTTGAATTAGATGGTTAAATATTTGATATTAATCAACATGGTAGGTAGTAAAAAGAAAGTGGGATGAAATTAATCCTTCTTATGTATGACATCTCAAACTTGGTCATATCAATGAGAGTTGGATTAGAAAGTTGGCTAAAGATATATATTTTGATCCATTGAATTTAAAGTTATACCCAACATGCGAATCTTGTCTCATAGGAAAAATGACCAAGACTCCATTTAGTGGAGATGGAGAAAGCGTTGCTGACATATAACGATTGATCCACACAGATGTTTGTGGGCCATTATGCTCAATTGCTAGGGGTGGTTATTCTTACTTCATTACCTTCACCGATAAGCATCAAGGTTGGGTATGCATTTCTTATGAAGTACAAATCTGAATCTTTCGAAAAGTTCAAGGAATTTAGATATGAAGTGAAAAAACAAACTGGCAAAAGTATCAAAGTTCTTCAATCTGATCGATGAGGTGAATACTTGACCAATGAATTTTTAGATCATCTAAAAGAGAATGGAATTATCTCATGGTGGACTCCTCCTAGAATGCCTCAGTTGAATGGTGTGTCCAAAAGAAGAAATCGTACTTTATTAGATATAATGCAATCAATGTTGATTTGCATTGATCTTACAATTTTATTTTGGGGCTATACCTTGGAAATTGCTACATATTTGTTAAGTAGAGTTCCTTCTAAGTCTGTGCCTAAGACACCATATGAGATGTGAAATGGTAGGGAGCCTAGTCTTAAGCATGCTAATATCTAGGGTTGTCCTACTTATGTCAAAAGATTAGTTGCAGATAAGTTAGAAGCAAAGTTTGATAAGTGTAGATTCATGGATATCCCAAAGAAAGTTTGGGATATTACTTTTATCCCCCTATTGAGCAAAAGGTGTTTGTCTCAAAATTTGCTACCTTTCTAGAGAAAGAGTTTTCTTTAGAAAGGAGAAGTGAGAGTAAAATAAAACTTGAAAATGTGTCTCAAGAACCACAATTCAACAAATAATCAACCAAAGGAGCCTATTATAATAGATGCTCCTATGACACAACCTATTCGTAGATCAGGTATGATACCTAGAGCACTAGATAAGTATGAGTATTTCATCGAGGGTGATGTAAGGTACACCTTATTTGGAATAAGGATCCTATGAACCACAAGGAAGTGATGTTAGACATCAATTCGGGAAAATGGCTTGAAGCCATGAAATCTAAAATAGAATCCGTGTATTCTAACCAAGTTTGGACCTTGGTTGACCCTCTTGAAGGTATTGTACTTAATGGTTGCAAATGGGTCTATAAAAGAAAGATGGATGTCATTGAAAAGGTAGAGACCTTTAAGGAAAGCCTAGTAGTGAAGGGTTATAAATAAAGAAAAGGAGTTGACTTTGATGAATCTTTTTCTTCTATAGCCATGCTGAAGTCCATCAAGATCTTGCTCGCAATAGTTGCACACTATAGTTATGAGATATGTCAAATGAATGTTAAAACTTCCTTCCTCAATGGTAACATAGATAGAGATATATAAATGGAGTAACATGAGGGTTTTTCATCTAGTGGTAGTGACCACAAAGTGTGTAAACTACAAAGATCAATTTATGGATTAAAACAAGCTTCCCAAAGTTGGAACATCCGATTTGATGAGGAAATCAAAACATTTGGTTTTCTAAAAAATGTGGATGAACCGTGTGTGTAAAAGAAGTTTAGTGGGAGTGGACTTACATTTTTGATATCGTATGTTGATAACATATTGCTCATTGGGAAAGGATGTAGGTATGTTACAATCAGTCAAAGTATGGATTTTAAGAAACTTTTCCATGAAAGATTTGTGAGCAAGATGCAACTGCAAATTCCACCAATGAGGCTGAATACATTACTGCATATGAAGCTGCAAAGGAAGTGGTCTAGATGAAGAAGATCATCACCAAGATTAGAGTGGTTCCTAGCATTGAACTCCTAGTATCCCTATACTATGAAAACAATGGGGCGATTACTTAAGGTAAGGAACCAAAGTCTCATCACAAATCCAAGTACATTGAGCGTCGCTTCCACTTGATTAGAGAAATCATTGGAAGAGGCGAAATGAACGTTCAAAAGGTTATGTTAGCAGAGAATATAATAGATCCACTAATTAAGGCATTGACTCAACATCACTTTGATTGTCATCTTGAGAAGATGGGTGTTAGATACACGAACAATTGCCTTTAGTGCAAGTGTGAGATTGTTAGTAATATGCCTTACAAGCCAATGAAATTTAATGTCTAGGAATATTATTTGTAAAGTAATCATATTCAAATTGTTATCATAATTTATGACAAGTTTATTTATCATGAATATTTGTTTAATTACATTGTCTTGATTAATTCCATAGAATAAACAATGGAGATAGGATTATGATGAGATAATAATTTTGAGGAACAATCTTCTCGAAAGTGTTTCTCTTAAATGTTCTTGGTTGTAGGATACTAATTGGACGATTAATAATCCATATAGACTGGTACATACTATGGTTTCTCAATTAGGTTGGTGATTGACCTCAATCTCACTTGTGTGGTAGACACTAAAACAAGCATGTAGGTGCTCATTAGAGAATGAGTTCACTAAACATGACTCGACTTAAGAACACCTAATGGAGTTTTACTTGCCTGCCAATAGATAGTTCTTATGTTTCAATTGTGCATATGATCCTTAGACCTGAGGCACCATAGTTATCTTGCATATGTCTTATTATACTTTGATGCTATTTCATATTGTTCTATTTATGGATCATTAATTGGAAATAATTGGGTATAATGGGTTTCATATGGAGGTAAGTGAGTGTACAATAAGGGATCTATCACTCCTAAGTAAAAGGAGAGAATGCCCTATGTGATCTACTAAGATATAATTCGGGAAGTCCTTGGCCAAGGCATGGTGTGAATTAGAAAGGAGCTTCTAATTTCACCATAAGAATTATATTATTGAGATCTTGACATATAATATTTAGGAAATTGCATAATGGAAGGGTTGAATTGCATGGTAACTAATAACAGAAAGATTCAAGGTTTCACAATGAAATTCACACTGTCTGGATTGTCATGATATGTTACTAGGTGTCACTTATGATTGTAGAAGCCCTAAGAATTAATTTAATAGACAATTAATTAATTCTTATAAATGGAAGAATTAAAAGGAGTTTTGATTCAACATAAATTAGGAGTTCTAATCAATTAGAAAGGGTTCCAATTGCAAATACATAAAAGTTATGGTGTAGACACCCAATTTTGTTCCAAAATGAACTAGTCATATGTGATTCCAATGATGAATCTTTGATCCCAAGCACTCGAACTCGGTAAATTCGGAGGTTTGAATTTAATTTCGGAATAGAAGCAATTGACTTAAATCAATTGGGCTATATTTGATTCCACCAAATTTAAGCCTGAAGCCTTCAATCCATTTTTGGCCCAACCCAAAAACCACCATAGGTCATTAATTTTCGCTAGCCCAAAACATTTTTGGCCAAAAGTCTAAGCCCAAGAAGTCCATCCAATTTTGTAAGTGAATTTCCAAATGCACCTACCATATGGAACCTTTTGATTGGTTCCACTTTTCAAGAAGCTCTCTTTTTTTGCACCAAAATTTATTTCTTTCCTTTTCTTTTTCTCATGGCTAGCTATATGTGTGTCATAAGAAGATATTTTCTTCTTTCCTTTTCGACTTGTTAATTGGTATTTCCTTTGCAAGCTCTTGCACTTCCCTATGTGTCAAAGTCCATATTTTTTGCATAAAAAACAATGCCATTTTCTTCTTCTAATGGTCGATCATATGTGTGCCATAAGAAGAAATTTTCTTCTTCCCTTTTTGCTTTGTTAAATGGACATTTTTTTGCGAGTTCTCACAGTTTCCTATGTATCAAAGTCCATCTTTTTCACATAAAAAACAACACCCCTTTCTTCTTCTCATGGCCGAATATATGTGTGCTATAAGAAGAAATTTTCTTCTTGCAGTTTTTCCTTATTAATTGGACATTTCCTTTGCAAGTTCTCACTCTTTCCCATAGATCAAAGTCCATCTTTTCCACATAAAAAACAACACCTTTTCTTCTTCTCATGGTCGACTGTATGTGTGTTATAAGAAGAAATTTTCTTTTTCTCATGGTCTACCGTATGTGCGCTATAAGAAGATATTTTCTTCTTTTCTTTTTGCCTTGTTAATTTGACATTTACTTTCCAAGCTCTTACTCATTCCCATGTGTCAAAGTCCACCTTCATCACATAAAAAATTGCTCCATACCTCCCTTAAAGAATCAGTCACCAAAGAGGAAGTCTTTCTCTTCTTTTTTTTTTTGCTTTGTTTAATACCCCTTTCCATTTAAATCTTTCACATTTTCTACCTCAAAAATTTCTCCATCCCTCCCTCCAAGAACCGACTAGCAAAGAGGAAGTCTTCCTCTTATTTTTTTTTGTTGCTTTGTTTAACACACCCTTCCATTTCAAGCTTTCACCTTTTCAACCTAAAAAATTGCTTCCTCACTCCCTCCAAGAATCGACCATAAAAAAAGAAGTCTCCTTTCTACCTAAAAAATTGTTCCATCCCTTCCTCCAAGAACCGGTCACCAAAGTGGAAGTCTTCCTCTTCTTCTTTTTTCTTTGTTTAACATACCCTTCCATTTCTAGCTTTAACCCATTCACCTAAAAAATTGCTCCATTCCTCTCTCTAAGAACCAACCATCAAATAGAAAGTCTTCCTCTTCTTATCTTTCTTTGTTAAACACATCCTTCAACTTCAAGCTTTCACCTTTCCACCTTCCTTATTCATGGTCAACTTCACCCTTTCTTTTAATTGTTTTTTTATTCACATGGGAAAATCACCTTTATCCTATAAATACCCCAATGCTAACATAAACAAAAGGGGGAAGCATCACAAGATAAAGTGAGGGGAAGCATCACAAAGAAAGTGAGGAGGGAAAGAAAAAAAATAGGAGAGCAAAGAGAGAAGTATAAAGAGAGAAAAGAGATAAATATAGATAGTGTAAAAAGAGAAGTATAGAGAGATCAAAAAGAGAAGCATAAGGAGAGCAAAAAGAGAAGCATAGTAAAGAGAGAAGAGCATTCAAAAAAGAAAGAAAAGAGTAGAAAGTGAAACAATAAAAGAAGGATAAGAGAGAGTTTATCAAACCGGTCATACACTTACAAATGGTTTTCTAATCCATAATCAAACCAATCCTACAAATTTACCAAATCTACAAAGATGTGCGGAATCTTCGAGGATTATCCCCGTACATGAAAACTTTCATTAGCCAAAAAGGTTAGTTAAACTTCTTTTGGTTGTGAATAAAATTGCTAACATGCTTTATATGTTTAACCACATTGAAAATAGATTAAATTATTTAACTTACTTTTTATTTGATGAAATCCATTGTAGATTCAATGTTTTTTTTTTTTTTTTATGTCTTAGGTCTTTTTTTATGCTCATTTCACTTTCTGTAAGTTATATGCTTTCTTTCAATTTGTTACTAATCACATGCTCTTTTTATTCTAAAGACTGTTAGGACCCCTTTTGGTCCATCATTGAGTGCTTTATTTCACATTTGAATATTACAAACCATTCTTAAATCTCTCTTTTGTCACATGCTTAATTTTAGTCCATTTATTCAAATCCGCATGTTTAACTTAGTTTTAACCCGCACATGTTTGAATTTGCATGTCCAATCGACTTAGTTTAATCCGCATGTTTACTCCACTCATTTGAATCCCCTTTTTTAAAGTAGCTTTGGTTTAGATGTTAAATTCTCACATATCTAGCTTGTTTATTTAAATTCACATGCTTTAATTCTCTTCCTTTTTATAATCCACATATCATAAGTGTTGGTATTTGTCTAAGGTTTAAACATGTCTAAACATGGTTAAAGTCTAAACCAAGGTTGGAAGATTAAAAGACATCAAGTTAAAGGACTGCACACAAGTGTGTGCATCACTTTAGAGCAAGGTAAAGGTAGGCACACTAGTGTGTGCGCTTCAGCACACAATCTGGAAAAGGTGTGCGCGCTGCTGTGTGAAGGACAACATAGTGTGTGTCGTGCCCCTCCCTCACCAGCACTACACTGCCTAGCAAGAGAGGTTCTAGAAGAAGGCTAGTGCCACATCGCTCCTCCACCAGCGCAGCAGCGCCTATAAAGTGTGCAAAGGGACTATGCCCAGCGCCGCACCGCCCCCTGTTCAGCGCCTAGGCGCTAGGCAAACTGAAGCACACTTGGATAGCTTGCTTGAACCTCCTCTTAGGATTGATGGAGGGCCATGGTTAAGTGATCATCAAGATCTAAGGGTGAGGATTGACTCTCAAGAATGGACAAGAAGTTGGTGCACTATATAAAGGGTCACCTAGCTTCATTCTCATCATGAATTACATTGTGACATTGTCTAAGATCAATTGTAAAGAGTGACATACAAGAGAGAATTGTGCGAGAGTGCAAAACACAAACATAAGAGGGACTCATTGTAGTGAGGGTGGTTGTAAAGAGAAAGGAGTCTAGATTAGATAGAGAGCGTTGTTAGTTCTTATCTTCTTCCTTTCTTCTCTCTTGGTTTCTTCAAGAACTTGATGTTTCTTGGAGAAGGTTGCTGTAATTGTAAAGAACCATTGATTTAGTGCAGAGAGTTCAAAGGAACTCACAGGGATGTAGACACATTACCGAACCTCGATAACAAATTGCTTGTCTTCTTTCTTTCTTTAATTTTCTGTTCCTGTTTTCGATTCCAAATCTTTACAAGTCATTCTAGACTTGGGTGTTTGGAAGATCAGCACCTGGGCATCTTGTCAAGGAAATTTCCAATAGTGGTATTAGAGCTTGCACAGCTGGGTATCGGAGCAAGAGCAAGAAGGTAACGGAGCCAAGACTCCAAGAATCAAAGATCAACTTCTTGGGTGATTCAAGAATGGTGTAAAGATCAAGATCTGATCGTGTTCTTGAGGGTGATTCAAGAATGGTGTTAAGATCCATCTTCAATCTGTGTTCTTGAGGTTTAGAAGAAAGCATTTGTGGGTAGTGCATAAATCAGAGATCTTATCTACAAAGACGGCTTCAAATTTCTGTGTTGAGAAGTTTGATGGAAATGGAGACTTTGCCCTTTGGAAGCAGAAGATCAAGGCTGTTCTAATATAACAAAAAGTGGACTTGGCTATTGGAGAAGATGATGCTTTTCCAGTAAGTGTCACGGAGGACCAGTGGACCAAGATGAAGAAGATGGCTTACAGCACCATTTTCATGCACATGTCGGATAGCATCACAAGGGAGTGCGGAGACTCGGAAGATTTGGCTGTTATATGGAAGAAATTAGATGAGTTGTTTCTTACCAAAACTCTCCCTAACAAGATTTATCTTCTTAAAAGAATCTTTGCTTTTAAAATGGATCCTAGTAAAGAGTTGCAAGATAATCTTGATGTCTTTAACAAGCTAGTTCAAGATTTGAATAACTATAGCATTACTTTTCCGGATGAACAATTGGCTGTTATTTTGTTAAATTCTCTTCCTGATTGCTTTGATAACTTGATTAATGCCATTGAGTATGGAAGGGATACTTTGACAAAGGAGATTGTGATCAATGCCATAAGGGCACATGATTTCAAAGCCAAGATAAAGGAGACATAAAGTGGAGATGGGCTGTTCGTAAGAGGAAGGCCAGCAACTCGGAACTGCAGTAGCACTCATGGCAACTACCGAGAGAAATCAAGAGGTAGAGGGCAGAACCATGGGAGATCTCATTCCAAGATAAGACTTGGAGGAGGAAGGAGATGCTTCTACTACAACAAGGAGGGTCATTTAAAGAAAGATTACAAGAAGAAGATGTGGGATGAGAGGAGAAGCCATACCAACAATGGAGAGGCTTTGGTGGCCAAGGGAGAATAACAAGATGATGTGCTTGTTGTGTGCTTAAATGTGAGCAGGACACAAGGCAGTGGAAAGTGGATTCTTGATTTCGGGTGCACTTATCACATCTACCCTCATAAGGAATGGTTCAAGAATTTCAAAGAGATCAATGATGGAAGGGTCTTCTTGCGGAATGATAATTCTTGCCAAGTGAGAGGGATTAGAGACATCCAATTGAGGATGTTTGATGGAGTCACAAGGTTGCTGCGAAATGTGAAGTATCTTCCAGATTTGAAGAGGAATTTGATCTCATTGGGGCAGCTGGATTCCATGGGGTATACATGCAAAGTAGAGGGAGGAAAGATCAAGGTGGCTAAGGGATCTTTGGTAGTGATCAAGGCAGCAAGAAACGATGGACTCTATGAGATGATCGGAGAGACAGAAACCAATGATCAAGCAGCAAGCTTGATGGCTGAGATGGACAAGGTAGCCCTTTGGCACACTCACTTGGGACACATGAGCAAAAAGGGCCTGCAAGTTCTTAGTAAGGATGGTCTACTTGAAGGAGACAAAGTAAAGAAACTAGATTTCTGTGAGAGCTGCATTCTTGGGAAGCAACACCGGGTCAGCTTCAACACCAGAGTGCATAAGTCTAAGGGGATTCTTGACTATATTAATTTGGACCTTTGGGGACCAGCAAGAACACCAACATAGCGAGGTAACTTTTATTTTCTGTCTTTAATTGATGATTATTCAAGAAGAGTGTGGGATGGACTCTATGAGATGATCGGAGAGACAGAAACCAATGATCAAGCAGCAAGCTTGATGGCTGAGATGGACAAGGTAGCCCTTTGGCACACTCACTTAGGACACATGAGCGAAAAGGGCCTGCAAGTTCCTAGCAAGGATGGTCTACTTGAAGGAGACAAAGTAGAGAAACTAGATTTCTGTGAGAGTTGCATTCTTGGGAAGCAACACTGGGTCAGCTTCAACACCAGAGTGCATAAGTCTAAGGGGATTCTTGACTACATTAATTTAGACCTTTGGGGACCAGCAAGAACACCAACATGGGGAGGTAACTTTTACTTTCTGCCTTTAATTGATGATTATTCAAGAAGAGTGTGGGTTTATTTGCTTAGAAATAAATTGGATGCCTTAAATAAATTTGTTGTGTGGAAAAAGTTGCTGGAAACTCAAACGGGTAGGGTAGTTAAGGCTTTACGAACCGATAATGGCTTAGAATTTTGCAATAATGATTTTGATAAATTTGTGAATTAAATGGCATTCTAAGGCATAGAACAGTTGTAAAAACACCTCAGCAAAATGGAGTTGCTGAAAGAATGAATAGAACTCTTATGGAAAAGGTTAGGTACATGGTAATAGGATCCGGTTTACCAAAATATTTTTGGGGAGAAGCTGTGGCTACAACTGCATACTTGGTAAATAGATCACCCTCTAGAGCTTTAGAGCTCAAGACTCCCATGGTGATGTGGAGTGGGAAACCTCATGAATTAAGAAACCTTAGGACTTTTGGGTGTGCAGCATATGCACATCAAAAGGAGGATAAACTTAGCCCAAGATCTAGAAAATGTGTGTTTCTAGTACATAGTAATGGAGTTAAGGGATATTGGTTGTAGTCCTTAGAAAAGAAGGGCACGAAACTGATTATAAGTAGGAATGTTATTTTTAATGAATTATTATTTCCCTACTTGGAGAAAACTAACCCTGCAGGGGCTAGTGAGCAAACCAGTCCGAAAGTTGTGGAGCATCGCATCATGGAGAACTCGGTTCAGGTAGAGCAAAGGAGGCAAGAGGGTTCAGACCAGGTAGAGCCCTTGAATGAAGGCCAAGCTCAAGAAACTCAAGAAGAGACTGAACAAGAAGAGGTTGATGCAGCAAGTCATAATGACTACGAGCTCACAAGAGACTGGGGAAGGAGGGTGGTTAGACCACCTTTGAGATATGGGTTTGCGGATGCTAATGTAGCAGCTCCTTAGACAGAAGGAGAGGTTAAATCAGAAACTTACACGGATGCCATGGAGTGTAAGGATTCATCAAAATGGCAGCTGGCTATGGAGAAAAAAATGGATTCTTTGATGAAGAACAACTCTTGGGAGTTGGTGCCCAAACCTGAAAAACAGAGAGTTGTGGATTGTAGATGGCTCTACAAGATCAAAGAAGGGAATACTCCAGGGGATGAAGTCTAATATAAAGCTAGGCTGGTGGTGAAGGGGTTCACATAAAAAGAAGGCATAGATTTCATCGAAATCTTCTCACCGGTTGTGAAGTACAAGACGATCCGGATAGTGTTAGCATTGGTGGTCCAATTTGATTGGGAAGTCGAGCAAATAGATGTGAAGACAACATTCTTACATGGAGAGCTCGATGAGACCATTTTCATGAGGCAACCCGAAGGTTATGAGGAAGGAAGGCAGCGAGAATTGGTGTGCAAATTGAAAAAATCTCTCTATGGCCTGAAGCAATCACCTCAACAATGGAATAAGAGGTTTGATTCCTTTGTAATCAGATTGGGTTTCATGAGGAGCTACTATGATTCGTGCTTGTACTATAAGGGGCAGAAAGTTGAGGAAGTGGTGATCATCCTTATCTATGTCGATGACATGTTGCTAGTTGGGAGCAGCATGGAGAGGATAAAGAAATTGGAGGCTCAACTCAGTGAGGAGTTTGAGATGAAGGATCTTGGCCATGCACAGAAGATCCTTTGGATGTGTATCATCTGGGAAAGGGAGAGAAACAGATTGAAGATCTCTCAAACTTCCTATATAGAGAAGATGATATCTAAATTCTCTATGAAAGATAGCAAACCAGTGAAGGTTCCCCTTACGGGTCATTTCAAGTTCTCCAGCGATCAAAGTCCAAGATCGAAAGTGGAGAAGAAGGAAATGGAAAAAGTCCCCTACTCTAGTGCGATTGGTTCTGTTATGTTCACCATGGTTAGCACTAGACCTGACATTGCTTATGCAATGAGTGTTCTCAGCAGGTTTATGAGTAATCCTAGAAAGGAGCATTGGCTTGGGATGAAGTGGTTGTTGAGGTACTTGAAGGGAAGCCCAAAAGTAGGGTTGATTTATGAGAAGAGGGGTAAGACCATCTGCCTTGAGGGTTTTATGGATTCGAACTATGGAGCAGACCGGGATAAAAAAAGATCAATTACCTCCTATTTCTTTAACTTAAACGGATGTTGTGTAAGTTGGAAGGCTCAGTTGCAGTCGGTGGTAGCACTCTCAACAACCGAGGCTGAGTACATAGTGGCTACGAAGGCCATTAAGGAAGTTATGTGGTGCAAAGGGTTGTTGGAAGAGTTGAAGGTACTAGAGGAGCAGGTTGTGGTGTTTTCAGATAGTCAAAGTGCATTGCACTTGTGTAAGAATCTGGTGTTCCATGAGAGGACAAAGCACATGGATGTTCGGTATCATTTCATTCGGGAAAATGTTACGAAAGGATGCATCCATGTGGACAAGGTAGCCACGGAAGAAAATCCTGCAAATTTGGGTACTAAAGTTCTACCTCTAAGTAAGTTCAATCATTGCCTTGGACTACTTAGGATTGGAGTTGGTTAATTGATGACTCAAGTTGAGTTTGGATCCTGAAGCTCTCTGCACAATGGTTCAGGTTTAAACACTTAGACAAAGGTAGAGATTGTTGGTATTTATCTAAGGTTTAAACATGTCTAAACATGATTCAAAGATGGTTAAAGTCTAAATCAAGGTTGGCAGGTTAAAATAAAGCAAGCTAAAGGACTGCACACAAGTGTGTGCATCACTTTGGAGCAAGGTAAAGGTAGGCACAGTAGTGTGTGCGCTTCAGCACACAATCTGGAAAAGGTGTGCGCACTGCTGTGTGAAGGGCAGCATCAGTGTGCGCCGTGCCCCTCCCTCACCGGTGCCACGCTGCCCAACAAGAGAGGTACTGGAAGAAGGCCAATACTGCACCACTCCTCCATCAGTGCCGCACCGCTCTTCCACCAGCGCTTCACCGCCCAGAAAGTGTGCAAAGGGACTCTGCCCAGCGCCGCACCACCCCCTGTTCAGCGCCTAGGCACTAGGCAAACTGAAGCACACTTGGACAGCTTGCTTGAACCTCCTCTTAGGTGCATGAATTCAAGGTTAAAATGAACAACACCACTTATGATTGATGGAGGGCCATGGTTAAGTGGTCATCAAGATCTAAGGGTGGGGATTGACTCTCAAGAATGGACAAGAAGTTGGTGCACTATATAAAGGGTCACCTAGCTTCATTCTCATCATGAATTACATTGTGACATTATTTGAGATCAATTGTAAAGAGTGACATACAAGAGAGAATTGTGTGAGAGTGCAAAGACACAAACACAAGAGGGACTCATTGTAGTGAGGCTGGTTGTAAAGAGAGAGGAGTCTAGATTAGATAGAGAGCATAATTAGTTCTTATCTTCTTCCTTTCTTCTCTTCTTGGTTTCTTTAAGAACTTGAGGTTTCTTGGAGAAGGTTGCTGTAATTGTAAAGAACCACTGATTTAGTGCAGAGAATTCGGAGGAACTCACGAGGACGTAGGCACATTGTCGAACCTCGATAACAAATTGCTTGTCTTCTTTCTTTCTTTGATTTTCTGTTCCTGTTTTCGATTCCAAATCTTTGCAAGTCATTCTAGACTTGAGTGTTTCAAAAATCACCACCTAGGCATCTTGTCAAGGTGATTTCCAACAATTAGTGATCTTGATCATTAATTTGTTTCATATTTAAAGAACCTTTCTTTTCTTAGTTATGTATTTATTTATGTAATATTCGGTGTCATCTTGTTAATGTGTGTTTTGCTTTATTAGTGTATGGTAATAATACTTACTTAAAGTTTTGAATAATTTTCCTTGAAACACAAAGAGCTAAACTTCGGTCTAGGTAAGAGAGGGAGCTTTAATTCCTCACTCTCTTGTACCCAAATATCTAAAGTCTTGGAATCTCTCAGGTAGACTAATGGCAAGGGATTTGACTCCCTTCAAGGTTAAATGGAGACTCATTACGTATCATACACTTAGTGTGAGATAAGTTCCTCTTAGTTTTTGTCATTGTAACGAAGATTTTCCACCACATTTATACTTTTGTGGTCCACTTATTAGGCCACTCGAGGAGCATAATGGCATCCTTCTAGTCATGGGGTACCTGAGCCCACCAAAGTTATAAGGCGAAGCCCAACTTTTAAGCAAATCCTATAACCTTCCCATTTAGGATAGGGATTCTCTCTTAGTAGAAGGTGTACTTCGATGGGGTGGCTAATCAGAAAGGTTATGGGATTGAGGCAATGTTACTTTTTCTGGGAGGAATCGTCACTACCTCGTCAATTTGCCTAGATTTCAAAACCGCCAATAATGTGACCGAATATGAAGATTGTATCGTTGGTCTAGAAGCACTCATTGGGATTGGGGAAAAAGAGGTCACAATGTATGAAGATTCTTCCTTAGTTAATTTTTAATCTCATAGAGAATGGAAGACCAAAGACGAGAGGATGAAGCATTATTAGAGTCATCTCGAGAATTTAGTTAAGTGCTTCGATAAGGTAACCTTCGCTTATCTACTACGGGCCCATAATCAGTTTGCCAATGCACTAGACATTGTAGCTTCAATATTGGAAATGCCTAAAGGTGTTGAGACAATTCTATTAGTGGTCGAAGAGAATGATGAAATGGCCTATTGCATAACTATCAAGTTCCAAGCTCGGTCATCTAATAGTTTAGATTGGCCACCCTCGAGATGGAGTTGTCGTATTTTGAAAATCTCAGCATGACACATATATGAAATAATAAAAATACCATATGCAATTGTTTACATCAATCCTTAACCTTTAATAAGGGAGATACATCATTCAAATATTAACTTAAACATTTATACAACATAATATGCATGAATATTTACAAATAATTTTTTTTTGTTTTCTCATTAGTTTGAGGATGTTGACCATGTGGCTTACAAATAATGACTCTATCTGAATCTCAGCTCACCAACTATCTATCCTGCCTGCTGCCTGAAATCATTTAACATTGAGGGATTAGCTTAACAAGCTTAGTGAATTAAATTTACTTGAACTATTCAATTTACATAAATAGTCTTTTAATATTCAATCATTTATATCTCATATAATTTGATAATAACATTCTATTATCACTACTCATATCATAACCCCCATTCTCTATCAATCTCTTCTTATGATATATTTATTCACCTTGAGACCATCAATTATATCTCATAATTACCTCATTATGAGGTTCAGATCATATAGTCTATCACTCAGATAGTTCTTATCATATCATACTTTCATATTTCTTTCTCACTGTATCTGTCTCTGTGTGAGACTCATTCATTTATCAATAATTTTACAATTAAGAAAAAAACTTTAACATTTTAGTAATAAAATCAATATTTAAAACAGATGCAATGCATGAATTATTAATTGATAACATTTTCCTATATGTCGACATGTTTTTATCTTAGATCGATTGCCTTCCTGGTTCTTTTATCACCAGCATATACCGATTATCACGGTTTTTATTTCTCACCAGCATATATCGACTGTCATGGTTTTTCGTTTATCACCAACATATACCGGCTGTCACGGTTTTTCATTTATCACCAGCATATATCGACTGTCACGATTTTCATTTATTATCAGCATATACCGGCTGTCACGGTTTTTCATTTCATGTATATGCATATGAACAATGATATGAAATATTCATATGCACAATAATATAAAAACACACATGTATTCATACATTCAAATTAGTTATCATGCTTCTTCTTAAATCATTATTTGATCAATTTCACTAATTTCTTTTCCTCATATATCATATCAACTCATCATCTATAGCTTGTCAAGAATTTTACTTATCACCTTTATTATTAAATCGACTCATTATTCCAATAATATTATTTCTCATATAATAATTCCCTACACATCACTTATTCCTATCATACCTATCAACCAAATTTCATCTATCACCAAATCATAAGTTAATAAAATATTCAAATATTACCATTATACATTTCATATTTATCTTGATTACTTAAAGTCAATCTAACTCACCATACAACACTTAGAGCTACTCATGGATCACCTCCTTGCCTTTCTTGCTTCTTTCAACAATTTCTACTGGTTGCTAATCATCAACACCTGACATAATATTTATATTAAATTCCTAATTTATTCCTCAATTCCTTCAAAATTCACACAATTTGAAAATTCTCAAATTAAATTCCGAGAATTTCATGTATGCTAAATTTCAAAAATAAACTTCACGTTATTACCTTATGTTTTTCTTAGAGCTTTCTGTGACTCTCTATAAAATTATCCTGTAAACCATTTCAATATTTTACTCTTTCAATCTTTCTTTCAGTCCCCAAGTGTTTAAAGAAATAGAGCAGTTTGAATTGAAGTTGAAGAAAACCAAACAGGATTTGGTAAGTAATAAATAGAATAACTAAAATATTATATATATATAACTTAACAATCAACACCCTATTCTCATTTTGTTGCCATGAAATGTAATGTTGTCTTACATGCAACATTGTGTTTCCTTTTGGCAACACCTGTTGCCACATTTTTTTTCCTTTTCTTTATGCTTTCCACATGTCCATTTTCTTTTTCTTTTTCTTTATGCTTTCCATGCGTTTGTTTTTTTTATTATAAAAATTAAATCTTTCACACACACACACACACATATATAATCTTAACTCCATGTTATATTTATTAAATTAATTTTTTTTACCCTTTCTTTACGAATATGGGTATTACAATGTCCTCGCCAATAGTGAAAAAAAGACAAGTGAGTGATACAATCACTAATCTATTTGTATGTCATTTGTGGCAGAAGACTTTACAGGAGATCATTCGATGAGATCCAACTGCTATGTGTAGATGAGAACACTACTGAGAGAATTATGATGGAATTGTATGAAGGTGTTGGAGGTCCGCAAATGAATGGAAGAATGTTTGCAAGAAAGATCCTCTGTTTGGGTTATTACTGAATTAGCATGGAGATTAATTGTTGTAATTATGTGAAAAAGTGCCATAAATGTCAGTTGCATAGAAATCTACAACATTTGCCACCCTGAGAGCTCTTCAGCATAACCACACACTAGCTTTAGCTACTTAGGGCATAGATGTGATCGGAAAAATATCTTCCAAAGCTTCTAATGGTAACAAATACATCCTGGTGGCAATTGACTATTTCACCAAGTGGCACAGTTCATTAACCATAACATCATTTATCGTTATAGAGTAGCTTTCGAACTGATCTTAGAAAATGGCATGCATTTCCAAGGCAAGGTTATGGATTTACTTAATAAGTATAAAATTGAGTGCCACAAGTCCTCTCGTTACCAAACTTATACTAACGAGGCAGTAGAAGCAGCTAACAAGAATGCCATGAACATATTGTCTAACTGGTATGGGAAGTTTCCTTTTGCAATTTGGGGATATCAAACTTTGATCAGGTCTTCTACAAGCACCACTCTTTATTCTTTAGTTTATGGTATATAGGCGATTCTGCCAATTGAGGCCCTACTCGAAAAGAGTCCATCACTTTTAAAAAAAAAAAACACTTTAACCTATTATGCAAGTAAACAAAACTTACAGAAAAATACAGATATATTTTTACGTTGAATGAAATTTTTGTTACTACATCGGATAAATTCTTAAAATTTACATGAGTCACAAAGTAAAACGAAACTTTCTTTAACATCTACCTTATACACTTTTTACAAAACTACGCCATCAACAATTATCTAGACTCCTAAAGGACTAAAAGAGCGAGGATGTCATGGATGATGACTTTACTAAGGACTCCTTTCTTTGTTAGTCATTTCGCCTTCTCGATCCAAAGCTTACCAGTATCTTCCTGAAATGTTAGTAAAAAAATGAGGGGATGAGCTAAAAAGCTCAGTGAGATTTCACATTACTAAAAGTAATTGCTTTAGAAGTTTTATTCTTTATTTTCAAACATTATGTTATAATTTATTTCTTTCTAAGTATGTGAATGATAAGGCTTATATATATATACACAAGCACACACACACACACACTTTAACTTACTTTTCTCATTTCTTGTTACTAAACGAGCAATCATTACAAGAAATACTTATTCCTTTAATGAATCATAAAGTACGTAGTTCTTATCACGTCACACATATCATAATATCAATATTTTATGAGTAACATCTATCTAAAAAATGTTCATTGTACAACAATCAACATTTCATATCCTTCACCGAGCCAAACAAATTCAACACTCCTCTGTTGGGAAACCATCTCAAGATGCCCAGATGGTGATCTTCCAAACACCCAAGTCTAGAATGACTTGTAAAGAAAAGAAACAGCAAACGAAATAGGAAAGAACATAAGCAATTGCTATCGAGGTTCGACAAAGTGCCTACGTCCTCGTGAGTTCCTCCGAACTCTCTGCACTAAATCAATGGTTCTTACAATTACTGTAACACCTCTTCAAGAACATGATCAGAGATGGATCTTAACCGTTCTTAAATCACCCTCAAGAACACGATCAGATCTTGATCTTAACATCGTTCTTGAAGAACGAAAGAAGAGAGAAAAGAAAGTGATAAGGTCTTGAGTTACCCTGGAATTTTCCCCAAGAAAATTCCGCTTACAAGTCCCTTGAATCCCCAATCTATACTACTCTCTCTCTAAACATCTAGCCTCTCTACAATGAGATCTCTCTTGTTTTTAGTGTCTTTGCACTCTCACAAACCCATGTGTTTTATTTCACACACACTCACATATCATCACATGTTATGTCTCTCACATATCTTACACATATTAAGATTGAAGCTAGGTGACCCTTTATATAGTGCACCAACTTCTTGACTAATCTTGAAGGTCAATTTCCACCCTTAGATCTTGAGGACCAATCAACCATAGCCCTTCATCAATTCTAAGTGATCCTGTGCATTTTGACCATGCATCACACATCATTTGAACTGCTGAAACAAAAGGATCAGGTGTGCCTTCAAGCTGCGGCCTAGAACAGGGCATGTCGCAGCCTGAAGTGAGGGAGAGTTTTCTGTCATGTTGGAGGTCGCAGCCTGGGGTGGTTGAGCTGCGGAGCACAGGGCCAAGCTGCAGCGTGCACACCTTGGGCCGAGGCACACATCCCCTCTCCCATCTTCTGGACTTCCTAGAGGCTGAGGCATGCACACCTTGAGCCAAGGCGCTAAGACCTGATGCTGAACCTCTTCAAACCTTGTTTAAACCTTTGACAAAATACCAACAATCTCTACCTTTGTCTAAGCGTTTAAACCTGAACCCATTGTGCAGAGAACTCAGTATCTGAACTCATCTTGAGTCACCATATCAACCGACTCCATTCCTAAGAAGTCCAAGGCAATGATTGAACTTACTTAGAGGTAGACCTTTGGTACCTAAATCTGCAGAACTTTCCTCCGTTGCGACTTTGTCCATATGAATGCATCCTTTCGTAACATTTTCCTGAATGAAATGATACCGAACATCCACATGCTTAGTCCTCTCATGGAACACCGGGTTCCTATACAAGTGCCACACACTTTGGCTATCTGAAGACGCCACCACCTGCTCTTTTAGGACCTTCAACTCATCCAACAACCCTTTGCACCATATAACCTCCTTTATGGCTTCCGTAGCCGCTATGTGTTCTGTTGTGAGTTTTAAATTACTCGCAAGTGCATGAGTCGTTTGCAATATAGTGTTGTGTAAGTGCGAGGTTGAATCCATAGGGAATTGTGTTGCGAAAATATAATTTTATCTAAACTAACCTTATCTTAACCTAGTTCCGAATTTTGAATTGTATTTTTGCAAAACAAATATAAACTACACTAATTTGATTTAAAAGCTAATAATAAAAACAGTAAGGTTTTTGAATCCACCCCACCAAAGTAAAGCATATATCTTCATGTTCTATAAAAATAATCTATCAAAACATTCCATGAATCCAACTTTAAACAAATCACAACAAATATCTCAATTAAACCAAAACAATCTAATGTATCCGTTTTAACAAATCACAAAGGATATCAAATTTAATAAAAAACGGTTCGATGTATCCATCAGATGAAACACACAGAATATCCAACAGAATAATTTAAAAACTATCAATCGTAAGAATTTACTCAAACAATTGACTAGAACATTTATACTAAAAAAAACATCAGAATTGTATAAAAAAATCTGAAAATCTTATGCCAAACAACGATGAGGCTTCATCTTCAACCTTAGTTGAATATTTTAGCCACTCATAATCATGAAACTAAAGTTCATAATAACAGTGTTAAACATTAAACTAAAAAAAAGCAGTAAATTAAAACTGACTATACCCGGGAGAAATTCCACTCGCTGTTGGGCGGCACTTCCCCTCGTGGTAGCAAAGCCCTTGGAGATCTACCAGAATGCTAGTAGAAGTCCTCCAAATTGCACCAAAATGGCACTTGGATTGCTTACTAAAGATGAAGTGAAGAGGGGCTTATATAGGGAAACATCACAAGTGAAATATTCTTCCAATCCGATGTGGGATACTGCAAATTCCAGCTTTTGCTCTTTGACCTTTGTCTACTAAAACTGCCATAACGTTCTCTAGAAAAATCATTTTATTGATTCGTAAAATTCTCCAGAAAATAGACATCGGGATCTTTCCAAGCATATATGGCTCATCTCCTAGTTCTTTCTGAATCAATACAGTTTAATCTTCAAAAATGGCTGATCTGTACGAGCAATTCTGGCAATTTAGTGAAACTCATTTCCAAGCTTGTAAACCTGTAAAACAATGAAAAACAACTCAAAGTAACAAATTCCTAAGCTAACAAATGTAAATTAAGGGGCCAAAATATGCAATATTTGGCACTCATCAAATATCCCCAAACTTACATTTTGCTAGTCCCTTAGCAAAACAAAATAAAAGACTAAATGAAAAATAAAGAACATAAAAATAAGTTCATCACTCATGGTATCCAAAAATTTAAGGAGCACACATCACCATGATATTCATTCATGAGCAAGCTTAAAAAGATAAACCCATCTTCGCAATGAATAGAAATGTTAAAATCTAATTACTTACAAAAGGCAGGTTAAGGCATCACAAGTCTGACACTGTGAATTAGCATATAAAAATGAAGCATCCAAATAACTCCAATGTGTAAGGTCTCCGTGTCTCAAGATTCACCGAATTTCCTATCAGAATGAATGAAAATGGCATAGATTTTATTTTCTTCTCCTTTTTATTTTTTATTATAAGGCTCTACTATTTTTAGTTCCCTTAAGCTTTCTAATTGACCCATGTAGCGAGTGTTGAGTCAATGACTCCCAAACCAGATGGTTTTAGGGCATTAGGTGTAAAGACACCCCTAAGGATTTACTAACTCGAGTCAAAAAGGCTATGAAATTAAACTGGCCTTAATACTACCAAGCAAAATTCCCACATTTTGACGTGAACACTCACTGCTTACTGAGGCAAGAGGTCCAGTTATTCAGTGGAAAGTTTATTTATGATCATCAAAATTTTTTTTTTATGCCAAAGTGTTTATCCAAGAAGTCATCCAGTTTCAGTTAAGATAAGGAAATGTACACATTAAAATCACATGTCATACCTCACACAATTTGTGCTAATGTGCTCATGTTAGATTAGATCAAATATGTGAATTCTCAAATGCCTAAAGTAAATAACTAAATTTTAAAACTTTATCATCAGATCATGTGTTCAAAATTTTAAGCTCACCAATGACATCACATCATAGAAAATTGTTTAGATCAACCAAAATTTCAAAATAACATGAGCATGCATTTACCTTATTTTTTTTTCTTTTTTTTAAATGAAGAAAAACAACAACAAATTAGGACAAAGTGTGTGTAATGGGTCTCCCATACCCCCAAACTTAAATTACACATTGTCCCCAATGTGTGAATATTATGGAAAGAGCTGACCTAGGATATTGAGAACTATTTGGACTAGTATGGCTCATAGTATACCCCCAAACTTGATCTGAAGTACGCTTTGTCCTTGAAAAATAAAGACTGGAAAACAAAAACAACACTAGTGAAAAAAAATAACAAGAAATATGTAAAATAATAAACAAATAGAAAAGATATGTTGTGGGGTGCCTCCCATGAGCGCTAAGTTTAACGTCTTCAGCCAGACTTTCCATAGTAGACAACACTCAATTGAAGTAACTAGGATCCTCCAACAATATCGTCTCAATGTCTGGACTCCTCAACTCCAAGAATGGTTTTAGTCTCTGCCCATTTACCTTAAAAGTGTTACCATTATTTGGATCCTCAATCTCGATGGCCCCATGAGGAAAAATTGATCGAATAATAAATGGACCTGTCCATCGAGATTTGAGCTTGCTTGGGAAAAGATGCAAGCGTGAATTGTAAAGAATAACTTTTTGACCAGGCTCAAAAGATTGTCTCAAAATGTTCTGGTCATGAGTCTTCTTCATTTGTGCTTTGTACAACCGTGCACAATCATATGCATCATTCTGCAGTTCCTCTAATTCATTGAGTTGGAGCGTCCATTGTGAGCCAACCTTCGAAAGATTGAAGTTCAGCTGCTTGATAGCCCAATAGGCTCTATGCTCTAATTCCACCGGAAGGTGACAGGCTTTTCCATACACAATACTATATGGAGACATGCCAATTGGCATCTTGAATGCTGTTCGATATGCCCACAATGCATCATTCAATCGTAGAGACCAATCTTTTCTACTAGGGTTCACAGTCTTCTCCAAAATGTGCTTGATCTCGCGATTGGAAATTTCCACTTGTCCACTCGTTTGTGGGTGATACGGGGTGGCAACCTTGTGTGTGATGAAATACTTCTTCATCAACTGCTCAAAAATCCGGTTGCAAAAGTGCTTACCTCCATCACTTATGATTGCTCGAGGCGTACCAAAACGAGCAGAGATATTGTCCTTCAAAAACTGAACCACAACTCTGTGGTCATTGGTCTTGCATGCAACTGCCTTCACCCATTTGTCCACAACAGATAGTCCACAACAACTAGAATGTACAGATAGCCAAAGGAGTTTGGGAAAGGTCCTATAAAATCAATGCCCCACACGTCAAAAATCTCAACAATCAGAATGGGGTTGAGGGGCATCATATTCCTCCTAGAAATATTCCCTAGCTTTTGGTAACGCTCACAAGATACACAGTAAGTGTGAGAGTCTCGGAACAAGGTAGGCCAATAGAATCCGCACTGTAAAATCTTCGCAGCAGTCTTCTTAGCACTGAAATGGCCTCCACAAGCATGATCATGACAAAAGGCGATGACATTAGAATGGTTATGCTCAAGAATACACCTTCTAATGATCTGATCAGGACAATACTTAAACAGGTAAGGATCATCCCAGAAAAAATGCTTTACCATGTCCAAAAACTTGGACTTCTCTTGTCGCCCCCAATGTAAAGGCATTTGACTGGTGACAAGATAGTTCACTATATCAGCAAACCATGGTGCAGGATTGTGAGCAATGTGCATCAATTGCTCATCAGGAAAGGTCTCAGAAATGGGAATGGCGGCCTCAGTGAAATCCACTATCAACCTAGACAAATGGTCCGCCACTATATTTTCGGAACCTTTCTTATCCCGAATCTCTATGTTGAACTCTTGAAGTAACAAGATCTATCGGATAAGACGAGATTTAGCATTCTTTTTAGAGAAAAGATACTTCAATGCTACATGATCCGAGTAGATAATGACTTTTAATCCAAACAAGTAGGATCTGAACTTGTCCAATGCAAAAATGACTGCTAGAAACTCCTTCTTAGTGGTAGAGTAATTGAGTTGTGTGTCGTTTAGAGTTCTGCTTGCATAGTAGACGATATGGGGAAGTTTATCAACACGCTGCCCCAAAATAACTCCAACAGCATAATCTGATGTGTCACACATAATCTCGAAAGGTACACCCCAATTGGGTGGCTGAATAATGGGTGTGGACGTTAGAATCTTCTTCAGATCCCCAAGTGCTTTCTTATAATCTTCATCAAATACAAATGGGGCATCCTTCATTAATAACTTACATAAGAGATGGGTGATCTTGCTGAAATCCTGGATAAATTGCCTGTAGAATCCTGCATGGCCCAGAAAAGAATGAACCTCCTTCACTGTACGTGGGGGTGGAAGGTTGGAAATCAGATCCACCTTCGCTTTGTTGACCTCAATCCCCCGATGTGATATGACGTGCCCTAGTACAATACCTTGCTTGACCATAAAATGGCATTTCTCCCAATTAAGCACCAAGTTCTTCTCCTTACATCGCACTAAAACCAAAGTGAGACGATGCAAACACTCCTCAAATGATGAACTGAAGACGGAGAAGTCATCCATGAAAATCTCTAAGAAACGCTCTACCATGTCAGAGAATATGCTAACCATGCACCGCTGAAAAGTGGCAGGTGCATTGCATAATCCAAAGGGCATGCGACAGTAAGCAAACATCCCAAAAAGATAAGTAAACGTTGTCTTCTCCTGATCTTTGGGGTCCACAAGGACCTAGTTATATCTAGACTAACCGTCCAAGAAGCAATAGTAATCATGCCCAGCCAAGCGCTCCACCATCTAATCAATAAATGGTAGTGGAAAGTGATCCTTCCTTGTGGTAGCATTCAGCTTACGGTAGTCTATACACACTCTCCATCCTGACTGAACACGAGTTGGCACCAACTTGTCGTCATTATTCTTCACTACCGTCAATCTTGCCCGCTTGGGCACGACATGAATCGGGCTCACCCACTTGCTATCAGAGATTGGATAAATGATCCCTGCATCTAACAACTCTATCACTTTAGTCCTCACAACCTTTTATATAGCTGGGTTGAGCCTTCTCTGTGGGTCCCTCGATGGCTTGGTATTCTCCTCCAAATGTATCTTGTGCATTACCAATGAGGGGTTGATTCTCCTGATATCCTCAATACTCCAGCTGATAGCTTCCTTGTACTCTCTTAAAACATCTAATAATTTCTCCTCTTGAGCCTCATCCAAATCTGATGCTATAATCACAGGCAAACAATCGGCTGGAGCTAGGAACTTATACTTAAGATTATCCGGTAAAGGCTTAAGTTCCTTCTTGGGGGGTTCAAGTGCTGCAGTCTCCTCTGTCTCATTGTTCTCCCGAGGAGGAGACTTCAAAATGGCACTAGCTTGCTCAAGTAACTTATCTAAATCCAAATCCTCTCCAAATTGAGCAAAGCATGCCTCTAGGGGGTCCTTAATGCTTGATTCATTCACAGTCTCCGCAAGAATCTCCTCTATCAAGTATACATTTCGAACTTCATCATATTCCAATGGTTGCCTAGTGATATCAAAGATATTCAACTCCACTGTCATATTTCTGAAGGAAATCTTCATCACCCCTGTCCTACAATTGATCAGGGCGTTAGCCGTGGCTAAGAATGGTCGTTCTAGAATAACCAGTATTAGAATCCCTATATTCTGAACCGGTTCTGTGTCAAGCACAATAAAATCCATTGGGAAATAGAATTTATCCACTTTTATCAAGATGTCCTCAACTATTCCCCGTGGTATTTTCACTGACCTATCAGCTAATTGAAGCGTCGTGTTTGTGGGCTTCAGTTCTTCTAACCCTAACTGCAGATAGACTGAATAAGGTATAAGGTTCACACTTGCTCCTAAATCCAAGAGAGCCCTCTCAGTCTGGCTGACTCCTATCGTGCAAGAGATGGTAGGACACCCTGGGTCCTTATACTTGATGGGTAGCTTGCACTGAAGGATTGAGCTAACCTGCTCGGTCAAAAATGCCTTCTTTGGGACATTCTTTCTCCTCTTGATAGTGATAAAGTCCTTTAAAAACTTAGCATATGACGGCACTTGATGGATGGCATCCAAAAATGGGATATTGATTTGGACCTGCTTGAATACCTCCAGAATTTCCTCATACTTCCCTCCTTTCTTGGGTGCCTGTAATCTCTCAGGGTAAGGCGCTTTAGGTACAAGCAACCTAGGAGGGTCTTTCATTGTAGGTGTGGCTATAGATGGTTCAGTAGCTCTCTTCTCCTTGTCGCCACTTCCTTGCCCTTGCTGCATAGCAGGGTTCTCTTCCACTCGATTGTCCACTTGTCTCCCAGACCTCAATGTGACAATCGACTGCACTTGTTCCTCCCCGTGCGTAGGAGTGGATGAATTTCCAACCATAAACTGTCCTTTCGGGTTGGGCATGGGCTGACTGGGGAACTTTCTCTTATCTCTCTCACCCAAGTGACTTGCAATTTGACCAATTTGACTCTCTAGCTTTGCAATTTCTTGGGTATTTACCATTGTTGCACTCCTTACTTCATTCATGGATTGGCCAGTCATCTTCATGAACTCTTTTAGGGTGTCCTCTAGTGACTATGACACTGGCGCTGGCGTTTGAGTGGGAGCTTGGTAAGCAGGTGATGGTTCTGGATAGGTAGAGCGACCATGACTAGGAATTTTTGGGGTAAATCCGGGAGGGTATTGATTTTGAGCATGCTTCGGGGCTCCTCCCTGATTCATTGGTTGGCTCTGCTTCTATAAAAAATTAGGGTTGTTTCGCCACCCTGGATTGTACATCTCGGAGTAAGATCCATTTGACTGCCTCCGATAGTAATTGAAAGCATTCACTTGTTCCATAGGATACTCGGCAAAAACCAGCATTGATGGACAATTCTATGCTAGATGCATAGGACTAGCACAGATGAAACAATTATCAACATTGAATGTGTTGGCAACATTGATGGATTGGCCCACAGCGAGAGCGTCAATCTTCTTAGTGAGAGCATCTAACTTTATCCTCAAGTCAGCGTCTTCCCTGACCTCATAGATGCCTCCTTTCTTAGGAGAACGAATGGACTTATCTCGACAGCTTGAGAAATCCCACTGCTGTGAGTTGTCGGACAACTTGTCCAATGCCTTGTATGCTTCCTCCCCTGTCAGACTCAAGAATGCCTCCTATTCATAGATTCGATCATGCTACGGTTGGGTTGAGTCAACCCTTGGTAGAAGAACTGAACGAGTCTCCATTTTTCATATCTATGTGGAGGGCATCTGATCAGTAACTCCTTGAAGCACTCCCAGCTCTCAGAAAACTTTTCATCCTCATCCTGAGTGAAAGAACTAATCTCCTTTCGGCACTCATTCACTCTAGACATTGAGAAAAACTTATGATAAAATTTGCTAAGCAAATTTTCCCAAGATGTAATAGACCCAGGCGTGTTGAAATCCAACCATGCCCTAGCTCTATCGTGAAGAGAAAAAGGGAAAAGTCGAAGATGGACTGACTCCTCAGAGAAGTTCTGAAACTTGAATGTGGCACAAATGTTTTTGAACTTTTTTACATGACTATAAGGATTTTCAAGATCTAATCCATGAAATGAGGGTAGGAGTTGGATGACATATGGCTTTAAGTCAAAATGGGTGGCATTGGTAGGTGGCAACACTATGCAAGAAGATGAATTAGTCGCAACGGGTGCGAACAAATCCCTAAGGGATGTAGTGGAGTCCATGTTTCAAGCTCTAGGTTGCAATACATGCTCCGGATGATTTGCATTCCTAAAATTTTCTCCCATCTCAACTATCTCTCTTTAACCTAGTGTTCTTTTCTGTCTCCTAAGAGTTATTTCTAAGTCGGGATCTAAAGGTGTCAATTCTAAATTCAGGGATCTCCGACCAAGCAATAAAATAAACTAACTAGTAGAAACAAAAAAAAAATAATAATAAGAAAAAATTAAAATTAAAATTAAAATTTAAAATTTAAAATTAAAAATTAAAAATGAAATTAAAATTAAAAATTAAAATAAAATAAAAATAAAAATAAAATAAAATAAAACAAAAATACTAACTAAACTAGTAGAAAAATAAAATCAATTCAGACAAAAATTTCACAAACAAAACAATTCCCCCGCGACGGCGCCAAAAACTTGTTGTGAGTTTTAAATTACTCGTAAGCGCACGAGTCGTTTGCAATAAAGTGTTGTGCAAGTGCGATGTTGAATCCACAGGGAATTGCGTTGTGAAAATATAATTTTATCTAAACTAACCTTATCTTAACCTAGTTCCGAATTTTGAATTATATTTTTACAAAACAAATATAAACTACAGTAATTTGATTTAAAAGCTAATAATAAAAACAATAAGGTTTTTGAATCCACCCCACCAAAGTAAAGCATATATCTTCATGTTCTATAAAAATAATCTATCAAAACATTCCATGAATCCAACTTTAAACAAATCACAACAAATATCTCAATTAAACCAAAACAATCCAATGTATCTGTTTTAACAAATCACAAAGGATATCTAATTTAATCAAAAACGATTCGATGCATCCATCAGACGAAACACACGAAATATCCAACAGAACAATTTAAAAATTATCAATTGTAAGAATTTACTCAAACAATTGACTAGAACATTTATACTAAAAAAAAAAATCAGAATTGTATAAACAAATATGAAAATCTTATGCCAAACAACAGCGAGGCTTCATCTTCAACCTTAGTTGAAGATTTTAGCCACTCATAATCATGAAACTAAAGTTCATAATAACAGTGCTAAACATTAAACTAAAAAAAGCAATAAATTAAAACTGACTATACATGGGAGAAATTCCACTCGCTGTTGGGCGGCCCTTCCCCTCGTGGTAGCAAAGCCCTTAGAGATCCACCAGAATGCTAGTAGAAGTCCTCCAAATTGCACCCAAATGGCACTTGGATTGCTTACTAAAGATGAAGTGAAGAGGGGCTTATATAGGGAAACATCACAAGTGAAATATGTTTCCAATCCGATGTGGGATACTGCAAATTCCAGCTTTTGCTCTTTGACCTTTGTCTACTAAGACTGCCATAACTTTCTCTAGAAAAATCATTTTATTTATCCGTAAAATTCCCCAAAAACTAGACATCCATATTTTTCTAAGCATATATGGCTCATCTCTTGGTTCTTCCTGAATCAATACAGTTTAATCTTCAAAAATGGCTGATCTGTACGAACAATTCTGGCAATTTAGTGAAACTCATTTCCAAGCTTGTAAACCTGTAAAACAATGAAAAACAACTCAAAATAAAAAATTCTTAAGCTAACAAATGTAAATTAAGGGGTCAAAATATGCAATATTTGACACTCATCATGTTTTGCCCCGGTTGTTAAGAGTGCTGCCACTGAGCCTTTAAATACCTCAGTAACCACTTTAACCCAAGCCAAAGCTCCTTTCTAGGATTACTCATCAACCTGTTGAGAACTTCAATTTCTTGAGAAATTTCGGGTCTAGTGCTGATCATCATGACCATTACTGATCCAACCACACTAGAGTAAGGGGCCTTTTCCATTTCCTTCTTCTCCTCACCGTTCCAGGACATTGTTTGCTGGAGAACTTGAAATGACTAGCAAGCGGAATCTTCACTGGTTTACCATCTTCTATAGAAAACTCATACATCACCTTTTCTATGTAGAAAGACCGAGAAAATTTCAACCCGTTTCTCTCCCTTTCCTGAACTCTTCTCATCCCAAGGATCTTTTGTGCAAGGCCAAGATCTTTCCTCTCAAACTCATCACTGTGTTGAGATGTCAACCTTTCCATCCTCTCCCTGCTGTTATCAACCCACAGCATATCATCAGCATAGACGACGATACTCACCATTTCCTCCACCTTCTGAACTAGTGAGAAAAATTTCGTGAAATCTATGCCATCTCTTTGCGTGAACCTCTTCGTCATAAGCCTAGCCTTGTCCTGGACTTTTTCCCCTGGAGAGTTCCCTTATTTGATCTTGTAAGTGCACTTACAATCCACAACTCTCTGTTTTCCTAGAATGTGCACTAATTCCCAAGAGCTGTTCTTCCTCAAAGAATCCATTTTTTTCTCCATAGCTAGCTTCCTCCTTGATGAATCCTTACATCCCATGGCATCAATATAAGTCTCTTGTTCACTTATTCCTCCTTCTATCCAAGGAGCTACTGCATCCACAGCCGCAAAACCATATCTCAAAGGTGGTCTAACAAGCCTTCTTTCCCGGTCCTTTGTTAGCTGATAGTCAATCTGAGTTACTGCATCATCCCCTTCTAGTACAGCCTCTTCTAGAGTGTCATGAGCTTGGCATTCATCAATGAGCTCTACCTGGTCCGAACCCTCTTGTCTTCCTTGCTCTACCTGAACTAAATTTTCCTTGATGCTATGCTCCACAAATACCGAACTGGTTTGCTCACTATCCCCTGCAGGGTTAGTTTTCTCCAAATAGGGAAATAAATGCTCGTTAAAAATGACATCCCTACTTATCATGAGTTTAAATCCTTTTTGTTCTAAGGATCACAACCTATACCCCTTAGCCCCTTCCCCATATCCTAGAAACACACATTTTCTAGACCTTAGGCTAAGCTTATCATCCTTTTGATGTGCAAACGTAGCACACCCAAAAGTCCAAGGTTGTTCAACTCAGGGGGTTTTTCACTCCACATCTCCTCGGGAGTCTTAATGTCCACATCCCTAGAGGTTGATCTATTAACCAAATACGTAGTAGTAGACACTGCTTTCCCCCAAAAACATTTGGGTAATCCGGATCCATTTAACATGCACCTAACCTTTTCCATAAGGACCTTATTCATCCTCTTAGCAACTCCACTTTGCTGAGGGGTTTTCATAACCGTTCTATGTCTTAGAATGCCATTTAACCTACAGAATTGATCAAGTTCCTTGTTAAAAAATTCTAAGCCATTATCGGTTCTAAACACCTTAACTATCCTACCCGTTTGAGTCTCCAGCAATTTTTTCCACACCACAAAATTATCAAAGCATCTGATTTATTTTTAACCAAATAAACCTAAACTGTTCTTAAATAATCATCAATTAAAGACAAAAAGTAAATATTACCTCCTTGTGTTGGTGTTCTTGCTGGTCCCCAAAGATCCGATTGAATGTAGTCAAGAATGCCCTTAGACTTGTGCACTCCGGTGTTGAAGCTGACCCGATGTTGTTTCTTAAGAACGCAACATTCGCAGACATCAAGTTCCTCTACTTTGTTACCACCAAGTAGACCATCCTTGATGAGAACTTACAGGCCTTTTTCGCTCATGTGTCCCAAGCGATTGTGCCAAAGGACTGTCTTATCCATCTCAGCTATAAAGCTTGCTGCTTGACCTTTGATCTCCGTGTCTCCGATCATCTCATAGAGACCATCCTTCATTGTTGCTTTAATCTTTCCTCCCTCTACTTTGTATGTGTACCCCATGGAATCTAGCTGCCCCAATGAGATCAAATTTCTTCTCAATTCCGGAAGATGCCTCACATTCCGCAGCAGCCTTGTCATTCCATCAAACATCCTCAACTAGATGTCTCCCATGCCCCTCACTTGGTAAGAAGTATCATTCCCCGGGAAAACCTTTTCATCATTGGTTTCCTTGAAATTCTTGAACCAATCTCGATGAGGGCATATGTGATGAGTGCACCCGGTATCCAAGATCCATTTCCCACTGCCTTCTTGCCCCTTGCTCACACTTGAGCACACAACAAGAACATCATCATCTTGCTATTCTGCCTTGACAACCGAAGCCTCTCCATTCTTGGTATGGCTTCTTCCCTCATCCCTCATCATCTTCTTGCAATCTTTCTTAAAATGACCCTCCTTATGGCAGTAGAAGTATCTCTTCCCTCCAAGTCTTGGTTTGGAGTGCTCTCTCCCATGGCTTTCTCCTCTACCTCTGTCCCAGTAGTAGCCAAGTATGTTACTGTGCACTCTCCCATGGCTTTCTCCTCTACTCAGTCCTAGTAGAAGCCATGTATATTATTGTGCGCTCTCCCATGGCTTTCTCCTCTACCTCTGTCCCGGTAGTAGCCATGTATGTTACTGTGTGCTCCCCTATAGCTTTCTCCTCTACCTCTGTCCCAGTAATAGCTATGTATGCTGCTGCCATACTGAGTTGCTGGCCTTCCTCTAACGAATAGCCCTTCTTCACTTGATGCTCTCTTCATCTTGGCATCAAGATTATCTTGCAACTATTTATTAGGATCCATTTTAAAAGCAAAGATTTGTTTAGGAAGATACCTCTTATTAGGGAGAGTCTTGGTAAGAAACAACTCATCTAGTTTGTTCCAAATTGCAGCTGGATCTTCCGAGTCTCTGCACTCCCTTGTGACACTATCTAACATGTGCAAAAAGATGGTGCTGTATGCCATCTTCTTCATCTCATTTCGCTGGACCTCCATGATACTTGCTGGAAAAACATCATCTTCTCCAATAGCCAAGTCAACCTTTTGCATAAGAACCGCCTTGATCTTCTGCTTCCAAAGGATAAAATCTCCCTTTCCATCAAACTTCTCAACAATGAAGTTCGAACTCATCTTGCGGAGAAAATCCCAGATTTATGCAGCACTCACAATTACTTTCCAACTTCTTCTAAATTTCAAGAACACGATTGAATATTGATCTCAATACCGTTCTTGAATCACCTTCAAGAACACGATCAGATCTTGATCTCTACTCCATTCTTGAATCACCTCAAGAACACGATCAAATATTGATCTCTACTCAATTCTTGAATCACCTCAAGAACACGATCAGATATAGATCTCTACTCCATTCTTGAATCATCCAAGAAGTTGACCCTTGATTCTTGGAGTCTTGCTCCGATATCTTCTGTTCTTGCTCTGATACTCGCTATTGTAGCTCTGATACCACTGTTGTGGTATCTCCTCTAGCTCTGATACCACTATTGTGGTATCTCCTCGAGCTCTGATACCATTGTTGGGAAACTACCTCAAGATGCCAAGGTGGTGATCTTCCAAACACCCAAGTCTAGAATGACTTGTAAAGAAAAGAAACAACAAAGGAAGTAGGAAAGAACACAAGCAATTGCTATCGAGGTTCGACAACATGCCTACGTCCTCGTGAGTTTCTCCGAACTCTCTGCACTAAATCAGTGGTTCTTACAATTACAGCAACACCTCTTCAAGAACATGATCAGAGATGGATCTTAACTGTTCTTGAATCACCCTCAAGAACACGATCAGATCATGATCTTAACACCGTTCTTGAAGAATGAAAGAAGAGAGAAAAGAAAGTGATAAAGTCTTGAGTTACCCTGGAATTTTCCCCAAGAAAATTCCACTTACAAGTCCCTTGGATCCTCAATCTATACTACTTTCTCTCTAAACATCTAGCCTCTCTACAATGAGATCTCTCCTGTGTTTAGTGTCTTTGCGCTCTCACATACCCATGTGTTCTATTTCACACACACTCATATATCATCACATGTTATGTCTATCACATATCTTACACATATTGAGATTGAAGCTAGGTGACCCTTTATATAGTGCACCAACTTCTTGACCAATCTTGAAGGTCAATTTTCACCCTTAGATCTTGAGGACCAATCAGCCATAGCCCTTTATCAATTCTAAGTGATTATGTGCGTTTTGATCATGCCTCATGCATCATTTGAAATGCTGAAACAAAAGGATCCGGTGTGCCTTCAAGCCGCGGCCTAGAATAGAGCATGACGCGACTTAAAGTAAGGGAGAGTTTCCTATCAATGTGGAGGCTGCGGCCTGGGGTGGCTGAGCCACAGCGCACAGGGCCAGACTGTGGTGCGTAGACCTTGAGCCATAGCATACAACCCCTCTCCCATGTTCTGGACTTCCTGGAGGCTGAGGTGCACACACCTTGAGCCGAGGCGCCAAGACCTGATGCTGAACCTCTTCAAACCTTGGACAAAATACCGACATCCTCATTGGGCGAATCATATCACTTGCTCTTCATGAGCCAATCCAACAAGTGTCCCTCAATGAGAAATTCACAATAGATTCCCCTCTTGGGCCAATTCCATCAAAAAATCAATCCTCAAAGAAATGATATGCAATGTAATGCAATGCAGTGCAATGAAATGTATGATTATGTTTCAGCTCATCATATGTCATTGCCCCTCATTGGGCTAATCTCATCAAAATGCCCTTTTATAGGCTAATCATATAACAATGGGGACATCTCTCCATGTACCGATACATCAAATCATCACATCATATAACAACGAATCCCCTTCACCCTTTCCCGGGCGGGGTCCTATAGTCCAAAGTTATTCGATACCCTGTCAGCCCTTGTGAGAAGGGACCTACTGGCCTTACTTATCACTCCTCCCTAATTGATGTAGCATTTAATAAAATCCTTATCATATGTAATGCATTCATAATGCAACAAATTTCAAAATCAAACATCTATAAGTTAATCATATCACTATAACTCATCCAAAAGTAAAACACATCAAGATCAATCCACACTTATTTTCTTATACACTTTATGTTCTTTGCATTCCCTGAACCATTTGTTAAACTATTCATGTCATCATCTTTCCTCAAAGTGCATCATGACATAGTTACTCTTATTTCTTGTACTTTCATATCCTTGTGTATATATAATTCTCATAATATTACTATTAGTATTTCCATAATCATTCATTTTTATATACTTTTAGCCTTTTGTTCTTATTTTAAAATTTAAAACGTTTACTAAAAGTAAGGTGAAACTCACCTCGCTACCCGATCCACATTTTTATCTCCAACTACTTCGTTATTTCTTCAAAGTTATTTTTCACTTATTCCTAAAAGTAAAATATTACTTAACCCCATCATTATAAATCATAAATTAATACTAAGCAACTCCAAAGGTATTTTTATACTTTAAATATCATGCGCGCACTTCGCGTGAAACTAATAATCGAAAAGTCAAAGTGTTATTCCATTGTCCTTTCTTTTTCAAGCCATTTACTTTGGGTTTCCAAAAAATTTAATCTCATGAATACCAAGCATTTCAATTGTTGTTTAATCATGTTTACCAAATTTCTCGAAATCAGCATGTTGTAGTCGATTATAAGAAGCTATAGTCGACTACAACAGCTCCAACAGCCTTGTATAGTCAACTATAACCACTTTTAGTTGACTACAAAACCCTCTTTTCAGCAAAATAACTTGAGACACCTCCTGTAGTCGACTACCAACTAGTGTAGTCGACTACACTCTCCATTTTCAGCAAAAACATGTACAAAAACAAACATTTTCCTCCAAATTTCTTCTTGATTTCAAAGAGAATTCTCAAATCTTAAAATACACAAGATTCTTATAGTTTTATCAACAAAATTCAACATTACCCACAACAAAATTTGAACTTTAAGCTTTAAAATCATGAACTTTTGTCAAAAACCCATTTTCCTTCAAAAGAAACCTAAGACTTTCCAAAATCTTTTAAAAAAATCCTCAAATCCATCAACTTAAACTCAAATATTAATTTTATAAACTTACTTGATGATTTAATAGATAATAAAGTATATTTTACCTTGATTTAAAGATTTTTCCCAAAAAATTATCTTTCTCTTTCTCTTCTTTTTTTTCCTTCTCTTCTCTTTTTCTCTTTTTTCTCTCTTTCTCTCTTTTTTCTCTCTTTCTCTCTTTCTCTCAGTCTCTCAAGAGACTTCTTGCCAAAAAAATATATCTGGTTCCATTCCTATTTATAACCAAACTTTCCCCTATTTACTAAACCACCCTTCCACTTTACAAATCTTTCACAACCTACCTTAATCACTCTTTAAAATTAAAAAATTCTTCTAAGTCATGTTTTCATTATTTTAATCTCACTTAATTTACTAGTTTCCAAGTCCTAAAAACCCAAGTACGAATTGATTATAACTCAAATCTGAAAAGGTAAATAATTTACATGTCGAAACATAAATTAAAAATTAAAATATTTTAAATAAGGTACAAGGCTCAACAAATATTCCTCACTAATAAAAATTTCGTCCTTGAAATTTCCTTGACTAGGGTTCACAAAATATTAGGATTATTACCTTCCTAATCTGTCTCAAAATCTCAAGTATATCCCTCAAGATTTGACATTACAAGATTAATTTTTTATCTCACCATTAACTTGAACTTTCTCAAGTAAAATTTCTTCAACTTTTAACTTTCTATTCACCTGTACATGGATCATTCCCAATCATATTGAAAGTTTCTCTTAAAACATTAGATTCTTATCTCTTTCTTGACTCACCATGCATTTTTTTCTATTTTCTTTTAACCGTTCAATCTCTAATGTCATCAGTAGCTTCAATAAGGTCAAGATTTATAATTATGTGAAAATTCTCCAACTAAACACCAATATAACACTAACCCGTCGGCTATCATATTGAATTTTATACACTCCCAACCTTTATTTTACTATAAATAATACCCATCAAAACGTGCCTTAAAATTCCTCATCTTCTCAAACTCAACTATCTCCCGCCCTTCTTTCTGTAGCAACCGGGTGGTAGCAAAGATCCTTTACTTTCTACTCTAACGTTTTCTCATTAGTTCACTGAGTATAATATCTTTAGTTCCTTATCCCATCTCTGAATTCCCAAAAATCTTTGTTAATTTCATATAACTAATAGTCTTGGAATATAATATTTGGCATTCACAACACAAAATCTATATAACTTTCTATATCAGAAACCTTGAATTCATTTGTGATTGTTATCTCCTTCATACAATTAATAAAATATTATTCTCAATCCTTTAATACTTCCTAATAATTTCTTGATTAATTAAAAACCTTTCTTTCACTTTACATTAAGTTTTATCACAATTTCACAACGTTCAATAACCTCTTCTTTCTTTAACTATCTCCTTTACTAAACACTCTCCCAACTATATCCCTTTCCAGTCTACTCCCAACTTTATTAATTCTTAAGTTATTAACCTTCCTCTTGGAAAACTCTCCCTCTTACATCATCACTGATTATTATCAAGTCCTTAACATTAGGTATAGGTAAGGGTTGTAACTTATTATCTCAATTCTTTTGGTCTCACATTCTATACCTACCTCTCTTTCATAGTAACTTTTCAACAAATTCTATTTCTCACTAACTCTTCAATTCCTATGCCACATCTTAAGATACATCGAATCAAGTAGTCTCTTTTATTAAACATACATATCGTACTTTTGCTAGTTATCAACCTTCCTAATACTCTAACCAAATTTAGAATAGGTCACTAACTAATTTTTAGATTTTTAAATGCTTCAAGTATTATAGCTCATCATTACACATCTTCCACTAGATTCAAATTAGCATTTCCTTAAGTTTCGTATTTCCAAGTAAAGCAAAACCTTTAAGCTCAATCAACTAATACCAACCCTTTTTAATTTTTCATTATTTACTTTATAACCAAAATTTATAGGTTTTAGAATCCACCATCTTCTTTCCTCGAACTTCACCTTACACTTAAGATTCAATTCGAGATTTACTACGCCTCTTTTCCTTACAATTCCCACACAACAAATTCCATTCTTCCAATATTTTTGATTTACAGTTAATCTTCTACTAAGATCATTTACTTCAAATCCATCGTATATGTCACTCTAATTATATCCATAAAAGTTTGCTTTAAGAAAACTATATTTCGTTTACTACCTTTCTTAGAGTTCCAAAACACCACAAAAACTTCACTTGTGATTTATCTAACATCATCATTTATTTACTTGATTTGTTTCCCCCTTTTTTAATTCATTTACTCTTAACTATACCTTATTCCCCACACTAACCAATTATCTAACAATTATTTTTATTTCTTTATATTCTTGTTAATCCATTTAAATTCTTGTTGGTGCACTATTCATCATTCCCAACTCATATTTCATCTTTGAGGATCAACATTCTTATAATTTCTATAAATTGATATAACTCTCAAAATTCTCAAACTTTTTACACTTTTCTAATAGGTGTTACTTCCTGAAAATTCAAAGTTTTTTCCACTACAAATATCAAATCAGTTATCTTTATCTTATACTGATCATTCAAGCACACACATACACACGGACTCATTATTCATGACTTCATTTATTTCAAGTTTACAAAACATCTTATTTCTACCCAAAACATCACTGGTTACAACTCCTAAATGACATCCTTTCTAACTCTACACAACCGATTCCTTACAATTACCCTATGTGTCATACACCATGGAACTAAAGTTTACATGACCTTAAATCTAAAGCTATGATACCAAATATGTAACGACCAATCCCGAGTGGGCCCTACTCGGAAAGAGTCCATCACCTTTTAGCATTAAGTATTTTGACCTATTATGCAAACACACAAAACTTAAATATCATACAGACACACTTTTACGTTCAATGAAATTTTGTTACTACATCGGGCAAATTCTTAAAATTTATATGATTCACAAAATAAAAGGGAAACTTTCTACTAACATCTACCTTATACGATTTTTACAAAACTATGCCGAAAACAATTATCTAGACTCCCAAAGGACTAGAAGAGCGAGGATATCGAGGACAGAGACTTTACTAAGGACTCCTTTCTTCATTAGCCATTTCACTTTCTCGATCCAAAGCTTTCCAGTATCTTCCTGAAATGTTAGTAGAAAGGGAGAGGATGAGCTAAAAAGCTCAGTGAGATTTCACATTACTAAAAGTAATTGCTATAGAAGTTTTGTTCTTTATTTTCAAACCTTGTCTTATAATTTATTTCTTTCTAAGTATGTGAATAATAAGGCTTATATATACACACATGCACACACACACACACATTTCAGCTTACTTTTCTCATTTCTTGTTACTAAAAGAGAAATCATTATAAGTAATACTTATTCCTTTGATGAATAAGAAAGTACATAGTTCTTATCATGTCACACATATCATAATATCAATATATCTTTTATGAGCAACATCAATCTCAACATTTTTCATACTACAACAATCAACATTTCATACCATTCATTAAGCTAAACACATTTAGCACCCTTCATTAGGTAAATCACATCACATACCCTTCATGAACCAATCACAACAAGTGTCCCTCAATGAGAAATTCACAATAGATTCCTCTCTTGGGCCAATTACATCAATACATCAATCCCCAAAGAAATGATATGCAATGTAATGCAATGCAGTTTAATGAAATGTATGATTATGTTTCAGCTCATCATATGTCACTGCCCTTCAATGGGCTAATGTCATCATAATACCTTTTTATGGGCTAATCATATAACAACAGGGATGCTTTCCCGTGTACCTGTACATCAAATCATCACATCATATAACAATAGATCCCTTTCTACAGTCAAATCATCACTTATCACTCCAACTCATACACATAGCTTTTAGTAAAATCCATATCATATACAATGCATTCATAACTGAACAAATTTCAAAATCAAACACCAGTAATTCAATCACATCACAATAAATCATCCAAAAGTAAACACAATAAGATCTATCTACACTTATTTACTTACATATTTTCTTATGCACTTTATTACTATTACTATTTCCATAATCATTCATTTAAAAAAAACTTTTAGCATTTTGTTCTTATTTTCAAATTTACAACGGTTACTAAAAGTAAAGTGAAACTCAGCTCGCTATCCGATCCACAGTTTTGTCTCCCACTACTTTATTTTTTATTGAAAGTTTTTTTTTTGGTTGTTCCTAAAAGTAAAATAGTACTTAACCTCATCAATATCAATAATAAATTAATACTAAGAAACTCAATTTGTATTTTATACTTTAAATATCATCTGCACACTTCCTACGTAACCAAAAATCAAAAAGTCAAAGTGTTATACCATTTTCCTTCCTTTTTGAAGTCATTTACTTTGGGTTTCAAAAACACTTTAATTTCATGAATATCAAACATTTAAACTATTTTTGATCACATTTCCAATGCATTTGAAGATTAAAATCAATTTAGAAATGTTTTTTATTCAAAAACTAAAGAAAAATGCCAAATTTCTCGGAATCAACATTTTGTAGTCGACTACAAAAGCTCTAGCAGCCTTATGCAGTCTATTACAGCCTTTTGTAGTTGACTACATCATCCTCCTTTTAGAAAAATAACCTCAGACACCTCTTGTAGTTGACTACCAACTAGTGTAGTCGACTACATCCTCTATTTTCAGCAAAGACACGTACGAAAACTCACTTTTTCCTCAAAATTTCTTCTTGTTTTAGTTAAGACTTCTCAATTCTTCAAAGATAGAAGGTCTTTATAGTTTTATCAACAAAACACAACATTACCAACAACAAAATTTGAACTTTAAGCTTTAAGATGATGAACTTTGGTTAAAATCCCATTTTCCTTCAAAAGAAACCTAAATCTTTCCTAAATCTTTTTAGAAGATCTTCAAATCCATCAACTGAATTGAAATATTAAGTTTATAAACTTACTTGAATATTTAATAAACAAGAAATTATATTTTACCTTAATTTTGTGCTTTTTCCCAAACTTTTTCCCCTTCTCTTTCTCTTCTTCTTCTCTCATTCTTTCATTCTCTTGCTCTCTCAAAAGACTTCTTGCCAATGTATATATATATATATATATATATATGTATATATATATATATATGTATATGTATATATATACATATATATCAGCTAAACTTTCCCCTAATTGCAAAACCACCCTTCCACTTTACAATTCTTTCACAAGTTATCCTAAGTCGTGTTTTCATTATTTGAATCTCACTTAATTTACTTGTTTCCAAGTCCTACAAACTGAAGTAAAAATTAATTATGACTCAAATCTGAAACAAGTAAGCAATTTATGCATCAAAGCGTAAACTCTAAAATTAAAATATTTTAATTAAGCTACCGGGCTCCACAGAAGAACACCAGTATTGTCTCTTCCCTTGATAGAGTTTAAGTAACATGTCTGAGAAGTGGCTTGGTTTTCCTTAACCTAACCCATGCTATTCTCGATTAAAAACTTCATTTTTAAATAGTATGCAGAGACTACTGCCTTCATGTTGTTCAACCCTGGCAGTCCGAAAATTGCATTATCGGATAAAGGAAGATCTATGAATAGAAAGGTGCTCAAGATGCTTGTTTGATAAGGTGAGGTTCTTACCATCACTGGAAATTCTATGCATCTTTTCGAATAGATTGGCTTGCTTGAATAACTGTAGAAGGTGCTAAATTTATACGATCTTTTGATAATTTCAACTTCTTGAAGGCATCATAGTACAAGATGTCATGAGATGAGCCATTGTCTACCAGAATTATTTCCACTGAGAAATTCGATATGATGAAGGTTAGAACAATTATATCGTTATGATGGAACCTTACTCCTCCCAGGTCCTCCTCTCTAAAGTTGATGGTCTGATCAATCTGAGTCTTCTTTGTCGACCCTTCTACTGATCCGATGAAAGGAGCATAAGCCTTATGAGAGTTTGAACATTCTCCACCAGAGGTCGACCCACCGAAGATAATTCGGATAACACCTACTACAGGGGTGTTATCCAACTTTTTTTTGCAGACTTTGGCATCTTTAGTCATTGTCCCTTCTATCTAGGCTTCCCTTGGCTTATTTTTTCCTTTGTGGTAAGGGCTTCTTTTACGATTTGGACTTTGTCTCGAGTCGATCTTGACATTATTCTTTAGGTAACCTCTTTGGATTAGACTTTTGATCTTGTCTTTCAGGTGCCTACACTCCTTTGTGTCATAGTCGTGGTCTTTATAGAAACATAAAATAAATTCATGTCCCACTTGCAGACAAGAGACTTGATTTTATGAGGCCATCTAATGATGTCTTGATTTTCTATTTTCATCAAGATGTCTGCCCCGGAGGTATTTAATGAAGTGTAAGTCTCAAATCCTCGAGGAACTATCAATTTTTCATTTTTTACACCCATTAATTCAACTCCCCTCTTCTGATCATCCTTGGACTCTTCTCGTTCTTTTCTCTTTTTTCCTGTTAGGGCTTATTCTCTTTGCTTGCGAAAGGGTTGGTCTTCTTTAGCATTCATAAACTAATCAGCTTTGGCTAACAAGAATGGCATAGTGTGAAACAAAATCCTCGGTAGATAGTGGCTAAAGTCGGAGACCTTGAGATCGTTAATAAAGGCCATGACCACCACTTTTTGATCTAAGTGCCTTAATTGTACTATAGTCGAGGTGAATCGAGAAATGTAGTCGTGAAAGGTCTCATCAACATATTGAGTTATACTTAGTAAGCTTTCAGAAGTCCTTTTGGAACCACATATGCTAAAGAAATGCATCACGAATTGTTCACTAAGCTTATCGAACAACTTAAGTGAACCCGATGGTAGACGAGAAAACCATTTCTTATTGTCTCGTGTAGTGTTATCAAAAATGATCTGCACATTGTTGCTTCTAAGTCGCCATGGAGGAACATCAGAGACTTGAAAGTCTCAGTGATCTACAGGGCTTGTAATTCTTGTATTTGGCTTAATGCGAGGGATTTTAAAGTTGAGCAAAATTTTATCGTCCATGAGCTCTTTAGAGAAGGGGTTACCTATAGTTTTTATCTCATCGGGGATGTTACCTTGAGTGGCATTTATGGAGAGCCCAATGCACACGTTTATTTCTTTTAACTCTTAGTCATTTCAGACTTGTCTTATTTTTTTCTATTTCTTGGAATGCTGAACTTTGATACGGACTCATCATCATAAATTGAATGTTAGGGAATCCACTGAGGACTTCATCAACTCAATTCCTCTTTCTCAGTCAAATGTCTTCAGCTTTTGTATCAAGCGAGTTAGTGATATCATCCATCGAAGCTCAGTTCTTCTGGTTGGATATTCATGTCCCATAGTATGGCCTCAGTGGTCTTTCTGGTCGTGTTTGCGGTTTAAACTGGAAATTGAATGCATCGAGTTCTACTCGGTTGGGGGGCCACTTGATAGAGCCACGTGTTGAGTTCATCAAACTGAAGATGAAGTGCATTATATTCAGTTCGATTGACTAAGGTAACTAGATCTGCTTCAGGAACGTCTCGTTGAGTCATTTGGTTTGATTGTGATTTGGCTTGGCAATAGGATAGGGTCTACTCATCATTTGTCTTGGGTTTTAGGTGGCTTCCCGAAGCATAATGTGGGTTCTGCCCATCCATCGGAGGTGGTGGTGGTGATAGTTTAAGTTAATTGGTGGCATTAACCTCGAAGATTGTCTTAATAATGCTTCTTGGTCCTAAAAAGGGGTGGATTCTTCTTAAGCAGCATATTTCAATAGACTAAAATTATGATTCCCAAGGACTAAACCAATTTTTTTAATGCCAAAAATAAGATGGATCCACTTAGATTGATTCAAGTTGAATTTGGACGTTGAGTATTGTTGATGTCGAAAATCAGCCAGGAAATCAAATGGCCGGGAAGTGAAACTTACACACACAAAGACCAAAGAAAACCTAAGGAGTCATCAGAGGACCGAAGGGGTTATGCCTCCGAGGACTCTCCAATGCCTAAGTTAGTATAAGACTTAAAATATGAGATCTTATAATGGTGAGAGCCAGCTTATATAGTGTGGGAGGTAAAATCATGATGAGATCCTCTCTACTGATGAGATATAATTTCTTTAAATTTGAGAGTCCTGACAGACCTAGGACTTTGTTAGGAGATAAGACTGAGCTTATCCCTTGGCTAGAGTGTCGTAGTAAGATTATGGTTTCGATGTGAAAGTATCGTTATGCCTTTGTCCATGTGTCTTTGTTTGATTAGTTGATTGCCTTTATTGTGACATTATCCTTTTGCCCTTGAAGGGTGCCAGGTGTCATTAGACGAGGAATTTTCCCCTACATCAAACGCTCCCCACTTCCTTGAGTGTAACTATGTAGTTGAGGAAGTAGCTTGTGGGATGCGTGCTTGGTATGAGGTGACTAAGGCTTGGTATTTTATGCTCGATATGTGTTAGCTGGGGATTTGTATGCTACACTTGGCATGTGTTGGCCGAGGCTTTGTGCGTCCTACTCATTCTGTGAACATGGCATGATGTGCTAGGTTTGATGTAGCCAAGGCTTACTATGCTTGGCATGATGTAGCTAGAGCTTTGTTATGCTTAGTGTGATGTAGCCAAGGCTTTTATGTGCTTGGCGTGATGCAGCCAAGGCTTTGCTGTGCTTGGCATGATGTAGCTAAGGCTTTGTTTTTCTTTGCTTGGTGTGATGTAACCAAGTCTTTGCTATGCTTAGCATGATTAGCCAAGGTTTTGCTGTGCTTGGTTTTACATAGCTAAGGCTTTATTATTCTTAGTGTGATGTAGCCAAGACTTTATGGTGCTTCGCGTCATGTAGCCAAAGCTACAAGATGTAGCCTAGGCTTTGATTTGCTTAGGGTGATGTTGCCAAGGCTTTGCTTCGCTTAGGGTGATGTTGCCAAGGCTTTGCTTCGCTCTCGGCATTCAGCGACCGAGGCATAATTCTTTATTCTATGCTCATGATGGTCGAGGATTTAGAGCTTTGGGAGTGTCATAAAATGGCTAACTCTTGATTTTTCATGCTCGGAGTACAGTGACCAAATCTTAACATGCTCTGGTAGTAAGTGTGTGCAAGGCAGTGTGTGTAACAAGCAATATGGGTAGCAAGTAGTGTGCCCAGTGAGCGCAAGTAGTGAAGGTGATTAGGGCATGAAAATGCACTTCAGATAGAGTTAATTATATGCATTTGTTGAGATTAATTTTGATTAATCATTGAATTTCTTGACAAGTGTGGTCCATTGGAGAATTCTGTGTCTTAGTGTGTTTTACAGATTAAAAAAAAACAAAGAAGCCTTAAACAAAAAATATATATAAAATATGTTTGAAAGAATCCACAACATCCGGACCAGTTCAAAGTAGGAAAACAGGGCCTAGGCCTGAACAACAGCGTAGACTGGACAACAGGGAAACCGGGCCTGGGCAGAACAATAGTGCACCCTAGACAGCAGCAGAACTGGGCCTGGACAGTAGCATACACATGGCCTGGACAACAGCAGAAGCACACGGCCTGAACAGAAACCGTAGGGCAAATTTTTTGTCTGCAAAGCCATCTCTAAACAGCTATATATAAGATTTTAGACTCAGAAAATAGGGGACTAAACAGATACACAATGAATTTTTAGAGAGCTATTGTGATTATGTATTGTCGGTTAGGATAAGTTTCAACCAAAGCGAAGAGATGAACTCCTAGACATAGCGGGTTTGGCTTGTATTTAATTCAGTATTTGTGTTTTTAACATTGAATAATTATTTTGAGTTATTTCCATTATTTAGTATTGAAATTGATGTTTTTCTATGACAGATAATTATATTTTCTTCTTCCATAGATTTTATTTAACTCCAGTGATTGTTGTTCTTTTTCTCCTTATAAGTTTAGTTATGCTTCTCGTATGTGTGGAATTTAGGATGCAATTGATTTTGGTATATTAATTATATATGATTGTCCTTTACTGTGTTATTGTCTCCGAATATATCGTTGATTTAGGATATCATATATGATTGACTGTTGCATTACTTGTAAAAACAAGAAGGGGATTTCTCATAATAATTTACAAACGAATATTTTTGGAGCTTTCACTATTATTTTCCGATTACGCATTTGGGATGTGAAACGGGTAGTTGAGTTATAATTACTGAATTGATACAAGTTGAAGCTGTGAAATCTAGGAGGGATTCTTTGACCCTTGTGTTTCTCATTATTGATTTTCTTTCATTTAATTTAATTGCTTCATTTAATTCTCAACATTTTCTTAATATTAATTTTTAATTTTGTTTCCATTATTTTTTGCCTGAGACTTTGACTGTAGAACGTTCTCTTCGTGGGATCAACACCTTATTCTATACTACTGCTACCACATAGTACTATTTGGGCATAATTCAAATTTTGGTACCGTTTTCGGGGACAACATTAGTCTACAGAGAGGTTTTCGGGTGCTATCTTTCCGAACTCTTTCTTCTTTTTAATTCTAGCTTTAGTTTATTTTTCAGTTTTCTTTTATTCAAGAAAAAAATTATAAATTCTTTATAAATTAAATAAAAAAAAGAGAGTATTGGAGGTATATGCGTTGGGTTAGAGACGAATACGGACGATTTGTTAGAATCCTTCAGTTAGAATACCCACCGAATTACATTAGAAGTGAAACGGGTTCAAATACAAGCTCCAACACCATGAGCAATCATAGAGATGACCCTGTTAGGACCCTAAATGATTATCTTAATCCCACACACACATCTACACCATCATGCATCATGTTTCTGCCAAACACACCACATATAGATTTCAAGCCGGGCATGATAGCATTGATACCCACCTTCCACGATTTAGAAAGCGAAAACCCTTATGTTCACATTAGGGAATTTGAAGAAGTGGTGGCCGCGTTTCATGGCATAACTGAGGCTATGAACTCGGTTAAATTGAGATTTTTTCCTTTTTCTTTGAAGGACAAAGCAAAGAGTTGGCTATACCCTTTGCAGCCAAGTTCCATAGATTCATGGGAAGAAATGACGCAAGTATTTTTCAATAAATACTTCCACTAATGGTCTGAAAAAGAAAAATTTCAACCTTTACCCAAAAGGATAGCGAGACATTATATAAGGCATGGGAGAGGTATAAGTATTTGTTAAATATGTGTCCACACCATGGGTACGAGAGTTGGTGCGTAGTTAGTCATTTTTACGAGGGACTTACGAGTAGAGAGCGTCAATTCATAGAGATGACGTTAAACGGGGACTTTATGCAAAAGGACCTCGATGACGCAATTTAGTATCTGAATGACTTGGCTGAGAAGGCCCACACTTAGATAGGGCCCAGTGCTGTTAAAAGCACAAATAGAGCAAGAACGATTGGGATCTACCAACTTGGGGAAGAGGATAGCATAAAAGCCAAATTAGAGTGAGTAACTCGAGAGTTAGAGGCACTTAAGACCCAAGATGGTAGACTCATGCATATTGTTGCAAAAGTTGAGTCACAAGGTGCTTGTTTCCTTTGTGGGGGAGTTGAACATTTAGCTTAGGGTTGCCCGACTTTTGCAGAGATGAGAGGGGTTTTTGATGAACAATGTGATGTAGGCTTTTATGTTTTGTTTTGTGTGATGCAGGCTTATGTCCGCCCCCATCATGCAGTCACCAGATTGGAATTTACCGTTTGAGATTATATATGACGCGAGTAATTATGCGGTGGGGGCAGTTTTGGGACAACGAAGGGAGGGGAAGCCCTTTGTTGTATACTATGCTAGTAGAACTCTTAATAATGCATAAATTAATTATTCAACTACTAAAAAAGAATTGCTAGCGGTAGCCTTTGCCTTAGATAAATTTCGTGCTTATTTGACTGGTACACCTATCACTGTTTTTACTGACCATGCAGGTTTTAAATACCTTCTTTAAAAGAAGGATTCTAAGGAAAGATTGATTAGGTGGATTTTACTCTTGTAGAAATTTGATTTAACAATTAAGGATAATAAGGGGGTTGGAGAATGTGGTGGCCGATCACTTATCTCACCTAAAGTTCAATGAGTCTGCCAATGGGCCACCCATCCGAGATGACTTCCCTGACGAACATCTGTTTGCTGTAAGACAAGTGCCATGGTATGTGCACATTGTAAATTACTTGGTTTCTGGTGAAATTCTATCCACATGGAGCGTGCAAGATAAGCACAAATTTTTGGTCGAGGTAAGAAATTTCTATTGGGATGACCCTTTCTTTATAAGTATTGCCCTGACCAAATTATGAGGCGGTGGTTGAGATTGATACTGTTTTACATTTTTGTCATAGTTCAGCTTGTGGCGGTCACTTTTCTATGAAAAAGACTGCTGCAAAAATTCTACTATCTAAATTATATTGGCCTTCTCTGTTTAATGACACTAACAATTTTTGTCGTTCTTGTGATAGATGCCAAAAGCTTGGTGGTTTGTCCCGAAGGCATATGATGCCCCTTAACCTAATTCTTGTCATTGAAATATTTGATTGTTGGGGAATCGATTTTATGGGACCCTTTTCACCTTCCTTTGGGTATATATATATCTTGCTTGTAGTAGACTACATGTCCAAATGGGTAGAGGCTGTGGCGTGCCGAAACAACGACAACAACACTGTTGTCAAATTTCTTAAGGAAAACATTTTCTCCAGATTCGGCACACCTTGGGCTATGATTAGTGGTCAAGGCACTCATTTTTGTAACTGTTCTTTTGAGGCTTTGATGCGTAGGTATGGAGTGCACCACAAGGTCGCTAACGCCTACCACCCACGGAGGAATGGCCAGGCTGAATTTGCTAACCGAGAGGTGAAGCAACTATTGGTTAAGATAGTGAACCCGAATAGAAAGGATTGGTCTTTGTGCCTTCCTAACGCTCTTTGGGCTTACCATACTGTTTACAAGACCAACCTCGGGATGTCTCCGTACCGGCTTGTGTATGGAAAATCTTGCCATCTACTTGTTATTTTAGAACATCGTGCTTATTGGGCTGTAAAGAGCATTAATTTTGATCTAATGATGCATGAATCCATAGGAAGCTTCAGTTGGTTAATATGAAGAGTTGTGAAATGATGCCTACGACAACTCGAGAATCTACAAGGCAAAGATTAAGGTGGCTTATGACAAGCAAATTCTGAAGAAGTATTTCGATCCCAATCAACGAGTCCACCTCTATGACTCGAGGCTTCACCTTCATCCTGGCAAGCTAAAATCGAGATGGACTGGCCCGTTTGTGGTTAAGTAAATCTTTCCCAATGGTTTGGTTGAGATAGAAGATCTAAAAGATAGGAGAGTATTTCGAGTGAATGGGCAACGTCTGAAGCACTATATGGAGAAAGTAGAGGAACCAGAGGATATCTCTCTGGTTTCCCCTGTATACTTTGATTGATGTTCGATACTTCCATCTATATTATATTGTACTGCTTTCTAGTTTAGTTTCTTTTGTTTGCTTTGTTTGCTGTTATGTTTTGCTAGAAGCTTACACAATGGTCTAGATATAGTAGAGAAACTCTGTATAAACCTCCTGTAAAAACCAACATGCCCAAGAAATGATCTAACATCCTTAAAGTTTTGGGTGTGGGTAATTTCAAGATCAATTCTATTTTTGATTTATCCACTTCGATCCATTTTTTCATAAATTATATGCCCCAAAACTAGTCCTGAGGGAACTATAAAATGATATTTTTCCCAATTAAGCACAAGACCTTTTTCTTCACATCTACTCAAAACAATTTGTAAATAGAATAGGCATGAATCAAAAGAATCGCCAAACACAGTCAAACCATCCATACAGACTTCCATAAATTTTTTGACAATATCGCTAAATATACTCATCATACATCTTTGAAATGTAGCCAGCGCATTACACAGTCCAAAAGGCATACGCCGGAATGCATAAGTACCAAATGAGAATGTGAACATAGTCTTATCCTGATCTTCTAATGCAATCTCTATATGATAATATCCCGAATACCCATCTAGAAAGCAATAAAAGGGATGGTCAGCTACACGTTCTAAGATTTGGTCTAAAAATGGAAGTGGGAAGTGGTCCTTATGGGTGGTAGAATTAAGTTTTCTATAGTCTATGCAAATATAACACCCCGTCACTATCTTGGTAGGAACAGGCATCCCCTCCGTGTTGGTTACCACAGTTGCCCCATACTTTTTAGGTACTACCTGTGTCAGGCTAACCCACTTACTATTAGAGATGGGGTAAATGATACTGGCATCTAATAACTTTAAAACTTCTTTTTTCACAACTTCTTTCATAGTGGGGTTAAGTCAACGTTGGGGGTTAGCTCATTCCTCTAAATGGATCCTTTGGGAACATATCAGGGGTTTAATACCTTTAATATTAGCAATTGTCCATCTTAATGCAGCTTTGAGCTCACTTAACATGTCAATCAATTTATTTTCTTGTGAATCACTAAGTACATAGGAAATAATAACAGGAAAGGTATCACCTGGTCCTAATAATACATGTTTGAGTCTCTCAGGTAGCATCACTAAGTCGACCTTTGGGGTCTCCTCAGCAGATGGCTTCGGTCTCTCTCCATTTCTTGGTAACTCCTCGAAGCTTGGTTTCCATTTTCGTTCTCCTTTATCCTTTGACCTTGGAACAGCAGAAACATCGAAAATATCATCAGGATAAAATGAACTCTCAGAATCACAAATACAAAGGAGATACTCTAAAGATTCTGAATTTGTGCTCATGAGAGCCTCTTTTGGGATCATTGTGTCTATAATATAAGTATGATAGTAATGATCATCATCATGTGGTTGTCTTTCGATGTTGAAAATGTTGACCTCTAGAGTCATGTTCCCAAAAGACAACTTCATTAGACAGTTCCTACAATTAATAAGAGTGTTAGAGGTGGTCGGGAAAGGTCTTCCTAAAATGATTAGAACTTTAAACTCTATATCAACTACATAGTGAGTATCTACAATAAGAAAATCAACAGGATAGTAGAACTTCTCTATCTGTATCAGTACATCTTCGACTATCCCCCTTGGTTGCTTAATCGATCGATCGGTCGACTGTAGTACCACAGATGTGGGTTTGATCTCTCCTAGACTCAATTACAAGTAGACAATGTAAGGCATTAAGTTCACACTAACTCCTAAATCCAATAAAGCTTGACCGATCTCATGAGTCCCAATTTGACAGGTGATTGTGGGACACCCTGGGTCATTATATTTGAGCGATGTGTTTTGCTCAATCACCGCACTCACTTGCTCAATAAAGAATGCAGTGTTCTTGACTTGATGTTTCCTTTTTATGGTGCACAGATCCTTTATTGCTTTTGCATAGGTTGGTACCTGTTTAATCACATGAAGCAAAGGCAAGTTAATCTTAACTTGTTTCAAATGTTCTAGGATCTCAACCTGTATTTTCAGATTTTTTCCTTTTGGTCGGAGCACTTGGGGAAAAGGGGCTTGAACTGAAATTTTTTCATTTTCCTCATTCTTGGGGGCGTTCTCCTCGGTGCTCGGAGAGGTGCTCGTGGTCGTCCGCTGACTTGGTCCATCTAACACCTTACCACTCCAAGTAGTTATGGTATTGATCTCTGTGATATTTTGTGAATCTGAAGTAGAGGTTTGTGCCATATGTTGCCCCCTTGGATTTGATTGAGGCTAAGATGGGAATTTGCCTCGCTCTTGCACTGCGAGAGAATTTGTTAGCTTAGTTATCTAATTTTTAATTTCCTTGTTCTCTTTCATTACCTATGTCACAGCAGTTTCCAATCTCTGAATAATTTTACCTTGTGACTCCATAAATACGTTTAATTTTTCCTCTAAAGGGATTCTATGAGGTTGCGTATTTTATGAGGTTGCAAGGTGTGACACAAGTGGTTGTGTATGTGCATGTGTGGGTTAGTTTGAGTCAGATCTCTAGCTAAAGTTTGAGTGGTTACTCTAACCAGGATTTTATATATTGGAGAAAGGATTATGTTAACTGTGTGATTAGCCTATCTTGTGGTCGATTCTTGTTCACTTGCTTGTCCTAAATTGCTTGACCCTTTCATTAAGTGCTTTTATCCGTTTTCCAACTCCATGAGTAAATACCTTGCCTGTTTCAATTGATAAACACTTTACTTGTGAGGATAATTGAGTTAAGACTTTTTTCTTGGTTGAATTCTAAGTTTTATGCATCATTGGTTTATGGTAAGAAGGTTTAGGCTTAGTGCACACACTCACAGTTTCTTAGAAGACATGATTTGAAAATCTCGTTAGCATCTGTGAGCTTTGGCCAACGTTTGTTTGAATGCTAGAAAGTTCTGCAAAATTCTCGGATTAACAACATTCATGCTATATTACTTTTCATGCATTGCTATTTCGCTTGCATCACTAGGTACTAGGAATGAGCTGGTTGGGGGTTGTGATTAGGGCATGAAAATGCACTTTAGATAGAGTTAATTATATGCATTTGTTGAGATTAATTTTGATTATTCATTGAATGTCTTGACAAGTGTGGTCCTTTGGAGAATTATGTGTTTTAGTGTGTTTTACAGATTAAAAAAAAACAAAGAAGCCTTAAATAGAAAAAATATATAAAATATGTTCGAAAGAATCCACAACATCCAGACTAGTTCAGAGCAGGGAAACTAGGCCTGGGTAGAACAGCAGCGCGGTCTAGATAGCAATAGAACCGAGCCTGGACAGCAGCAGAACTAGGCCTGGATAGCAGCAGAACTAGGCCTGGATAGCAGCAGATGCAGGGCCTAAAGAGCAGCAGATGCAGGGCCTAGAGAGCAGCAGAAGCGTACGGCCTGAATAGAAACCCTAGGGCAACTTTTCTGTCTACAAAACCGTCACCATACAACTATATATAGGATTTTAGACTCAAAAAACAAGGGGTTGAATAGATACACATTGAATTTTTAGAGAGCTGCTGTGATTATGTATTGTCGGCTAGGCTAAGTTTCGATCAAGTCGAAGAGATGAACTCCTAGACATAGTGGGTTTGGTTTGTATTTAATTCAGTATTTGTGTTTTTAACGTTGAATAATTATTTTGGGTTGTTTCCTTTATTTAATATTGAAGTTGATGTTTTTGTGTGACAAACAATTATATTTTCTTCTTCCATAGATTATATTTAACTCTGGTGATTGTTATTCTTTTTCTCCATATAAGTTCAGTCGTGCTTCTCTTATGTGTGGACTTTAGGATGCAATTGATTTCGATATATTAATTATATACGATTGTCCTTTACTGCGTTATTGTCTCCGGATATATCATCAATTTAGGATATCATATATGATTGACCGTTGCATTACTTGTAAAAATAAGAAAGGGATTTCTCATAATAATTTACAAAAGAATATTTTTGGTGCTTTCACTATTATTTTCCGATTATGCATTTGGGATGTGAAACGCGTAGTTGAGTTATAATTACTAAATTGATACAAGTTGAAGCTGTGAAATCTAGGAGGGATTCTTCGACCCTTATGTTTCTCATTATTGATTTTCTTTCATTTAATTCAATTGCTTCATTTAATTCTCAACATTTTCTTAATATTAATTTTTAATTTTATTTCCGTTATTTTTTGTTCTCTTTGTGGGATCGACGCCCCATTCTACACTGCTACTACTACATAGTACTGTTTGGGCATAATTCAGCATGCAGTGAGCGCAAGTAGTGCGCAGCGAGGGCAAGTAGTGCGCAACGAGGACAAATAGTGCACGTAGTGAGCACAGTGCATGTAGGAAGTGCAATATTGTGTGCAGCGAGTGCAAGTAGTGCGTACAATGAGCGCAAGTAATTCGCATAGTGAGCACAAGTATTATGCACAGCAAGCACAACTAGTGCGCACAACGAGCGCAAGTAAGGGCACAACGAGGACAAGTAGGGGGTGGGCGAGTGTAAGTAGGGGGTGCAGCAAGCGCTAGTAGTGCACGCAGTGTGACAGTCCTAGTAATTTCCCTCGAATGTGTTGGCTTATGCGACACTTGACTTGGTCTCCACCAAGTAAGTCAGCCAAACTCACTTAGATAGCTTTAAGGCTTGCACACTCTACAAGAAGAAGGGAACATAATAGTCACAGAATGATAACGTATAATGAGCAAATAATCAAGGAACACCAAATATGAGTAACACCTGATGAGAGTCGTAAAATGCATCTTAATAATATTTATTTGTTAGCATTTTAGGGTTGATTTAGGGCTGAATTACACATTTATGCCTTAATAATTCTAAAGTGTCATTCTTGGTTCCTTGATTTATTTCGATCCATTTTCTGGTATTTTGGATTTAAAAGAGATGGAAAAGCTAACTTTCTTAAAGCACGAAGATTCTATGCATATCGGAGAGAAGGAATGGTTTCAGAAGGACAAAATGAAGAGAAACCCATTTCTAGGGTTCCATGCTGCGGCGAGCCAAGATTTGAGCCGCAGCCTCCAGACCTCTAAAAAGCCAGGATCCAGGGGGGCGCCGCGGCGAGGAATGGGTGAGCTACGGTGCGAGCACGATCCCCTGTTTCTATTTCACGACTTTATTAGGGCTTTAATGACACTTCTTGACCCGAAAATACCCTTGAACCTTTTAGGGTATTAATAGAACACTTAGGTTTTGCTGAAAAGGAGGCTGGAATTAGAAGAGCTACCATATTCTTCTCCATTTTAGGTGATCAAGCATGAGCATAATGTCTAACTAATCTCCAAGTAGGGCAAAAGGATGAATTCCTAGGTGTAGTTGTTCTTATTTCCATTCTTTATTCAGTTGTATGGATTCATTGTTAAACATTGTTTATGATTTACTCTTTGATTAAGTAAGAATGAGAGGATTTACTCTTAATCTGGTGATTGCATCTTTCTCCTCCATATAAGTCTAGTCAAGCTCTTCTTATGTCAAGTTGTTAGATGTGATTGATTTTGGTAGATTCATCTTATAGGTTTGTCCATTACTGCAGTATTGTTATTGAAATATATTGTCGTTTCTTGATAATCTATAAGATAGGTCATGTGTGCTTGAATCGAAATTAAAGAGTAATTTTTAGCAATTACATTAGAGTGTTTATGTGCTTTGATTGAATATTTACCAATTGCTTGTTTACGATGTGAAACTAGAAATTGAGATAAAAACAATTGAGTCAAGATTAGAAGAAGGCAATGAACTTAGGAAGGATTCCTGGAACCTTGTTATTTCTTTATTGAATCTTTCGTCATATTTTCACAACTCTCTCATACAATTTCATTCGTAAAATAAAGATTCACTTATTTGAATTTCATCGTTTGGTGTTAAGGTTTACACTTTCTCTTGTAGTTTGCTTTTCCTCGTGGGATCGACACCTCAGCTATATACAATAATCGTGTGTTAGTTTGAGCGTAATCAAATTTTGGCGCCATTACCGAGGAAATGCGCTTAAGTACAAGGAAGATTGTCAAGTTTGAGACAAGACGGTAATATTGTTCTTTGCTCTTTGCTTTGATTTTCTAATTTTTTCTATTTTATTCATTTCCCCTCTAATTCCCTTGGTGTATGTGTAGACTGAGAGATGCGCGAGGTAGATTCATTAAAGGACACGAGATAGAGTTAACCTCTCCTTCCACGTCCGATAGTGAAAGCTCGCCTAGATCAAATCATAGTGCACACCCAAACGAGAATTCAGAGAATTCAGTTAACATGGCCGACAATCACAATGAGAATGTTGCTAGGACACTTAAGGACAACTTGCATCCTAGCTGAATGGCCACACCATCTTGTATCATGTCCCCCCCTAATGACCAACAACCTGAGTTTAAGCCGGGCATGATTCAATTGCTACTAACCTTATATGGGTTTGAGAATGAGAGCCCCTATGTCCATATTAGGGAATTTGAGGAAGTAGTAGCAACCTTCCAAAGTAGGGCTGATATGGTAGACACTGTCAAACTTAGGTTTTTCCCCTTTTCACTTAAGGAAAAGGCCAAAGTTTGGCTGTACTCGTTAAGGCCTAGGTCTATAGGTAGTTGGGATGAGATGACCTAAGCCTTCTTCCAATAGCATTTCCCAACCCATAAGACCAATAACCTCAAGAGACAAATCTCAAACTTTGCACAAAAGGAGAGTGAAACTTTATATCAAGTTTGGGAACGTTTCAAAGACCTTTTGAATTCTTGTCCACACCATGGGTATGAGAGTTGGTGGGTAGTTAGCTATTTCTAAGATGGACTTCTAAGTAGGGAAAGACAATTCATAGAAATGATGTGTAAATATCCCGACTAAGCCATAGATTTTCTATATGACTTATCGGAAAAAGCCCACACATAGACAGGACCCAATGCCATGGAAAGTACTAGGAGAAATCAAACCACTGGAATTTATCAACTTAAGGAAGATGATAGCCTTAAAGCCCATTTAAAGGTCCTAACTAAGGAAATTGAAGTTTTAAAAACCAAGGATGCTAGAGCCCCTGAACCAATTGCTAGGGTAGAAGCCCACGAACCTTGTTTTATGTGTAATGGGGTAGATCATGTACCTAAGGATTGTCCAGCCTATTTTGAGTTGAAGGGAGAGTGTAATGCTTTAGGTATTACCTTTAGGAAACCATACTCACCCTACCCTAACACCTACAATGCCGGTTGGAAGAATCACCCTAATTTTAGTTGGAGATCCAATATACAACCTCCTGCCCACTCTAGTACCCAATGGAAACCGGAAGCAACTTCATCTAATGCACCACAACAATCTTTACCCTTGGAAGATATTTTTAAGTCATTTTTATAGGTACATGCCAAGAGTGTGGAAGAGCAAGGCAAGATAAATCAACGGTTGCTAGAGGAGCAACAAGGGATCAAAGAGGAACAAAAGGTGATAAAGAGCCAACTCACCAAGTTGACTAGTTTCTTAACGATTCAAGAGCAAGGTCATTTTCCTTCACAGCCACAACCTAATCCAAGGGGACAACATAGGGCACAAACCTCCAATCTTGACAATCAAAATGTTAAAGAGGTTAATGCCATGATTACTTGTAGCGGTAAGAAAATTGATGGACCCACTCTACCATCAAACTTGATTCCTAACACCGTAAACAACAAGGATGAAGCTCCCAAGGAACAAGATGCCTATAGTGATTCTTTACCGGTGCCTTTCCCTCAAGCACTCCTTAAACCTAAGGAGAGAAATTTAGCATTAAAAGGCGAGATTCTTGAACAACTTCAGCATATTAAAATTAACCTCCCTCTTCTTCATGTCATAAAACAGGTTCCCAACTATGCTAAAGTCATTAAGGATCTATGCACACTCAAGAGGAGGCACAATGTGAAGAAGACGACATTCTTAACGAAGCAAGCAAGTGCAGTAATTGATAGCAAGACACCACCTAAGTATAAAGATCTGGGCTGCCCAACGGTGGCTTACCAAATCGGAAATAAATCTTGTGTCCAAGCATTGCTAGATTTGGGGGCTAATGTGAACCTGATGCCATACTCCATTTAATTGCAACTCGATCTAGGTGAGATCAAACCAACCTTCGTGGTACTTCAACTAGCGGATCGATCGGTAAGAAAACTAAGAGGTATTGTGGAAGATGTTTTATTGCAAATTGACAAATTCTATTATCCCGTTGACTTTTTGGTGTTAGATACCATTTCTATTTTGAATACAGAGTTAAAAATTCCTTTGATACTTGGAAGACCATTCCTTGCCACCGCCAATGCCCTCATTAATTGTAGGAATGGCCTAATGACATTATCATTCGGAAATATGACTCTAGAGGTGAATGTTTTTCGAGTCTCAAGGCAGCCACATGAAGAGGATTTGTGTTTCGACACTTACATGATTGATGAGCTTATTTTAGAGGATGAGTACATTAAAGATAATTCTAACTCTATAGAGTTCCTTCTTAATAATTTTGATTTTGATGATTCTTCCATTTATCCCCATGCCATTAATATTGTTGATGTTTTTGATAAGTCATAGGAATTTATTAAGAAATCATGGCAACCATGCTTTGAGGAGTTGCCTGAAGAAAGGGAGGCACTCTAACCCTCTTCCGAAGAGACACCAACGCTTAATTTAGCTCCGCTGCCCAAAAGACTCAAACATGTTTTTTTAGGCCCAGGTGAAACATTTTCGGTTATTATTTCCTCTGAACTTAGTGATGTGCAATGTGATTAATTGTTGAATTTGTTAAGAGAACATAAATCTGCATTATGTTGGACCATGGTCGACATAAAAGGTGTTAGCCCCTTAATTTGTTCCCATAGGATTTATATAGAAGAAGGAGCTAACCCTCGTAGAGACCCATAAAGAAGGCTAAATCTAACTATGAAAGAGGTAGTTAAGAAAGAAGTCTTAAAACTGTTGGATACGGGAATTATATATCCAATATCGGATAGTAAGTGGGTTAGTCCAACCCAAGTAGTTCCTAAGAAAGCCGGGGTGATCGTGGTAGAAAATGAAAAGGGGGTGTTAGTACCAACTAAGGTAGTGACCGGGTGGCGTATGTGCATAGATTATAAGAAACTTAATTTGGCTACTCGGAAAGACCATTTTCCTCTTCTATTTATAGATCAAATTTTAGATCGGGTGGCTGGTCATCCTTTCTACTGTTTTTTAGATGGGTATTCGGGATACTACCAAATAGGAATTGCCTTAGAGGATCAAGAGAAGACCGCCTTTACTTGTCTTTTTGGTATTTTTTTCTTTTCAAAGAATGCCCTTTGGTTTGTGCAATGCACCGGCTATTTTTCAAAGAAGCATGATAAGTAATTTCAGTGACATGGTTGAAAAATGTGTGGAAGTGTATATGGATGATTTAACCGTGTTTGGAACTTCTTTTGATTCATGTTTATCTAATTTGAAAAATGTTTTATATAGGTGTAAAGAAAAGGGACTTGTGCTTAATTGGGAGAAGTTCCATTTTATGGTGTCTTCTGGAATAGTCTTGGGCCATATAATGTCTGAAAAGGGGATAGAAGTGGATAAATCAAAAATCGAATTAATCTCTAAACTACTCACTCCTAAGAATATTAAAGACGTTAAGTCTCTCTTAGGGCATGCTGGGTTTTATAGAAGGTTTATTCAAAATTTTAGTACTATCTCTAGACCCTTATGTAACCTTTTGACGAAGGATACTGAGTTTAAGTGGAGCCCCGAATGTGAGCAAGCCTTTAGGACACTTATCTCTAAGCTTACAACCACCCCTATTATGCAATCACCAAATTTTACCTTGCCTTTTGAGATTATGTGTGCTGCTAGTGACTATGCTGTAGGGGCTGTTTTAGGGCAAAGAAGGGAGAGAAAACCATTTGTTGTTTATTATGCTAGTAGAACCTTGAATCATTCTCAAATGATGTACACCACAACCGAAAAAGAAATACTAGCAGTAGTATTCTCATTGGATAAATTTCGCTCCTACTTAATTGGTTCACCTATAACTATATTCACATATCACTCCGCTCTTAAATTTCTTTTCTCAAAAATGGATGCTAAAGCTCGTTCGATACGTTGGATTTTGCTTCTACAGGAATTTGACTTGACCATCAAAGACAAGAAGAGGGTAGAAAATGTTGTAGCGGACCATCTATCTCGCTTGGAATTTAAGAATGATGCTTACATATTTCCCATTTGGGAAGCCTTTTAAAATGAAAACTTAATTTCTGTCCTTGGTCACCCACCATGGTATGCTGACGTTGCAAACTACTTGGTTTCCCGTCAAGTTCCATCTACATGGAGTGCACAAGATAAGCGTAAGTTTTTGGTTGAGGTAAACAATTTTTATTGGAATGATCCTTATCTTTTTAAAAATTACCCCGACCAAATAATAAAAAGATACATTCCAGATATGGAAGTTGATAGTGTGTTAACCTTTTGTCATACATATGCTTGTGGTTGCCACATTTCTATTAAAAACACAGCCGCAAAAATTTTGAAATGTTGTTTTTATTGGCCTACTTTATTCAAGGATGCTAATGAGTTTGTCGATCATATGAAAGATGTCAAAGGTTAGGTTCATTGTCCCGCCGTCATATGATGCCTCTCAACCCGATCTTAGTGGTGGAAATCTTTGATTGTTGGGGGATCGATTTTATTGGACCATTCCCACCTTCTTTTGGGTATCTTTACATTTTGCTTGCCATTGATTATGTTTCTAAATGGGTTGAAGCAATACCTTGCCACACTAATGATAATACAGTTGTTGTTAAATTTCTTAAAGATCATATTTTATCGAGGTACGGTACTCCATGTGTTATAATTAGTGATCAAGGGTCACATTTTTGTAACTGTTCTTTCGAGGCTTTAATGCGCAGGTATGGAGTCACCCATAAGGTTTCTACAGCTTATCATCCACAAAACAATGGCCAAACGGAACTAGCAAATAGGGAGATTAAGCGAATACTTGAGAAAATGGTAAATCCCAATCGAAAAGATTGGTCTTTGCGCCTATCAGATGCACTTTAGGTGTACCGGATAGCATATAAGATGGTTCTTGGAGCATCTTCTTATCGGTTGGTATTCGACAAAGCATGTCACTTGCCGGTAGAACTTGAGCACAGAGCATATTGGACTATTCAGAATTTTAACTATGACTTGAAGATGTCTGGTGAGGAGAGGAAAATTCAACTTTGTGAACTTGCGGAGTTGAGGGATGATGCATATGATAATGCTAAGGACTTAAAGTCAAGAATGAAAGTGGTGCGTGATCAGAAAATACTACGAAATTTTTTTGAACAAGGTAATTGAGTTTTTCTGTATGACTCACTATTACATTTCCATCCGAGAAAATTGCGATCACGATGGAAGGGACCTTATGTTGTGAAGAGTGTTTTTCCCAATGGAGTAGTTGAGGTTGAAGATCCTTTCGACTGTCGTGCATTTCGAGTTAATAGCCAAAGGTTGAAGCTCTATTTGGAACATGAACGTGTTAAAGATAGGCCCGAAGAGATCTCTTTGGTGGCCTCGATTTATGCTTCTTAATCGGATACTTTCGTTCCATTGTACATTAGTTTTAATTTTGTTTAGTCTTTGCTAATTTTTGAATTTTTGATTTTAGTTGAGTCTATCTTAATTTTAAGTTTAATTTTCATTTTGATTTAATTTAATTTTTGGTTTTAGGTTTATTTTTAGTAATTTTAGTTTATATTTTTATACCCTTTTATTTGTACTTCCCAGCAGATTTAAAAAGGCCCAGTGGGCGCCGCGGCCCAAGCCTATGCACCGCACCCACCAGCAGCCCATCAGAAACCAAACTCTCCAGCTCGGGCCACGGCCCAAGCCCGTGCACCTCGCCCATCAGCAGCCCATCAGAAGTCCAGCGTCCCAGATCGCGCCGCGATGCACAGCACAACAGATTTGGGGATTTAGGTCTTTGTGCCACGGCGCGAGTAAGTGTGCACCGAGGTGCAAAGTCGCGATCTGCAACTTTAAAACCCCATTTTCCCTCTTGTTTTTCATTTCCCTTTGAAAAAAAACCAGCCCTTCTTCTGCTCTCTCCCAACCTCTCTTCAAATCCATCCTTACCTATCTACTTTTTCTTATTCTTTCTTGATTCTAACACATTTCCTTGAGGAATTTCTCGCTTATATTGCAAATTTTGCTGCAAATTTCTCCAAAAAGCTTTGGTTCTAAGAGGATTTTGGGATTTCAAGAGGATTTCAAGTTTGTGGGTCTTCTCTCCAACTTTGGGCTGATTATTTATCAAGTAAGGTCAATTTCCTTCTCTTTGTTATCGATTTGTGATATTTGAGTGGTTGTATTTGAATTAGTTCTCTTGTCTTAGAACAATTTGTTTCAAATGGCCCCTAAAACTAAGAGATAAAGGGGGAAACAACCTCAAGAGTTTGATGATAGTAAATTTGTTAGTTATAATGCTAGTGAGAGGTATGTTAGTTTAATGCATGCTAGGAGACCCATTCCTGAAAGAGGTTTCACTATCACAGAGAGGGGAAACCCAACTTTGTTCAAAATGATTGCTGATAGGAATTGGGGTGCATTTGGGAGACAACAACCTAATTCCATTATTAATGTGGTTAGAGAATTTTATGCTAATGCGGAAGAGCATAGGAATGGAAAAGTGATGGTTAGAGGAAAAACAATTTCCTTTGACAGTGCATCTATTAACAGATTTTATGGGCTACCCGACATTAAGAATAGCGAATATACTGCATATTTGTCTAATGCTGACTATGATGAGGTTTGTAATACACTCTGTATTCCGAGAACGACTTGGAAGATGTCAGGTGGTAATCCTAAGACCTTGCCAGGTACTTAGTTGACTGTGAATGCTCGGGCTTGGCAATACTTTATGTGTCAAAAGATGATGCCCACTATGCATTATAGCGATGTTACTGTTGAGAGGGCTGTTCTTATTTATGCTATTATGATGGGTATGACTATTGATGTGGGCCGAATTATGTTTAATTCTATCATCCATACTATGAGACAAAAGCTTGGTCTATACTTCCCCTCTTTGATTACCCAATTATGCATCTGAGCCGGTGTGATTAAGGCAATAAGGTTGCAAGCTATGGGAGAGGAAGCAGCAGCTGCTGCCCCCCTTCCACCTCCTAAGTCTATGACTGTTGCAGAGCAGCTTGAGCGTTTAGAGATTCAATTTGATGACCATCAGAAATTCTTACAGGATAGGTTTGATCGTCAAGATCGATTCTTAGCTAGGTAAGTAGACTATCAAGCGGGGGTTTACTCTTCTTTTGGTCAGATGTACCAACACCTTGCTTCTGCCACCGGTTGTGATATGGATCACTTTCCCACCTTGCCACCCTATCTGGGTTCATCCTTTGATCCAGCTCCAGAGGAGGCAGAGGAGGAAGAGGAGGATGATGACATGGAGGATTAATTTCTAAGTTATCTCTTATTTGTTTATGTTATTTTATTTTATTGTCATATGACTGTATTAACTTTTATTCTGTACTCTTTTTTGTTATCTTTATTTTTTATACTTTATTTTTATTTTTTAGTTATTTATTTAGTTTTGATGTGCTAACCTAACATTCGGTGGGAATCTTAATGTTACACCGTAGTTTCCTTCTTTTTGTTGTTTTGTTCCATGTTAGAGATCGAAATTTCAAAAAGAGGAACAATATGGAGTTCAAATGGTCGTGCACAATTTTTGGCTTCCATGCACTTTTTGTTAAAAAGGGAGTTTCCTTTACTTTTTCTTTCACATTGAGGACAATGCAAATCTTTAGTTGGGGGTGGAGGAAGCGCAATTCTTATTCCATACCACCGAATTGTTTGGTGTCACTTTCCCCTTTTTCGTTTTAATTCGTTTGTTAGGATAAATTATAAAAAAAAATGCTTTGTGTTAGCTTTGGAGTTAATTTACATGTCAATGATATGAGTTTAATTGAGATAGCATACAGCGTTTAGAAGAAGTTAAATCTTGCTTTGGTTTGAAATTAATTTTAAGTGTCGATCTTCATTTGGTTTGAGACTCTAGTTTGCGGTAAGATTGCATGATTACTCTAAAGTATTTAGAGAAGTTTTATGTGTGAATGTTTTGTGAATACGTTTGCGGTCTCGACAAGCTCTAGAACTTATTTGATAATCGCTTGAGGTGAAATCCTAGAATGCACACTACTTAGGATATGATGTAGGCCATCTTTGGACCGTTTGAGCCCTTCAACCTTACCCTTGTTATATTTATCACTAGTCACCTGTTTGAGCCTTTTTCTTGAAAAAAATTTTGAGCCTTGTTTCTTTTAATAGCCCATTTACTTACCTTTATGAGCCTAAAAATATTTTATCGTTACCTTCCTTTTAAGAGAACTTAGTTTATACACATTTGTTGAGAAGCACTTAAGAGGAGTAAGGATGAAAATATGGAAAAAAATATCACTACCATAACCCAAGTACATTAAAGGAGATAGGTTGGGGGTTGTGGAAAAGAGTAAAAATGAAAACGAAGGTGAATGGTTATGTGCTAAAAAAGAAGTGAATTTTGGCGAAGAAAAAAAATGGTGAATTATTGAACGAAATGCTCGAAAAATGGTTGGGTTTAAATTAAGAGACTGAGTTCTTTTACTTGTTTAATCCTTCCCGTTCTTTCTTGACCTTTACCTTAGCCTAACGTTACAAGCCTATTAAAGACCTAGTGATCCGATGTCGTGTGATTTTTCTACATTAGTGGAGAGTGATTTGAAAAGTGAGCTTATAGAGTTTGATTTGTGATTGATGTCACGCAATTTAATATGTTTTTAGAGGCAAAGACTTGTATTCATGAATGTTGTGCATAAAATCATTAGGGTGTTTGGATTAATGGTTTGTGGTAAGATGGATGTTAAGAGTAGATAACGATTTTGAGGTTGATGTTTGGATTGTTTTTGAACTTGGGTGGTATTTAATGATTCTATGTGATGTGTGTTATGTGCGATTTTTGAGACAAAAAGTTGAATTACTCTTGGATTAACACTAACATTGCTTTATTTTGTTGGATTTCTAATATAGAATTCATTTCATATTTTTTGCTTGAATTGCTAGGGACTAGAAATAAGCTAGTTTGGGGTTATGATGAAAGTCATAAAATGCATCTTAATAGTATTTACTTGTTAGCATTTTAGGGTTGATTTAGGGCTGAATTACACATTTATGCCTTAATAATTCTAAAGTGTCATTCTTGGTCCTTTGATTTATTTTCATGCATTTTCAGGTATTTTGGGTTTAAAAGAGATGGAAAAGCTAACGTTGCTTAAAGCACGAAGATTCTATGCATATCGGAGTGAAGGAATGGTTTCGGAACGACAAAACGAAGAGAAACCTATTTCTAGGGTTCCATGTTGCGGCAAGCCAAGGTTTGAGCCGCAGCCTCCAAAATCTCTAAAAGGCTAGGATCCAGGGAGGCGTCGCGGTGAGAATAGGCTGAGCCGCAGTGCGAGCGTGATCCTCTATTTTGCTGAAATGACACTTCTTGACCCGAAAATACCTTTGAACCTTTTGGGGTTTTAATAGAACACTTAGGTTTTGCTGAAAATGAGGCTGGAATTAGGAGAGCTACCATATTCTTCTCCATTTTAGGTGATCAAGCATGAGCTTAATGTCCAACTAATCTCCAAGCAAGGCAAAAGGATGAATTCCTAGGTGTAGTTGTTCTTATTTCTATTTTTGATTCAGTTGTATGGATTCATTGTTAAACATTGTTTATGATTTATTCTTTAATTAAGTAAGAATGAGAGGATTTACTCTTAATCCGATGATTGCATCTTTCTCATCCATATAAGTTTAGTCAAGCTTTTCTTATGTCAAGTTGTTAGATGTGATTGATTTCGATAGATTCATCTTATGGGTTTGTCCATTACTGCGATATTGTTATTGAAACAATTGTCATTTCTTAATAATCTATAAGATAGGTCATGTTTGCTTGAATCAGAATTAAAGAGTAATTTGTAGCAATTACATTAGAGTGTTTATGTGCTTTGATTGAATATTTACCAATTGCTTGTTTGGGATGTGAAACTAGCAATTAAGATAAAATCAATTGAGTCAAGATTAGAAGAAGGCAACGAACTTAGGAAGGACTCCTGGAACCTTGTTATTTCTTTATTGAATCTTTCATCATATTTTTACAACTCTCTCATACAATTTCATTCATAAAACAAAGATTCACTTATTTGAATTTCATCGTATGGTGTTAAGGTTTACACTTTCTTTTGTAGTTCACTTTCCCTTGTGGGATCGACACCTCAACTATATACAATAATCGCGTGTTAGTTTGAGCGTAATCAACACCTAATAAGCACATATGAAGCAACAAGCGATGTGCCCAGGGGCATGCACCAAGCTCAAGAAACACACACAACATGTCGGCATGCCCTAGGGTACACACCTCAATAATAAGCACATAACGGCCGCAATGGCCAACAACACACAATCAACTCAAAGCACATAAAGGTAAAAGGGTTTCATTTATTGATGCTGTTATGCAATTATCTACCTAAAGTAATAATCAAATAATCGTACAGTTTTACTTGCATGTGCACAAGGTCAATAGTAGCATAGTGTGCAAATGCGAGATCATCTCCACAGGGATTGGTGAATTTCAAATTAGAATTAATTTCTTAATATAAAAGATAGAAATAGATGTTTGAATGTGAATTAATTATGATAAGAACCTAGGGCTTTGATATCCACCACTAATCATACTTTCCTATTAAGTAAAGTGCCAATGCTATAACCCTACCATGAATACCAAATGGTTGCCAACCATAAGGGCTTGGTCCACTCCTTAGGTTATTGATCTCCCTAAGCAACGAGTTAGGCATGGTGTATACTCTAACTTTTTTCTCTCTTAAGGGATTCAACATAGTGTATTGTGAGTTTTAAATTACTCACAAGCGCACGAATCGTTTGCAATATAGTGTTATGCAAGTGCGAGGTCGAATCCATAGGGAATTGCGTTGTGAAAATATAATTTTATCTAAACTAACCTTATCTTAACCTAGTTCCGAATTTTGAATTGTATTTTTTCAAAAAGAAATATAAACTTAAACTAAATTGGTTTAAAGCAAATGATAAAAAGACTAAGGTTTCTGAATCCACCCCGCCGAAGTTAAGCATATATCTCAATGTTCTAACAATAACCTATCAAAATATTCTATGAATCCAACTTAAAACAAAAAACAATGAATATCCCAATTAAACCAAAAGCATCCAATGTATCCGCTTTTAACAAATCACAAAGGAAATCCGATTTAATCGAAAACAATTCGATGTATCCATCAGATGAAACACAAGGAATATCCAACAGTTTAAACACAATCAATCATAAGATTCTACTCAAATAATTGACAGAACATTTATACTAAAAAAAACATCAGATTTGTATAAACAAAACTGAAACTAATTGCCAAACAACGGCGAGGCTTCATCTTCAACCTTAGTTAAAGATTCTAGCCACTCATAGTTATGAAACTACAGTTCATAATAAAAGTGCTAAACATTTAAACTAAACAAAACAAAATGAAAAGAAATATTTACTATACAAGGGAGAAATTTCACTTGCTGTTGGGCAGCGCTTCCCCTCGTGGTAGCAAAGCCTTCGGGGTCCACCAGAATGCTAGCAGACGTCCACTGGATTACACCAAATGGCTCAGGAATTGCACACCGAATGATGAAGTCAGATGGTGTTTATATAGGGGGAATCTCGAAGCACTATAGGTTTCAGATTCGATGTGGGATACTGCCCGAGTGCAATCGATCGCATGTGCGCTTGATTGTATGTCTGTTACGATCGATCGCAGATGCACTGAACTGCAAATATTTCGATGTGGGATGTTGACCATGCGCTCGTTCGTAGGTAGGTGTGCTCGAGTGCAATGCGCTCGATCGCATGTCTCGTGTGATCGATCGCACAAGGCATCCTCAACTTTTGCTCTTGAAGCTTGATCTCCCAAAATGCTTCATTTTCTCTACAAACCTATAAAAATACACAAAACACAGAAAAGACATAAAATAAAAGGAAATAATACAAACGAAGAGCTTAACACATATAATTTAAGGGCTTAAATATGCAATATTTAAGACTCATCAAATACCCCAAACTTATATTTTGCTAGTCCCTTAGCAAAACAAAATAAAAAAACTAAATGAAAAACAAAGAATCATAAAGATAAGTTTAATACTCATGGTATCCAAAAATTTAAGGAGCACTCAAAATCATGAAATTCGTTCATGAGCAAACTTAAAAAATCTAACCCATTTTCACAATGAATAAGAGTTTAAAACCTAATTACTTACAAGAGGCATGCTAAGACATCACAAGCTCGAATCAATGTAAAGTGAATTAGCATATACTGATGAGGTTTCCAAATAAGTTCAATGTACAATGTTTCCACATCTCAAGATTCACAGAATTTCTCAATAGAATGAACAACTATGGTATAGTTTTTTTTTTTATTTTTTATTTTTTTTATAAGGCTCTGCTATGTTTAGTTCTCTCAAGCTTTCTAATTGACCCATGTAACGAGTGTTGAGTCAATGACTCCCAAACCAGATGGTTTTAGGGCATTAGGTGTAAAGACACCCTTAAGGACTTACTAACTCGAGTAAAAAAGGCTACGAAACTAAACTGGCCTTAATACTACCAAGAAAAATTTCTACCTTTTGACGTGAAGACTCCCTGCTTATTGAGGCAAGAGGTCCAGTTACTCAGCGGAAAGTTTCGCAATGATCATTATGAATAAAATTCCCACCTTTTGACGTGAACACTCACTGCTTACTGAGGCAAGAGGTCCAGTTACTCAATGGAAAGTTTATTGATGATGATCATTGGTTTTTTTATGCCTAAGTGTTAATCCCATAAGTCATCCCATTTCAGTTAGGATAAGAAGTATACACATTAACATCACGTCATACCTCACAAAAAGATGTGCTAATGTGCACGTGTAAGATTGGCTCAAACATATGAATTCTCAACTGTCTAAAGTAAGTAACTAAAGTTTAAACTCCATCATCAGATAATGTGTTCAAAGTTTTAAACTCACCAATGAAATCACATCACAATTTTTCAGATCAACCAAAATTTTCAGACGAACATGAACATGCATTTATCTTCACGAAGAAAAAACAACAATAAATTAGGGCAAAGTGTGTGTAATGTGTCTCCTATACCCCCAAACTTAAATGATACATTGACCCTAATGTGTGAATAATATGGAAAGAGCTGACTCGGGATATAGAGAACTATCTAGACTAGTATGGCTCATAGCATACCCCCAAACTTGAACTGAAGTACGCGTTGTCCCTGAAAAATAAATACTGAAAAACAAAAAGACTGGAAACAAACATTAATCATAAATATATAAAATAATAAACAAATAAAAAGGATAAGTTGTGGGGTGCCTCCCATGAGCACTAAGTTCAAAGTCTTCAGCCAGACTCTCCCTAGTGGACGATATTCAATCTGAGTAAATAGGATCCTCCAACAATATCATCTCAATGTCCGGACTCCTCAACTCCAAGAATGGTTTTAGCCTCTATCCATTTACCTTGAAAGTGTTACCATTCTTTGGATCCTCAATCTAGATGGCCCCATGAGGAAAAACCGACCGAATAATAAATGGGCCTGTCCAAAGAGATTTGAGCTTGCCTAGAAAAAGATGCAAGCGTGAATTGTAAAGAAGAACATTTTGACCCGGCTCAAAAGCTCGTCTTAAAATCTCGTCTCAAAATGTGTTGGTCATGAGTCTTCTTCATTTGTGTAGGACCGTGCACAATCGTATGCATCATTCCGTAGCTCCTCTAATTCATTGAGTCGGAGCTTCCTTTGTGTGCCAGCCTTTGAAAGATTGAAGTTCAACTGCTTGATAGCCCAATAGGCTCTATGCTCTAATTCAAACGGAAGGTGACATGCCTTTCCGTACACAATTCGATAGGGAGACGTGCCAATTGGTGTCTTGAAGGCTGTCCGATATGCCCACAGTGCATCAATCAATCGCAGAGACCAATCCTTTCTACTAGGATTCACAGTTTTCTCTAAAATGTGTTTGATCTCACGATTAGAAATTTCCACTTGTCCACTTGTCTGCGGGAGATATGTGGTGGCAATCTTGTGTGTGATGAAATACTTCTTCATCAACTGCTCAAAAATTTGGTTGCAAAAGTGCTTACCTCCATCACTCATGATTGCTCAAGGCATACCAAATCGAGCAAAAATAGTGTCCTTCAAAAACTGGACCACAACTCTGTGGTCATTTGTCTTGCACGCAATGGCCTCCACCCACTTGGACAGATAGTCCACAATAACTAGAATGTACAAGTAACCAAAGGAGTTTGGGAACGGTCCCATAAAATCAATGCCCCACACATCAAAAATCTTAACAATCAGAATAGGGTTGAGGGGCATCATATTCCTCCTAGAAAGACTCCCTAGCTTTTGACAACGCTCACAAGATACACAGTAGGTGTGAGAGTCTCGGAACAGGGTAGGCCAATAAAATCCACACTGCAAAATCTTTGCAGCGGTCTTTTTAGCACTGAAATGGCCTCCACAGGCATGATCATGACAAAAGGCGATGACATTAGATTGGTCATGCTCAGGAATAGACCTTCTGATGATCTGATTGGGATAATACTGGAACAGGTAAGGATCATCCCAGAAAAAATGTTTTACCATAGCCAAAAACTTTGATTTATCTTGCCACCCTCAATGTAAAGGCATATGTCCAGTGACAAGATAGTTCACTATATCAGTAAACCATGGCGCAGAACTGTGAGCAATGTGCATCAATTGCTTATCAGGAAAGGTCTCAGAAATGAGAGTGGCGACCTCAGTGAAATCCACATTCAATCTAGACAAATGGTCTGCCACCACATTTTTTGAACCTTTCTTATCCTGAATCTCGATGTCAAACTCTTGAAGTAGCAAGATCCATCGGATAAGACGAGATTTAGCATATTTTTTTAGAGAAAAGATACTTCAAGGCTGCATGATCCGAGTAGATAATGACCTTAGATCCTAACAAGTAGGATCTGAACTTGTCTAATCCAAAAATGACTGCTAACAACTCCTTCTCAGTGGTAGAGTAATTAAGTTGTGCGTCGTTTAGAGTTTGACTTGCATAATAGATAACATGGGGAAGTTTATCAATACACCGCCCTAAAACAACTCCAACAGCATAGTCTGATGCGTCATACATAATCTCAAAAGGCACACCCCAGTTGGGTGGCTGAATAATGGATGTGGACGTCAGAATCTTTTTCAGATCCCCAAATGCTTTCTTATAGTCCTCATCAAATATAAATGGGGCATTCTTCAACAATAACTTGCACAAGGGCCTGGCGATTTTGCTGAAATTCTGGATAAATCGCCTGTAGAAACCTGCATGGCCCAGAAAAGAACGAACCTCCTTCACCGTACGTGGGGGTGGAAGGTTGGAAATCAAGTCTACCTTTGCTTTGTTGACCTTAATCCCTCGATAAGATATGACATGCCCCAGTACAATTCCTTGCTTGACCATAAAATGGCACTTCTCCCAATTAAGCACCAGATTCTTCTCCTTGCACCGCACTAAAACCAAAGTGAGACGGTGTAGGCACTCCTCAAATGATGAACTGAAGACAAAGAAGTCATCCATGAAAATTTCTAAGATCCGCTCTGCCATGTCAGAGAAGATGCTGACCATGCACCGCTGAAAAGTAGCGAGTGCATTCCATAACCCAAGGGGCATACGACGGTAGGCGAATGTCCCAAAAGGACATGTAAACTTCGTCTTCTCCTGATCTTCGGGGTCCATGGGGACTTGATTATATCCAGAATAACCATCCAAAAAGCAATAATACTCGTGCCCAGCCAAAGGCTCCACCATCTGATCAATAAATGGAAGTGGAAAGTGATCATTTCTTATGGCAACATTCATCTTACGGTAGTCTATACACACTCTCCACCCTGACGAAACACGAGTTGGCACCAACTCATCGTCCTTTTTCTTTACTACCGTCAATCCCGCTCGCTTGGGCACGACATGAATCGGGCTCACCCACTTGCTATCAGAGATAGGATAAATGATCCGTGCATCTAACAGCTTAATTATTTTTGCCCTCACAACCTCTTGCATAGCTGGGTTGAGCCTTCTTTATGGCTCCCTCGATGGCTTGGCATTCTCTTCCAAATGTATCTTGTGCATCACCACCGAAGGGCTGATCCCCTTAATATCCTCAATGGTCTAGCCGATAGCTTCCTTGTGTTCTCTTAAAACATCTAATAATTTCTCCTCTTGAGCCTCACCCAAATCTGAAGCTATACTCATAGGTAAACAATCTGCTGGACCTAGGAACTTATACTTAAGATTATCTGGTAAAGGCTTAAGTTCCTGCTTGTGGGGTTCAGGTGCTACCATCTCCTCCTTCTCATTGCTTTCTCGAGGATCAGGGTCCAAAATGGCATTCACTTTCTCGAGTAACTTATCTAAGCCCAAGTCCTCTCCAAAGTGAGCAAAGCATGCCTCCAAGGGATCCTCAATGCTTGATTCGTTCACAGTCTCCTCAAGAATCTCTTATATCAAGCATACATTTCTCACTTCATCATACTCCAGTGGTTGCCTAGTTATATCAAAGATGTTAAACTTTACTGTCATATTTCCGAAGGAAATCTTCATCACCCCTGTCCTACAATTGATCAGGGCGTTAGCCGTGGCTAAGAATGGTCACCCTAGAATAACCGGTATCTGAATCCCTACATTCTGAACCGGCTCTGTGTCAAGCACAATAAAATCCACAGGGAAATAGAACTTATCTACTTTTATCAAAACGTCCTCAACTATTCCCCGTGGTATTTTCACTGACCTGTCAGCCAATTGAAGCGTTATGTTTGTGGGCTTCAATTCTCCTAACCCTAACTGCAGATAGACTGAGTAAGGCAAAAAATTCACACTTGCTCCTAGATCAAATAGAGCCCTCTCGATCTGGCTGACTCCTATCGTGCAAGAGATGGTAGGACTCCTTGGGTCCTTATACTTGATGGGTAGCTTACACTAAAGGATTGAGCTAACCTGCTCGGTCAAAAATGCCTTCTTCGGGACATTCGTCCTCCTCTTGATAGTGACCAAGTCCTTTAAAAACTTGGCATATGACGGCACTTGATGGATGGCATCCAAAAATGGGATATTGATTTGGACTTGCTTGAATACCTCCAAAATTTCCTTATACTTCTCTCCTTTCTTGGGCGCCTGTAATCTCTCGGGGTAGGGTGCTTTAGGTATAAATGACCTAAGAGGGTCCTTCACAGTAGGTGTGGCTGTAGATGGCTCAGCATCTCTCTTCTCCTTATTTCCACCTTCTTCCCCTTGCTGCACAGCAGGGGTCTCTTCTACTCGATTGTCCACTTGTCTCCCAGACCTTAGTGTAACAATCGATTGCACTTGTTCCTCCCCGTGCATAAGATGTGAAGAATTTCCAACCATAAATTGTCCCTTCGGGCTGGGCACAGGTTGACTAGGGAACTTTCCTTTCTCTCTCTCACCCAAGTGACTTGCAATTTGCCCTATTTGACTCTCCAGCTTGGCAATTGTTTGGGTGTTTACCACTGTTGCACTCCTCACATCACTCCTATTTTGGCTAGTCATCTTTATGAACTCTTTAAGGGTGTCCTCTAACGACTGTGAAACTGGCGCTGGTGTTTGAGTGGGTGCTTGATAAGCAAGTTATGGTGCTGGATGGGCAGAACGACCATGACTAGGAATTTGTGGGGAAAATCCGGGAGGATACTGATTGTGAGCATAATGAGGGGCTCCTCCCTGATTCATTGGTTGGTTCTGCTTCCATGAAAAATTTGGGTGGTTTCACCATCCTGGATTGTACGTCTCGAAGTACGATCCATTTGACTGCCTCTGATAGTCATTGAAAGCATTTACTTGTTCCATAGGATACTCGGGAAAAGCCAGCATTGATGAACAATTCAGTGCTAGATGCATGGGACTAGCACAGATGGAACAGCTATCAACATTGAATGTGTTGGCAGCATTGATGGACTGGCCCACAGTGAGAGCGTCAATCCTCTTAGTGAGAGCATCTAACTTCATCCTCAGGTCAGTGGCCTCCTTTACCTCATAGATGCTTCCTCTCTTGGGAGCACGAGTGGATTTATCTCGACAGCTTAAAAAATCCCACTGTTGTGAGTTATCAGACAACTTGTCCAACGCCTTGTATGCTTCCTCCCAGACTCAAGAATGCCCCCCATTCATAGACTCGATCATGCTACGGTTGGGTTGAGTCAACCCTTGGTAAAAGAACTGAACGAGTCTCCACTTTTCATATCTATGTGGAGGGCATCTGATCAGTAACTCTTTGAAGCGCTCCCAGCTCTCAGAGAACTTCTCATCCTCGTTCTGAATGAAAGAACTAATCTCCTTTCGGCACTCATTCACTCTAGACATTGGGAAAAACTTATGATAAAATTTACTATGCAAGTTTTCCCAAGATGTGATAGACCCGGACGTGTTGGAATCCAACCACACCCTAGCTCTATTGTGAAGAAAAAAAGGGAAGAGTCGAAGATGGACAGACTCCTCAGAGAAGTTCTGGAATTTGAATGTAGCACAAATATCTTTGAACTTCTTCACATGACTATAAGGGTTCTCAAGATCTAAGCTATGAAATGAGGGTAGGAATTGGATGACATGTGGCTTTAAATCAAAATGGGTGGCATTGGTAGGTGCAAACACTATGCAAGACGATGAATTAGTCGAAACTGGTGCGAACAAATCCCTAAGGGATGTAGTGGAGTCCACGTTCCAAGCTCTAAGTTGCTCTACATGTTCCGGATGATTTGCATTCCTAAAATTTTCTCCCATTTCAACTGTCTCTCTCTCAACTAGTGCTCTTTTCTGTCTCCTAAGAGTTCTTTCTAAGTCGGGATCTAAATTCAGGGAGACCAAGTATACACCGCACAAAAAGCACTAAAATAACCTAACCAGCAGAAATTTGCAAAAATGTTTTTTTTTAATTATTTTTTTATTTAACAATACAAATAGAAACAAATAAAATTGCAAACAGAAAAATCAAACAACAATATTGCTAACTAACTAGTAGAAAAATAAAATTAATTTAGACAAAAATTTCACAAACAAAACAATTCCCCGGCAACGACGCCAAAAACTTGTTGTGAGTTTTAAATTACTCGTAAGCGCACGAATCGTTTGTAATATAGTGTTGTGCAAGTGCGAGGTCGAATCCACAGAGAATTGCGTTGTGAAAATATAATTTTATCTAAACTAACCTTATCTTAACCTAGTTCCGAATTTTGAATTGTATTTTTTCAAAAAGAAATATAAACTTAAACTAAATTGGTTTAAAGCAAATGATAAAAAGACTAAGGTTTCTGAATCCACCCCGCCGAAGTTAAGCATATATCTCAATATTCTAACAATAGCCTATCAAAATATTCTATGAATCCAACTTAAAACAAAAAACATCGAATATCCCAATTAAACCAAAAGCATCCAATGTATCCACTTTTAACAAATCACAAAGGAAATCCAATTTAATCCAAAATGATTCGATGTATCCATCAGATGAAACACAAGGAATATCTAACAGAATAATTTAAACACAATCAATAATAAGATTCTACTCAAATAATTGACTGAACATTTATACTAAAAAAAACATCAGATTTGTATAAACAAAACTGAAACTAATATGCCAAACAACGGCGAGGCTTCATCTTCAACCTTAGTTAAAGATTCTAGCCACTTATAGTTATGAAACTATAGTTCATAATAAAAGTGCTAAACATTTAAACTAAACAAAACAAAATGAAAATAAATATTTACTATACAAGGGAGAAATTCCAGTTGCTGTTGGGCAGCGCTTCCCCTCGTGGTAGCAAAGCCTTCGGGGTCCACTAGAATGCTAGCAGATGTCCACCGGATTACACTAAATGACTCAGGAATTACACACCGAATGATGAAGTCAGATGGTGTTTATATAGGGGGAGTCTCAAAGCACTATAGGTTTCAGATTCGATGTGGGATACTGCCCGAGTGCGATCGATCGCATAATGGTGCGATCGATCGCATGTGCGCTCGATCATATGTCTGTTACGATCGATCACAGATGCACTGGACTGTAAATATTTTGACGTGGGATGTTGACCATGCACTCGTTCGTAGGCAGGTGCGCTCGATCGCATGTCTCGTGTGATCAATCGCACAAGGCATCCTCAGCTTTTGCTCTTGAAGCTTGATATCTTGAAATGCTTCATTTTCTCCACAAACCTATAAAAATAGACAAAACACAGAAAATACATAAAATAAAGGGAAATAATACAAACTAAGAGCTTAACACATATAATTTGAGGGCTTAAATATGCAATATTTAAGACTCATCATGGTGTATACTGAGTTGTTCCACAAGAGAACATAAGGGTTGTGGAAATCGACAACCACACGGGACCTAGGGCTTGGTCTGCTCCTGGTTTACCATGTTGATTAATCCAAGAATCTGGTGTGGATTTCTTTCGTTACTATTGATGAGTCTTAAATATTGCATATTTTAGACCCTTAACTTATATTTGTTATGCTCTTAGTTAGTAGTATTTCACTTTATTTTACGTCTTTCTTGTGTTTTGTGTGTTTTTACAGCTTTGTGGAGAAAATGAAGCATTTCAGGAGATTTGAAGCTTCTGGAGACATTGCGATCGATCGCACGAGATATGCGATCGAGCGCACCTGCCTACGAACGAGCGCATGGTCAACATCCCACATCGAAATATTTGAAGTTCAGTGCATCTGCGATCGATCGCAGCAGACATACGATCGAGCGCACATGAGATCGTGCGCATGAGACATGCGATCGAGCGCACATGCGATCGATCGCACCATTCTGCGATCGAGCGCACTCGGGCCAGTATCCCACATCGAATCTGAAACTTGCAGTGCTCCGTGACTTCCCCTATATAAACACCATTTGGCTTCATAATCCAGTGTACAATTCCTGAGCCACTTTGGTGTTTACCGGTGGATGTCCGCCAGCATTCTGGTGGATCCCGAAGGCATTGCTATCACGAGGGGAAGTGCCGCCCGTCAGCAAGTGGAATTTCTCCCATGTAAAGTTTTTTTTTATTTCTTTATATTCAGTTGTTTTAGTTTAAATGTTTAGCACTTGTTATTATAGTTTTATAGTTATGAGTGGCTAGACTCTTCAGCTAAGGTTGAAGATGAAGCCCCGCCGTTGTTTGGCGTAGTAGTTCAGATTTGCTTGTACAAATCTGACAATTTTTAGTATAAATGTTCTGTCAATTATTTGAGTTAATCTTATAATTGATTGAGTTTAAATTGTCTGTTGGATTTTCTTTGTGTTTCATCTGATGGATACATTGAATGCTTTTCGATTAAATTGGATTCCCTTTGTGATTTGTTAAGAGCGGATACATCGGGTGCTTTTGGTTTAGTTGGGATATTCTTTGTTTTTTGTCTTATAGTTGGATTCATTGAATGTTTTGATAGGCTATATTTTTAGAACATGTATGCTTAACTTCGATGGGGTGGATTCGAAAACCTTAGTGCTTTTTTATTAGTTTTTAAATCAATTTAATTTAGTTTTAATTTATTTTGCAAATATCATTTAAAATTCGGAACTAGGTTAAAATAGAGTTAGTTTAGATTGAAAATATAATTTCACAACGCAATTCCCTGTGGATTCGACCTCGCACTTGCACAACGCTATACTGCAAACGACTCGTGCGCTTGCGAGTAATTTAAAACTCACAACAAGTTTTTGGCGCCGTTGCCGGGGAATTGTTTTGTTCGTGAAAATTTTTGGTCTGAATTGATTTTATTTTTCTACTAGTTAATTTAATTTAAAAATAAAAAAATAAAAATTTTGAGTTTTGTGTTTGCTTTATTCTGTTGCTTCTGCTGGTTAGTATCTCATTATTTTTCTGTTAGTGTATGCTTGGTCGGAGATCCTTGAACTTAGATTTGACACATTTAGATCCCGACTTAGAAAGAACTCTTAGAAGGCAGAAAAGAGCACTAGTTGAGAGAGAGACTGTTGAGGTAGGAGAAAATTTTAATCATCCTGAACATGTAGAGCAACCTAGAGCTTGGAATGTGGACTCCACTACATCCCTTAGGGATTTGTTCGCACCCGTTGCGACTAACTCATCTTCCTGCATAGTGTTGCCACCAACCAATGCCACACACTTTGATTTGAAGCCACATGTTATCCAACTCCTACCCTCATTCCATGGCTTAGATCTTGAAAATCCTTATAGTCGTGTGAAGAAGTTCAAAGACATTTGTACTACATTCAAATTCCATAACTTCTCTGAGGAGTCAGTCCATCTTCGACTCTTCCCTTTCTCCCTTCACGATAGAGCTAGGGCGTGGTTGGACTCCAACACGTCTGGGTCTATTAAATCTTGGGAAAACCTGCTTAGAAAATTTTACCATAAGTTTTTCCCAATGTCTAGAGTGAATGAGTGCCGAAAGGAGATTAGCTCTTTCACTCAGGACGAGGATGAGAAGTTCTCTGAAAGCTGGGAGCGCTTTAAAGAGTTACTGATCAGATGCCCTCCATATGGATATGAGAAGTGGAGACTCGTTCAATTCTTCTACCAAGGGTTGACTCAACCCAACCGTAGCATGATCGAGTCTATGAATGGGGGGCATTCTTGAGTCTGACAGGAGACGAAGCATATATGGCGTTGGACAAGTTGTCCGACAACTCACAGCAGTGGGATTTTTCAAGCTGTCGAGATAAGTCCATTCGTGCTCCTAAGAGGGGAGGCATCTATGAGGTCAGAGAGGACGCTGATTTGAGGATAAAGTTAGATGCCCTCACCAAGAAGATTGACGCTCTCACTGTGAGCCAATCCATCAATGCTGCCAACATATTCAATGTTGAAAGCTGTTCCATCTGTGCTAGTCCCATGCATCTAGCACATAATTGCCCATCAATGCCAGCTTGTGCCGAGTATCCTATGGAACAAGTAAATGCTTTCAATGACTTTCAAAGGCAGTCAAATGGATCGTACTCCGAGACGTACAATCCAGGGTGACGGAACCACCCAAAATTTTCATGGAGGCAGAACCAACCAATGAATCAGGGAAGATCCTCTCATCATGCTCAAAATCAATATCCTCTCGGATTTGCCCCACAAATTCCTAATCATGGTCGTTCTGCCCATCCAGCACCTTCACCTGCTTACCATGCACCCGCTCAAATACCAACGCCAGTTTCACAGTCGCTAGAGGACACCCTTAAGGAATTCATGAAAGCGACTAGCCAAAATATGAGCGATGTGAGGAGTGCAACAATGGTAAACACCCAAGCAATTGCCAAGCTGGAGAGTCAAATAGGGCAAATTGCAAGTCACTTGGGTGAGAGAGAGAAAGGAAAGTTCCCCAGTCAGCCCGTGCAAAACCCAAAAGGACAATTTATGGTTGAGAGTTCATCAACTCCTACGCACGGGGAGGAACAAGTATAGTCGATTGTCACACTGAGGTCTGGGAGACAAGTGGACAATCAAGTGGAAGAGAGCCCTGCTATGCAGCAAGGGCCAGGGAGTGGCAACACAGAGAAGAGAGATGCTGAGCCATCTATAGCCACACCTATTGAGAAAGACCCTCCTAGGTCGTTTGTACCTAGAGCGCCCTACCCCGAGAGATTACAGGCACCCAAGAAAGGAGGGAAGTATGAGGAAATTCTGGAGGTATTCAAGCAAGTCCAAATCAATATCCCATTTTTGGATGCCATCCATCAAGTGCCATCATATGCCAAGTTTTTAAAGGACTTGGTCACTATCAAGAGGAGGACGAATGTCCCAAAGAAGGCATTTTTGACCGAGCAGGTCAGTTCAATCCTGCAGTGCAAGCTACCCATCAAGTATAAGGACCCAGGGTGTCCTACCATCTCTTGCATGATAGGAGTCAGCCACATTGAGAGGGCCCTTTTGGATCTAGGGGCGAGTGTGAATCTTCTACCCTACTCAGTCTATGTGCAGTTGGGGTTAGGAGAATTGAAGCCCACATCCACGACGCTTCAATTGGCTGATAGGTCACTGAAAAGACCACGGGGGATAGTTGAGGACGTTTTGATAAAAGTGGATAAGTTCTATTTCCCCGTGGATTTTATTGTGCTTGACACAGAGCCGGTTCAGAATGTAGGGATTCAAATACCGGTGATTCTAGGGTGACCATTCTTAGCCACGGCTAACGCCCTAATCAATTGTAGGACAGGGGTGATGAAGATCTCCTTCGAAAATATGACAGTGGAGTTGAACATTTTTGATATCACTAGGCAACCACTGGAATATGATGAAGTGAGGGATGTATGCTTGATAGAGGATATTCTTGAGGATACTGTGGATGAATCAAGCATTAAGGATCCCATGGAGGCATGCTTTGCTCACTTTGGAGAGGACTTGGGTTTAGATAAGTTACTCGAGGAAGTAAATGCCATTTTGGAGTCTGATCCTCAAGAAAGCAAGGAGGAGGAGGAGAAGGTGTCACCAGAACCTCAAAAGAAGGAACTTAAGCCTTTACCGGATAATCTTAAGTATAAGTTCCTGGGTCCAGCATACTGTTTACCTGTGATAATAGCTTCAGATTTGGGAGAGGCTCAAGAGGAGAAATTGTTAGAGGTTTTAAGAGAGCACAAAGAAGCTATCGGCTGGACCATTGAAGATATTAAGGGAATCAGCCCCTCGGTGGTGATGCACAGGATACACTTGGAGGAAGATGCTAAGCCATCGAGGGAGCCGCAAAGAAGGCTCAACCCTGCTATGCAAGAGGTTGTGAGAGCAGAGGTTATTAAGCTGTTAGATGCAGGGATCATTTATCCCATCTCTGATAGCAAGTGGGTGAGCCCCATTCATGTCGTGCCCAAGCGAGCTGGGTTAACGGTAGTAAAGAATAAGGATGAAGAGTTGGTGCCAACTCGTGTGCAGTCTGGGTGGAGAGTATGTATAGACTACCGTAAGCTGAACAGTGCCACAAGGAAGGATCACTTTCCACTTCCATTTATTGATCAGATGGTGGAGCGTTTGGCTGGGCACGAGTATTATTGCTTTTTGGATGGTTATTCTGGATATAACCAGGTCCCCGTGGACCTCGAAGATCAGGAGAAGACGACATTTACCTATCCTTTTGGGACCTTCGCCTACCGTCGCATGCCCTTTGGGTTATGCAATGCACCCACCACTTTTCAGCGGTGCATGGTCAGTATATTCTCTGACATGGTAGAGCGGTTCTTGGAGATTTTCATGGACGACTTCTCCATCTTCGGTTCAACATTTGAGGAGTGCCTGCACCGTCTCTCTTTGGTTTTGGTACGGTGCAAGGAGAAGAACCTGGTGCTTAATTGGGAGAAGTGCCATTTTATGGTCAAGCAAGGAATTGTACTGGGGCATATCGTATCTCATCGAGGGATTGAGGTCGATAAAGCGAAGGTGGATTTGATTTCCAGCCTTCCACCCCCACGTACGGTGAAAGAGGTTCGATCTTTTCTGGGCCATGCAGGTTTCTATAGGCGATTTATCCAGAATTTCAGCAAGATCGCCAGGCCCTTGTGCAAGTTGTTGCAAAAAGATGCCCCATTTCTATTTGATGAGGATTGTAAGAAAGCATTTGGGGATTTGAAGAAAATTCTGACGTCCACACCCATTATTCAGCCACCTAACTGGGATGTGCCTTTTGAGATTATATGTGACGCATCAGACTATGCTGTTGGAGTTGTTTTGGGGCAGCGTGTTGATAAACTTCCCCATGCTATCTATTATGCAAGTCGAACTCTAAACGATGCACAACTCAATTATTCTACCACTGAGAAGGAGTTGCTTGCAGTTGTTTTTGCATTAGACAAGTTCAGATCCTACTTGTTAGGATCTAAAGTCATTATCTACTCGGACCATGCTACATTGAAGTATCTTTTCTCTAAAAAAGATGCTAAATCTCGTCTTATCTGATGGATCTTGCTACTTCAAGAGTTCGACATTGAGATTCGGGATAAGAAAGGTTCGGAAAATGTGGTGGCGGACCATTTGTCCAGATTGATTGTGGAATTCAGTGAGGCTGCCACTCCCATTTCTGAGACCTTTCTTGATGAACAATTGATGCACATTGCTCACAGTCCCGCACCATGGTTTGCTGACATAGTGAACTATCTTGTCACCGGACACATGCCCTTGCATTGGGGGAGGCAAGATAAATCAAAATTTTTGGCCATGGTAAAACACTTTTTCTGGGACGATCCTTACCTATTCAAGTATTGTCCTAATCAGATCATTAGACGGTGTATTCCTGAGCATGACCAATCTAATATCATCACCTTTTGTCATGATCATGCATGTGGAGGCCATTTTAGTGGTAAAAAGACCGCTGCAAAGATTTTGCAGTGTGGATTTTATTGGCCTACCCTTTTCCGGGACTCTCACACCTACTGTATATCTTGTGAGCGTTGCCAAAAGCTAGGGAGTCTTTCTAGGAGAAATATGATGCCCCTCAACCCTATTCTGATTGTTGAGATTTTTGATGTGTGGGGCATTGATTTCATGGGACCATTCCCAAACTCCTTTGGCTACTTATACATTCTAGTTGCTGTGGACTATCTGTCCAAGTGGGTGGAGGCCGTTGCGTGCAAAACCAATGACCACAGAGTTGTGGTCCAGTTCTTGAAAGACACTATTTTTGCTCGTTTTGGTACGCCTCGAGCAATCATAAGTGATGGAGGTAAGCACTTTTGCAACAAGATCTTTTTTGCAGTTGATGAAGAAGTATTGTATCACGCACAAAGTTGCCACCCCATATCACCCACAGACGAGTGGTCAAGTGGAAATTTCAAATCGTGAGATCAAACATATTTTGGAAAAGGCTGTGAACCCTACTAGAAAGGATTGGTCTCTGCGATTGACGGATGCACTGTGGGCATATCGAACAGCCTTCAAGACGCCAATTGGCATGTCTCCCTATCGCATTGTATACGGAAAGGCATGTCACCTTCCGGTTGAATTAGAGCATCGTGCGTATTGGGCTGTCAAGCAACTAAATTTTAATCTTTCCAAGGCTGGCTCACAACGAAAGCTCCAACTCAATGAATTGGAGGAGCTGCGGAATGATGCATATGAGTGTGCCCGATCATACAAAGCTCAAATGAAGAAGACTCATGACCAAAATATTTTGAGACGAGCTTTTGAGCCGGGTCAAAGAGTTCTTCTTTATAATTCGTGCCTGCATCTTTTTCCAGGCAAGCTCAAATCCCGATGGTCAGGCCCATTCATTATTCAATCGGTTTTTCCTCATGGGGCCATTGAGATTGAGGATCCTAAGAATGGTAATACTTTCAAGGTAAATGGACAGAGGCTAAAACCATTCTTAGAGTTGAGGAGTTCGGACATTGAGACGATACTGTTGGAGGATCCTAGTTACTCAGATTGAGTGTAGTATTCTAGGGAGAGTCTGGCTGAAGATGTAAAACTTAGCGCTCATGGGAGGCACCCCACAGCTTATCTTTTCTTTTGTTTATTTATTATTTCGCATTTTTATGATTAATGTTTGTTTCCAGTATTTTTTGTTTTCCAGTTTTTATTTTTCAGGGACAAAGCGTACTTCAGTTCAAGTTTGGGGGTATGCTATGAGCCATACCAGTCCAGATAGTTCTCCATATCTCAGGTCAGCTCTTTCCATATTAGTCACACATTGGGGTCAATGTGTAATTTAAGTTTGGGGGTATGGGAGACACATAACACACTTTGTCCTAATTTGTTGACTTTTCATCATAGAGATAAATGCATGCTCATGTTATCGTGAAATTTTAGTTGATCTAAACATTTTCTGTGATGTGATGTCATTGGTGAGCTTAACATTTTGAACACATGATCTGGTGATAATTTTTTAAAATTTAGTTACTTACTTTAGGCATTTTGAGAATTCACATGTTTGATCTAATCTAACACGAGCACATTAGCACAAATTATGTGAGGTATGACATGTGATTTTAATGTGTATTTTTCCTTATCTTAACTGAAACTGGATGACTTGTTGGATGAACTCTTGGGCATAGGAAAATATAAAAAAAAAAAAAAATTTCATTATCAATAAAATTTTCGCTGAGTAACTGGACCTCTTGCCTTAGTAAGCAGTGAGTGTTCACGTCAAAAGGTGGAATTTTGCTTGGTAGTATTAAGGTCGGTTTAATTTCGTAGCCTTTTTGACTCGAGTTAGTAAGTCCTTAGGCGTGTCTTTACACCTAATGCCCTAAAATCACCTGGTTTGGGATTCATTGACTTAACACTCGCTACATGGGTCAATTAGAAAGCTTAAGGGAACTAAACATAGCCGTGCCTTATTAAAAAAAAAAAAAGAATAAAATAAAAACTATGCCTTTTCGTTCATTTTTGATGGGAAATTCGGTGAATCTTGAGACATGGAGACCTTACACACTAGAGTTACTTGGAAGCTTCATTTTTATATGCTAATTCACCTTACACTGATTCAAGCTTGTGATGCCTTATCCTGCCTTTTGTAAGTAATAAGATTTTAACTTTTCTATTCATTGCGAAGATGGGTTTATCTTTTTAAGCTTGCTCATGAATGAATATCATGGTGATGTGTGCTCCTTAAATTTTTGGATACCATGAGTGATGACTTTATCTTTATGTTCTTTGTTTTTCATTGAGTCTTTTATTTTGTTTTGCTAAGGGACTAGCAAAATATAAGTTTGGGGGTATTTGATGAGTCTTAAATATTGCATATTTTAGACCCTTAACTTATATTTGTTATGCTCTTAGTTAGTAGTATTTCACTTTATTTTACGTCTTTCTTGTGTTTTGTATGCTTTTACAGCTTTGTGGAGAAAATGAAGCATTTCAGGAGACTTGAAGCTTCTGGAGACATTGCGATCGATCGCACGAGATATGCGATCGAGCGCAGGTGCGCTCGAGCGCACCTGCCTACCAACGAGCGCATGGTCAACATCCCACATCGAAATATTTGAAGTTCAGTGCATCTGCGATCGATCGCAGCAGACATGCGATCAAGCGCACATGAGATCGTGCGAACGAGACATGCGATCGAGCGCACATGCGATCGATCGCACCATTCTGCGATCGAGGGCACTCGGGCCAGTATCCCACATCGAATCTGAAACCTGCAGTGCTCCGTGACTTCCCCTATATAAACACCATTTGGCTTCATAATCCAGTGTACAATTCCTGAGCCACTTTGGTGTTTACCGGTGGATGTCCGCCAGCATTCTGGTGGATCCCGAAGGCATTGCTATCACGAGGGGAAGCGCCGCCCGTCAGCAAGTGGAATTTTTCCCATGTAAAGTTTTTTTATTTATTTCTTTATATTCAGTTGTTTTAGTTTAAATGTTTAGCACTTGTTATTATAGTTTTATAGTTATGAGTGGCTAGACTCTTCAGCTAAGGTTGAAGATGAAGCCTCGCCGTTGTTTGGCGTAGTAGTTCAGATTTTCTTGTACAAATCTGACAATTTTTAGTATAAATGTTCTGTCAATTATTTGAGTTAATCTTATAATTGATTGAGTTTAAATTGTCTGTTGGATTTTCTTTGTGTTTCATCTGATGGATACATTGAATGCTTTTCGATTAAATTGGATTCCCTTTGTGATTTGTTAAGAGCGGATACATCGAGTGCTTTTGGTTTAGTTGGGATATTCTTTGTTTTTTGTCTTATAGTTGGATTCATTGAATGTTTTGATAGGCTATATTTTTAGAACATGTATGCTTAACTTCGATGGGGTGGATTCGAAAACCTTAGTGCTTTTTTATTAGTTTTTAAATCAATTTAATTTAGTTTTAATTTATTTTGCAAATATCATTTAAAATTCGGAACTAGGTTAAAATAGAGTTAGTTTAGATTGAAAATATAATTTCACAACGCAATTCCCTGTAGATTCGACCTCGCACTTGCACAACGCTATACTGCAAACGACTCGTGCGCTTGCGAGTAATTTAAAACTCACAACAACTATTTTTAGACCCAGGACTCGGTCATCCAAATTGATCTAACTAACTTATCCATACCACATGCATATGTTGATTAGACACACACATATGAGGAATTTAAATAAACACAAGTATTAATCAATTAAAACATCATAACATGGCTATTTGCAAAGGTAATCAATGATCATATATATAGGAAAGCATAATTAGGGCTTCAATCGAGCCCTATTAGGAGGTTAGTTAAACATGTTCAGTAAACTAAACATCATAACCATGATTAACTAAAACAGAAAAATAAAACCCGAAGGATACTGAGGAGACAAGTCATCAATTCCTCTCCAAGGCTTACAACTTCAAGCTCAATCAAAAAGTATGTTTTCTGTGTTTTACAAGGCTATATATAGGGCTCTAAGGGTGCCCCGAAACCCTAATTTTCCTATTTAAGTTCTGGATACTTCTTTCCAATTCTGGCTCTGCCGCCTCTGGAGTGTGCGTGATAAGTGCTTAAATAGTCATATTTAAGCCCCTTAATTTACACTTGTTAGACTCTTTACTTATCTATTCTAGTAGATTATACTTCACTTTTGTGTTTTATGTGTTTTTCATAGGGCTTGGACAAAAGATAACAAAATGGAGCTTTTAGAAGCAAAAGTCAAGTTCTACCCTCTAGCAAGGTGCGCTCGAGCGCATCTCCCTTGTGATCGAGTGCACAAGCACATGATCGCACTTGAAGAAGGCTCGAGCGCACACATGCGATCGAGTGTATCCTGCATACGCTCGAGTGCAATTACTCCAGAGGTGGCAGAGCCAGAATTGGAAAGAAGTCTTCTGACTCCAAAAAGGAATTAGGATTTCGGGACACCATGAAGACCCTATAAATATTCCTGTAAAACATATAACACACAATTTTGATGAAAAACTCAAAGTAGAGAGCTTAGGAGAAGAATTGACGACTCGTCTCCCGAGTCTTCTTCGGTTTTAGTTTTTTATTTTTACTTAATTATGTTTAGCATGTTTACTTTACTTAGTATGTGTAACTAAACTCCTATAGGGCTCGATTGAAGCCCTAGTTATGCTTTACCACACATTTATTCATTGATTATCTTTGCTATAGCCTTGTTAGAATATTTAACTTGATTAATACCTGTTTATATTTACATTCCTCATATGTATGTGCCTGATCAACATATGCATGTGGTATGGATAGGTTAGTCAAATCAATTTGGATGACGGAGCCCTGGGTTCTACATTAGTAACAAGGGATATCCACATCGGATTCCTGGGTTAATCAACATGGGAAACCGGGAGCGGACCAAGCCCTAGGTCACGTGTGGTTGCCGATCTCCACAACTCTTATGCTCTCTTAAGGAACAACTCAGTATACACCCATGCTGAATCCCTTAAGAGAAAAAAGAGTTAGAGTATACACCATGCCTAACTCGTCGCATAGGGAGATCAATAGCCTAAGGTGTGGACTAAGCCCTTAGGTTGGCAACCATTAGATATTCATGATAAGGCTGGAGCATTGAAACCTTAGTTAGTGGGAAAGTATAATTCGTGGTGGATATCGCAGCCCTATGTTCTCATTATTGTTATTCACTCACAATCAACTGTTATTTCTCTTTTTAAACTTGAAGAAATTAGTTCTAGATAGAAATTCACCAATCCTCATGGAAATAATATCGCACTTGCATACTATGCTACCACAGACCTTGTGCACTTGCAAGTAAAACTAGGACGATTATTTGCATAACTATTTAGGTAGATAATCATTACAACAGTGCGCGCTCGATCATATAGGTCTCCGCTCGAGCCTTCTTAGTGTGCGCTCGTATTCTTGTGCGCTCGATCACAAGGGAGGTGCGCTCTTACTGGATTACAGAACTTTACTTTTTATTCCTTAGAGCTCCAAAATTTCATTTTTTTGTCATAACCCTGTGAAAAACACATAAAACATGAAAATGAAATAGAATCTACTAAAATAGAAGCTTAAATTAGGGGGCTTAAATATGACAATTTAAGCACTTATCACACCCCCAAATTTACACATTGCTAGTCCCTTAGCAATACAAAATGAAAGACTATATCAAAACAAAATTAAAGATAAATTCATTCTTCATGATATAAAAATTTGGGTTGCACATAAAACTGTGATGACTGTTCATGAGTAAGCTTATAATAAGAACACATTTTTGCAATGAATAAGGATTTTTAAGAATTTCATGTTACTTACCTAAGATTGGCTTAAGGCATTGCAAGTTTGATTTGTGTGTGATGAATTAGCACATAGAAGATGGAGCTTCCAAATAATTTTAATGTATAGTGTTTCGGTGTCCAAACCTTTATCAAATTCCTTATCAAATAGAACAAAAATGGCATAGTGTTTACTTTTTTTTTTCTTTCATCATGCGATTCTTGCCATGTTGAGTTCCATTAAGCTTTCTAATTAACCCTTGTAATGAGTGTTTAGCCAATGACTCCCAAACTAGATGGTTTTAGGGCATTAGGTGTAAAGACACCCCTAAGGACTTACTAACTCGAGTCAAAAAGGCTATGGAACTAACAGGTCTTAATGCTTGCTAAGTGAAATTCTCACCTTTTGACGTGAACACTCACTGCTTACTGAGGCAAGAGGCCCAGTTACTCAGTGGAAAGTTTTTAATGATCATTAGAAGCTTTTAATTCTCTTTTTGCATGATGGACTTTTTTTCTTTATTCTTTCTTATGCCAAAGTGTTATTCTAACAAGTTATCTAATTACAGTTAGGTCATGGCAACATATTCATAAGAATTATATGTCATACCCCACATAAATGCGTACTAATGTGCTCGTGTCAGATCTGGATCAAACTCATGAATTCTTAAGTGCCTTGAGGTAGGTAATTAAACTTTTTTAAAATTCCTATTAAAAGACTATATGTTCAAGATTTTAAGCTTACTAATGTGGTTTTATCATATTATAAATCAACCAAACTTTTAACACAAAATGAACACGTATTTATCTTTTCTAAAAAAAAGGGACATAGTGCGTGCATGTGTCACTGTCTCCCACTACCCCCAAATTTAATATACACATTATCCCTAATGTGTGTGTGACATGGAAAGATCTGACCTGGGAGATGGAGAACTAGACTGCTTGGATTGCTCGTACCGCGCCCCCAAACTTGAACTGGATGCATGCACTAAGTTTCTGACAAAGAAAAACAAACATTATACCGAAAAACATGAAATATATATAAGAAACAGATAAATAAACATAAATACTAATAAGGAAAGAAAATACGATAATGAAAAAGGATATGCTATGGGGTACCTCCCATGAGCGCTAAGTTTTACGTCTTCAGCCAAATGGGGTATCATCTCACTGCTGGTCATTGGGTGGTGTAGTTGGAGAGGTATCGGATGTAGGAGGTAGGCGGTCGAACATGGCCTGTAGCATCGCCTCCTGTCATGTAAACTGCGCCTCTAAACCGTCTATCCGCTGATGGATCAGTAAGGTCGCATCTCTGTCCTCCTAGCGAATATCGAAGAGCTCACAGCGGAAGGAGGACAGCTCCTAGAGAAGGTGCTGATACTCTGTAGACCCCATGTCTAGCTGGTCCTCCTCTCCTGTAGGGCTCACTGTCGGGTGCTCGGCATCCATCGGATCATCCATCACTAGCTTAGCAATAGGTATATGCACTCGGGGTCCTCGAGGAATGTGGGACTAATTGAGGCTTCACTGGGCCCTCCTGAAGAATGGATGATCGCTAACTGGTCCATCGACGGAGGAGCCTCTGATCCCTTTCTTCTTGAAGATATAACTGAGCAAGAAGGGGAAAGGGAGCCCCCATACATTAGCCGTGGTGGTCTGATGACTATGGACATGGTCCCAAAACTAGTGTATCTGACTCCATATGATTGCTGGGAGGGAGTACTAGTGACCTCGGTGAAAGGCATAGAGAGCTTGTAGAAACTGATCCCTCATCTGTGTCTTGTGCCCCAAAGGATACACGTTACGCTGGAGGATGGAGTCCACAAACCATAAGCGGGGAGGCAACCTCGACCAGCTCCCTGCATTGTTGTGCCGGTATGTATACTGGCCCACACACATGTCCTCTATGATGTGTGGTAGAGGAAACGAGTCTGGTTGCTCCTCCATATAGCTGTCCTCCGGAGGGGACTCATCATAGCAATGGAGGGAACTGGCGATGTCGGTGGTGGTCAGCTCTATGAATCTGCCCTGGACTAAAGAGGATAAGATCTTTGGCCGGGTGCAGTCATAGGTCAGGTTCTCGTAGAAGCTGACCACGAATCTGGTGTAAGTCGTCGAAAAAACCTGCTTGAACAGATGCTTGAGACCCCGGGCCTTGAACTCTTAGACTACCCATCTTGTGGTGTCCAAACTCTTAAAATCTTCATCTATGTTGAACATAGTCTCGAACAAGATATCATGCTGCTCGAAACTAGGCCTAGTGGACTGGGAGTGGCTACCGGAGGCTCAGGAAGTGGAGGCCATTTTCTGAGGTCTGAAACTGTGGTTACTGTCAAAATTGCACTCGATCACAGGCTTTGTGTGCTCGATCGCACTAGAGGACTTGCACTCGATCACAGGTAGTGTGTGCTCGAGCGTAGTAGCTCAGGCAATTTATCGAAGAGTTGATATGCAACAAAAGCTTGAAGTTGTAGAAATGATACAAACTTGATCCCAACCTCCTATAACATGAAAATACACAATCAATCACCCAAGATATTCATATAATAAGAAAAAATATAAATTAAACATATTGTGTGACGGTGTGTTCGTAATATAACAAAAATGGTAATGGCCCTACCATGTGGGGTTGTGAATGTGAAGTGGATGGAAGGGGGGAAATGAGATAGAGAGAGAGTGGTTAAATGGAATAGGGGAAGTGTGTTTGTGATTTCGATTTAGTTGAGAGAGATGGGGATGGTTGTGGTGGGCTAAAGGTCGATTTTAGGGTTGCTGAGGGCGAGAGAGAGCGAGAGTGCAGCCAATTACGATTGAGTGTAAAGAGTGAGAGTGAGGGGGAAATATTTTAAGATAGCTCGTGACCTCTCTGCCCCGAGTGTGCTCGAGCGCATAGTGAAATGCACTCGATCGCACTTGTGCGTAAGTGTGCTTGTGAGGTGCGCTCGTTCTTGATGGTGCGCAGTGGATGGCCGCTCGAGCACACTGAATGGTGCACTCTAGTGCAAGGTAGCATGTATAGAAGAAATAAAGACTTACCAAGACTGGAATAATAAAGCAAGAAAATGGAAATTGCTCAAGCGCTCTCTATAGTAGCTTCAGTGCTATGTCCTTTTAAGGGGGAACTTAGAGCCCACCTCAGGTGGTTCAAGTGCCCTAAACAGCTGATTTATCTCCAATTCTAGTCCCTAGACAATGGGAGAGAGAAAAGTAATATTAGTAGGCTCAGGGGGTTCAACTGGAGGAATATGCTTACTTGGAAGCTTTGGTGTGTCTTTTAAGGGGTGCATGGCTTTATTAATTTCTTTAATCACGTTTTCATCCTCTGGTTCGATGTCTAAACTTGGGGCACCATGGTTGAGAGTGGTCTCCAATGAATTACGGTGATGGACCTGAAAAACTTTCTCCACAACACCTTGCATCAAACTTACATTAAAGTATTCATTATCATCTTGGTTGATTTTAATGTATTAAATATTTTGAATTCTATCCCTTCATCATTTACCTTAATAATGACAATGTCCCTTTTTGCACTAATATTTGTGTCAGCAGTTATCATAAAGGGTCTTCCTAAGATGATGGGTAGAGGTAATGGTATAGAACATTCTTCCATATCTAATACAATAAAATCAGCAGGTAAAATAAATTTACCTACTTTTACCAAAACATCCTCGAGGATACCTCTCGGTCATTTTATGCTTCTGTTAGCCAGTTGCAAAGTGATGGAGGTTGGTTGAAGCTCCCCCAAACCTAGTGTCTCGAATACACTGTATGGTAGCAGAATGACACTCGCTCCTAGATTAAATAGTGCATGCTCGAATAGTTGGTCACCTAGCCTATAGGGAATAGTGAACCTACCCAGATCTTTTAGTTTTGGTGGTAGTTTTCTTAATAGCACAACACTTACCTCTTCAGTCAAGGCTATTGTCTCATGCTCCTAAAACTTCCTTTTCTTAATGCAACAATCTTTATGCAGGAGTTCGTTTAATTGCATCTACTAAAGGAATGTTTATTTCTACTTTTTTTCAAAGTTTCGAAAATGTCAATCAGTTCAGTTTCTTTCTTAGGTTTTACTAACCTTTGTGGGAAGGATGGAGGTGCGTTTACCTTTTCCATCTCGCTTACCTTAGATGTGGAAGCTTTGTTTGGAGATTCTTGTGCCGGTTTATCGACACCTATGATCTTACCACTTCTTAGAGTTGTCACAACATTAAGTTGCTGATATCCCCTTGGATTAGGTAGTGGTTGGGTTGGAAGCTCACCTTGCTTTCTGCTACTCAGTTCCTTGGCCAATTACCCATTTATACCTCTAGTCCTTAAATGGCTTGATCATGTTTTGCAGTGGTTTGTCTCATCTCAGTCCGAAATTGTCTTGTTTCTTCCATGAATTGTTTGTGTGAAGTCGTTAATTGTTGCTGCTGAGTTGCCAATTGCCTCATAAGACTTTCGAGGTCACTTTTCTTTGTTTTGGGAGCTGAGTGGGCTGCTGGTTGGAAATTTCTTTGCTGCCCTTGACTGTTCTGATTGTTGCTCTAAGAAAATTTTGGGTGATTCCGCCATCCAGGGTTGTAGGTGTTTGCATAAGGATTGTTCTTCGGCGGATAATAGCTTGGTCCCACAAAGTTTGCTTGCTCAGGGTCTGCAGATGAATACAAGGGACATGTATCAGTATTATGATCAAACTGGGAACATATCGCACAAACAGGGAACATATCGCACAAAGTTCTGTGGGATGAAGGATTGCTTCATCGGTCTTCGCTCAGGTGGCTGTGGGTTTTCGATTTGTTCTGCCACTGGTGCTTCCTCCTCGGTCTCTTCTTTTACCTCTTTGGAAGTGTCTCTAAGCCTTTGTCGGATGGTCCACTCAAGCTCAGTATCGAGGGGAAAGAATGTTGGATGTCTGGATTGAAGCCCGTTCATGAATTGGTAACAATCGCCTTAATGCAGCAGTTTAACACAGCTGCCCAGGTAACTCTCTGCATCAAATGCGCTCGATCGCACAAAGGGGTGTGCTCGATCGCAAGTGGCACAGAAAGTTCTCCTGGTGTGCCTGAAATAGAAAACAAAATTGAATTAGATTAGGGTTTTAATGAAACACAAATAAGATAAAAACAAAAACTTTAAAATTTCTTGAGATAAAAATAGAATAGAATGAAAGATAGAAATATATGTTTGAATGTGAATTAATAATGATAAGAACATAGGGCTTTGATATCCACCACTAATCATACTTTCCTATTAAGTAAAGTGCCAATTGTTGTGCGAATATCTACTAAATTATAAGCAAATAATCGCACTTGTTTTACTTGCAAGTGCACAAGGTCAACTTAGTAGTATAGTGTGTAAATGCAAGATCATCTCCACAGAGATTGGTGAATTTCGTTTTAGAATTATATTCATAATGTAAAAAGATAGAAATAATAAAAGAGTTGATTTTGATAAAGATAAAATAATAAGGATAAAGGCGTAGGGACTTGATATCCACCACTAATTATGCTACCACAACAAAACAGTATGCCAATGCTTTACTCATGTCATGAATACCTAATGTTTGTCAACCTAAGGGCATGGTATCTACTCCTTAAGCTATTGATCTCCCTAAGCAACGAGTTAGGCATGGTATCTACTCTAACTCTTTTCTCTCTCAAGGGATTCAACATGGTGTATGCTGAGTTGTTCCTTAAGAGAGCATAGGATCTGTGGAAATCGACAACCACACGGGACCTAGGGCATGATATCTACTCCCGGTTTCCCATGTTGATTAACCCAAGAAACCGGTGTGGATATCTTTTGTTACTAATGTCAGACCCAGGACTCGGTCATCCAAATTGATCTAACTAACAAGTCCATACCACATGCACATATTGATCAGACATATACATATGAGCAATTTAAATAAAAGTAGGCATTAATCAAGTTAAGCAACACAACATAAATATCGCAAAGGTGCCAATACTAAATTTATTGAGTAAACATAATTAGGGCTTCAACCAAGCCCTTACTAAAAGTTAAGTACACATAATTAAAATAAAGGAAAGAAGAAACCCGAGAGAAGAGTCGTCAATTCCTCTCCATGGTCTCTTTCTCCAAGCTAAAAGCAAAAGATAAAAGAAGTGTTCTCTAAGTTGTGATTATATGTGTGTGCTTTATAGGTTTATTTATAGGGCTTGAGTAGTCCTAGAAGGTTCATGAGTTCCTAAACTTTCCTAAAACACAAAACTCCTTTATTTCCAAAATAGGGTTATTTCTAAAATAGGGTTATTTCCAAAATAGAGTTCTGCAGTTTACTGTTCATGCCCGTACATGTGCGCTCGATCGCATGTGTCTTGCGCTCGATCGCATGCGTCTTGTGCTCGATCCTTCATGTGTGCGAACGATCTCATGTGCGCTCGATCGCATGCAGTAGTGCGATCGATCGCACTTTGACCAGAAGCTACTCCAGGATTTCTAGGCTTCTTCCCTTAAGTGCCAAAACTGCTCCCTTTTTCTCAGAGACCTATAAAAACATGTGAAACACACAAAATGAAGTAAAACAGACTAAAATGTATAGATAAAGAGCTTAACACATGTAAATTAAGAGGCTTAAATATGAATATTTAAGTATTTATCACCAATGCTATAGTCCTACCATGAATACCTAATGGTTGCCAACCATAAGGGCTTGGTCCACTCCTTAGGCTATTGATCTCCCTAAGCAACGAGTTAGGCATGGTGTATACTCTAACTCTTTTCTCTCTTAAGGGATTCAGCATGGTGTATACTGAGTTGTTCCTTAAGAGAGCATAAGGGCTATGGAAATCGATAACCACACGAGACCTAGGGCTTGGTCCGCTCCTGGTTTCCCATGTTGATTAATCCAAGAATCCGGTGTGGATTTCTTTTGTTACTATTATTAGACCTAGGACTCAGTCATCCAAATTGATCTAACTAACTTATCCATACCACATGCATACGTTGATCAGACACACACGTATGAGGAATTTAAATAAATACAAGTATTAATCAATTAAAGCATCATGACATGGCTATTTGCAAAGATAATCAATGATCATATATATAGGAAAGCATAATTAGGGCTTCAATCGAGCCCTATTAGGAGGTTAGTTAAACATGTTCAGTAAACTAAACATCATAACCATAATTAACTAAAACAAAAAGAAAAAACCCGAAGGATGCTGAGGAGACAAGTCGTCAATTCTTCTCCAAGGTTTACAACTTCAAGCTCAATCAAAAAGTATGTTTTCTACGTTTTACAAGGTTATATATAAGGCTTTAAGGGTGCCCCAAGACCCTAATTTCTTATTTAAGATCTAGAGACTTCTTTCCAATTCTGACTCTGCCGCCTCTAGAGTGTGTTCACTCGATCGTATAGGTCTACGCTCGAGTCTTCTGAGTGTGCACTCCTGTGCCTGTGCGCTCGATCACAAGGGAGTTGCACTTGAGTGCACCTTGCTAGATTGTAGAACTTTACTTTTTATTCCTTAGAGCTCTAAAATGTTATCTTTTTGTCAAAGCCCTGTGAAAAACACATAAAACATGAAAATGAAATAGAATCTACTAAAATAGAAAGACAAAGAGCCTAACAAGTACAAATTAGGGGGCTTAAATATGACTATTTAAGCACTTATTAGATGCACATTACAAGCATGTTGTTGGGGCAAGAGGGCACCGGTAAGCACTAGTAGGGCAACATACTAGCCATGACTAGTGGCCACATAGCCCACCCCCCTAAAGATTCTGAGGTCATTAAGGGCTTTGGTACAAAGAAACATCACTTATGCTTGAGCCATCATAATTCCAAAATATAAAATAAAAACGAAAATAAAGAATTACAAAATTACCAATAAGTACAAACACTATAAAGACGCATGGAGCGTGCAAAGGGCATGCTACAAGGCCCTAGATAAGCACGAACCGTGACATTCTCCCCCACTTAATATGTCAACATCCTTGATTACACTTAAACTAATATGCGGTTATTGTGTATAGTTGAGGTGTCGATCCCATGAGGAAAAGTGATCTACAAAGGAAAAGTGCAAACCTTAACACGAACGATAACAATCAAATGAGAAAATATGAGTTTTGATAATGAAGTAATTGTGGAAAATTGTGTAAATAGATTGACGAATATAATAAAGGAACAACAAGGTTTCGAGAATCAACCCTAGGTTCGTTGCCTTATTCCAATCTTGATTCAGTTGTTTTTATCTCGATTGCAAGTTTCATATCCCAAACAGGCAATCGACAAACATTCAATTAAAGCATATGTAAACCCTAATGTAATTGATATGAATTACTCTTTACTTTTGATTCAAGCGCACATGACCTATCCTATAGATTTATCAAGAAACGACAATATATCTTAATGACAATATCGTAGTAATGGATAAAACCTAAAAGATAAATCTACCTGACTCAATCACATCCAAACAATCTTGACATAAGAAGAGCATGACTAGACTTATATCGAGGAGAAAGATATAATCATAGGATTAAGAGAAAATCTTCTAATTAAATTAAAGAGTAAATAATAAAAATGTATTGACAATAAATCCCAACTACAACTGAATCAATAAAGGAAAATAAGAACAACTATACCTAGGGATTCATTCCTTCGCCTTGCTCGAAGATTAGTTGGCCATGGGGCTCATTCTTGAACACTTTGATGGAGGAGAATATAGCAGTCTTCTTGTGATTTCCAGCCTTAATGATGTTCTCTTCTCAAACCCTAAGTGATATATTTATAATACAAAAGGTCCAAGGGTATTTTAGGGTTTAAACAATCATTAAAGTCCTAATTAGGTCATAACTCGGAGAAGGGGATCGTGTGCGCGCTGTGACTCTCACTTCCTTGTGCCGCGGCTCTGCTTAGACTTTGGTTTCTTCACTTTTTGTAGGCCGCAGCCCTACCTGTTCCAGGCCGTGGCGCACACTGAAGTTCCTTTCTTGCTCTTTTGGCTTGGTTCTAGAGGCCGAAGCTTGGATATTTTTAGGCTGCAGCGCACACACTCAAGACTTGATTTCTCTTCATTTGTCTTTCCACAACCATGCCTTCACTTCAGTATGCCTGGAGTCTTTGTGCTTCAAGCAATGATAACTTTTTCTCCTCTTTTGAACTTAAAGTACCTGAAAATGCACCAAAATAGATCAATGATCTAAGAATGACACTTTAGAGTTGTTAACGTATAAAAGTACAATTAAAACCTAGATCAACCCTAAAATGCTAACAATTAAGTACTATTAAGATGCATTTTATGACTCTCATCACAACCCCCAACTAGCTTATTGCTAGTCCTTAGCAATTCAAGCGAAAACAATAGATGAATTCTACGGTAGTAATCAAAACAAAGTAAAGCAATGTTAGTGTTAAACTAGGAGCAATTCACTTTTTGTCTCAGAAATCGCACATAAAACACAACACATAGAATCATTAAATATCACCCAATTCCAAAAGTAATCCAAACATTAATCTTAAAATTGTTATCGACTCTTAACATCCATCTTACCATAATCCATTAATCCCAACACCCGGATGATTTTATGCACAACATTCATGAATACAAGTCTTGGCCTCTAAAAACATATTAGATTGCGTGACATCAATTACAAATCAAACTCCATAGGCTTATTTTTCAAATTACTCTCCACTATTGTAGAAAAGTCACACTACATTGGATAAATAGGTCTTTAATAAGCTTGTAATGTTAGGCTAAGGTAAGGGTTAAGAAAGAACGGGAAGGATTCAACCAATAAAAGAACTTAATCTCTTAGTTTTAAACACAACCTTCTTTTAAGCACTGGATAACCTTACTTCAATATCCAACTCTTTCAACCATTTTTTCATAAGAGCATATCTCTTGATAAGTCACCACTTTTCTTTTCTTTTCTTCTTTCTTTGCCATACTTCACTTCTCTTTTTCTTCTCTCCCTTTTTTTTTTCTTTTCTTTTCTATTTTGGCATAAGACCATTCACTTCCTTTTTTCATTTTTTTACTCTTTCCACAACCCCCAACTTATCTGCTTTAATGTACTTGGGTTATGGTACTAATATATATTTTTTTTCATACTTCCATCCTTACTCCTTTTAAGTGTTTCGTAGTAAATGTGTATAACTAAGTTCTTTTTAAAAAAAAAAGGTAAGGATAAAATATTTTTAGGATCATAAAGGTGAGTAAATGGGCTATTGAAAGAAACAATGTTCAAATTCTTTTTCAAGAAAAAGGCTCAAACAGGTGACTAGCGATAGATATAGCAAGGGTAAGTTTGAAAGGCTCAAACGGTCCAAAAATGGCCTATATCATATCCTAAGTAGTGTGCATTCTAGGAATTCACCTCAAGTGATTATTAAATAAGTTCTAGAGCTTGTCGAGACCGCAAAAGTATTCACAAAATAGTCACACATAAAATTTCTCTAAATGTTTTAGACAAATCATACAATCTTACCGCAAACTAGAGTCTCAAACAAAATGAAGATTGACACTTAAATTATTTTCAAACTGAAGCAAGATTTAACTTCTTCTAATTGCTATATGTTATCTCAATTAAGCTCATATCATTGATATGTGAATTAACTCCAAGGCTAACACAAAGTGTGCTAAGAACAAACAAATAAAAAAAATAAATGAGTTAAAACGAAAAAGAAAAGGGAGGTGACACCTAGTAATTCAATGTATGCAATAAGAAATGTGTTTCGTCCACCCCCAACTTAAAATAAGCATTATCCTCAATGTAAAAGCAAAAGTTAAGGAAACTCCCTTTTTAACCAAAGCTGCGTGGAGCCGAAAGTTGTGCACCACTAATTGAACTGCTGCGCATATTTGTCCCTGAAAAAGAAATGCGAAGGTAATACCGAAAAACAACAAAACATGAATAATAAAATAGAAAAAGAAACAAAATTAAAGGATATGCTGTGGGGTGCCTCTCATGAGTGCTAAGTTTTACGTCTTCAGCAAGATGCTTCACCACTCTCACTGCTGACCTCATTGTGGTGCTGAAGATGAGGCTCCATACTCAGTGGCCTCAATGCTAGTCTTTTGGCAAGAAATACTTAAATTCCACAACATGTGGCTCAAGTGTTCTTGGTGTTGCCCATTTACTATCAGCAGTAGGGTATTTGATTCCCTCATCCATGTGACTTCTCTCAAGCAACTTCTCAAAGCATGGTTGCCAAGATTTCTTAATAAATCCCTGTAACTTATCAAAAACATCAACAACATTAACGGCATATGGATAAATTGAAGAATTATTGAACTTAAAATTATTAGGAGGAAATTTTAAAGAGTTAGAATTATCTTTAATGTGCTCATCCTCCAAATTAAGCTTATCAATCATATAAGTGTCGAAACACTCATCCTCTTCATGTGGCTGCCTTGAGACTCGAAAAACATTTACCTCTAGAGTCCTATGTCCAAATGATAATGTCATTAGGCCATTCCTACAATTAATGAGGGCATTGGCAGTGGCAAGGAATGGTCTTCCAAGTATTAAAGGAATTTTGGACTCCGTATTCACCATAGAAACAATATCTAAAACCAAAAAGTCAACAGGATAATAGAAATTATCAATTTGCAACAAAACATCTTCCACAATACCTCTTGGTTTTCTTACCGATCTATCTGCTAATTGAAGTACCACGGAGGTTGGATTGATCTCACCTAGATAGAGCTACAAGTACATGGAGTATGGCATGAGGTTCACACTAGCCCCCAAATCTAGCAATGCTTGGCCACAAGATTTGTTTCCAATTTGGCAAGCCACAGTTGGACAGCCTGGATCTTTATATTTGGGCGGTGTCTTGCTGTCAATTACTGCACTTGGTTGCTCCATTAAGAATGTCGTCTTCTTCACATTGTGTCTTCTCATGAGTGTGCATAGATCCTTGATGACTTTAGCATAGTTGGGAACCTATTTTATGACATGAAGAAGAGGGAGGTTAATTTTAACATACTGAAGTTGTTCAAGAATCTCTCCTTTTAATGTTGAATTTCTCTCCTTAGGTTTAAGGAGAGCTTGAGGGAAAGGCACCGGTGGACAATAATCATCATGGGCCTCTTGTTCCTTGGGGGCTTCATCCTTGTTGCTCATGGTATTAGGAATCAAGTGTGATGGTAGAGTGGGACCATCAATTTTCTTACCACTATGGGTGATTATGGCATTTACCTCTCTAACATTTTGATTTTTAGGTTCGAAGGTTTGTGCTATATGTTGTCCCATTGGATTGGTAAGTTGACTCTTTATCACCTTTTGTTCCTCTTTGATCGCTTGTTGCTCCTCTAGCAACCGTTGATTTATCTTTCCTTGCTCTTCCACACTCTTGGCATATACTTGCATAAATGATTTAAACATATCTTCCAAAGGTAAAGATTGTTGAGATGCATTAAATGAGGTTGTTTCCAGTTGCAATTGGGTATTAGATTGGGCAGGAGGTTGTATATCAAATCTGGAACTAAAATTAGGGTGATTCTTCCAACCGGGATTGTAGGTGTTAGAGTAGGATGAGTCTAGTTTCCTAAAGGGTATACTTAAAGCATTACACTCTCCCTTCATCTCAAAATAAACTGGACAATCCTTAGGTAAATGATCTACCCCATTACACAGAAAACAAGGTTCATGGGACTCTACCCTAGCAACTGGTTCAGGGGTTCTAGCATCCTTGGTTTTTAAGGCTTCAATTTCCTTAGTTAGGGCCTCTAAACAGGCTTTAAGGCTGTCCTCTTCCTTAAGTTGATAAATCCCAGCGAGTTGATTTCTCTTAGTACTTTCCATGGCATTTGGTCCAACCCAAGTGTGGGCTTTTTCTGATAGATCATCTAGGAAATCTATGGTCTAATCGGGATCTTTTTGAAGAAAATCCCTATTGCACATCATTTCTATGAACTACCTTTCCCTATTTAGGAGTCTATCATAGAAATAGCTAACTACCCGCGAACTATCATACCCATGGTGTGGACAAGAATTCAAAAGGTCTTTGAAATGTTTCAAAACTTGATATAAGGTTTCACTCTCCTTTTGTGCAAAGTTTGAGATTTGTCTCTTGAGGTTGTTGGTCTTATGGGTTGGGAAGTGCTTTTGGAATAAAACTCGGGTCTTCTCATCCCAACTACCTATAGACCTAGGCCTTAACGAGTATAGCCAAACCTTGGCTTTTTTCTTAAATGAAAAAAGGAAAAACCGAAGTTTGACGGTGTCTACCATATCAACCCTACTTTGAAAGGTAGCTACTACTTCCTCAAATTCCCTAATATGGATACAAGGTTTTTCATTCTCAAACTCATGGAAGGTTCATAGCAATTGGATCATGCCCAGCTTAAACTCAGGTTGTTGAACATTAGGAGGGAACATGACACAAGATGGTGTGCCTGTTCCGCTAGGGTGCAAGTAGTCTTTAAGTTTCCTAGCAACATTTTCATTGTGATTTTCGGCCACGTTAACAAAATCTTCTAAATTCTCACTTGGGTGTGCACTATGGTTTGATCTAGACGAGGTTTCACTGACGGACGTGGAAAGAGAGGGTAACTCTATTTTAGGTCTTTTATTGAATCTACCTCATGAATCTCTCAGTCTAAGCATACACTAAAGGAATTAGAGGGAAACAAATAAAACAGAAAGAAAAAAAATTAGAAAATCAAAACAAAGAGCAAAGAACGATATTACCGTCTTGTCTCAAAGTTGACAATATTCCTTGTACTTAAGCACATTTCCCCGGCAATGGCGCCAAAATTTGATTACGCTTAAACTAATACACGGTTATTGTGTATAGTTAAGGTGTTGATCCCACGAGGAAAAGCGATCTACAAAGGAAAAGTGCAAACCTTAACACGAACGATAACAATCAAATGAGAAAATATGAGTTTTGATAATGAAGTAATTGTGGAAAATTGTGTAAATAGATTGAAATATATAATAAAAACAACAAGGTTCTGGGAATCTACCCTAGGTTCGTTGCCTTATTCAAATCTTGATTCAGTTGTTTTTATCTCGATTGCAAGTTTCACATCCCAAATAGGCAATCGGCAAATATTCGATCAAAGCATATGTAAACACTAATGTAATTGATATGAATTACTCTTTATTTTTTATTCAAGCACACATAACCTATCCTATAGATTTATCAAGAAACGACAATATATCTTAATGAAAATATCGCAGTAATGGACAAACCTAAAAGATAATCTACCGAACTCAATCACATCCAAACAATCTTGACATAAGAAGAGCATGACTAGACTTATAACGAAGAGAAAGATATAATCACCGGATTAAGAGAAAATCTTCTAATTAAATTAAAGAGTAAATCATAACAATATATTGACAATAAATCCCAACTACAACTGAATCAATAAAGAAAAATAAGAATAACTACACCTAGGGATTCATCCCTTCGCCTTGCTCGGAGATTAGTTGACCATGGGGCTCATTCTTGAACACTTTGATGGAGGAGAATATAGCAGTCTTCTTGTGTTTTCCAACCTTAATGATGTTCTCTTCTTAAACCCTAAGTGATCTATTTATAATACAAAAGGTCCAAGACTGTTTTAGGGTTTAAATAAGCATTAAAGTCCTAATTAGGTTATAACTCGGAGAAGGGGATCGTGTGAGCGTCGCGGCTCTCACTTCCTTGTGCCGCGGCTCTGCCTGGTCTTTGGTTTCTTCACTTTCTAGAGGCTGTGGCACACACTGAAGTTCCTTTCTTGCACTTTTGGCTTGGTTCTGGAGGCCGAGGCTTGGATATTTTCAGGCCACAGCAAACACACTTAAGACTTGATTTCTCTTCATTTGTCCTTCCACAACCATGCCTTCACTCTGGCATGCCTCGAGTTTTTGTGCTTCAAGCAATGATAACTTTTCCTCCTCTTTTGAACTTAAAGTACCTGAAAATGCACCGAAATAGATCAATGATCCAAGAATGACACTTTAGAGTTGTTAACGTATAAAAGTGCAATTAAAACCTAGATCAACCCTAAAATGCTAACAATTAAGTGCTATTAAGATGCATTTTATGACTCTCATCACAACCCCCAACTAGCTTACTGCTAGTCCCTAGCAATTCAAGCGAAAAAAATAGATGAATTCTGCGGTAGTAATCAAAACAAAGTAAAGCAATGTTAGTGTTAAACTAGGAGCAATTCACTTTTTGTCTCAGAAATCGCACATAAAACACAACACATAGAATCATTAAATATCACCCAAGTCCAAAAGTAATCCAAACATCAATCTTAAAATTGTTATCGACTCTTAACATCCATCTTACCACAATCCATTAATCCCAACACCCGGATGATTTTATGCACAACATTTATGAATACAAGTCTTGGCCTCTAAAAAATATTAGATTGCGTGACATCAATTACAAATCAAACTCTATAGGCTTATTTTTCAAATTACTCTCCACTATTATAGAAAAGTCACACTACATTGGATCAATAGGTCTTTAATAAGCTTGTAACGTTAGGCTAAGGTAAAGGTTAAGAAAGAACGGGAAGGATTCAACCAATAAAAGAACTTAATCTCTTAGTTTTAAACACAACCTTCTTTTAAGCACTGGATAACCTTACTTCAATATCCAACTCTTTCAACCATTTTTTCATAAGAGCATATCTCTTGATAAGTCACCACTTTTCTTTTCTTTTCTTCTTTCTTTGCCATACTTCACTTCTCTTTTTCTTCTCTCCCTTTTTTTTTCTTTTCTTTTATTTTCTATTTTGGCATAAGACCATTCACTTCCTTTTTTCATTTTTTTACTCTTTCCACAACCCCCAACTTATCTGCTTTAATGTACTTGGGTTATGGTACTAATATATATTTTTTTTCATACTTCCATCCTTACTCCTTTTAAGTGTTTCGTAGTAAATGTGTATAACTAAGTTCTTTTTAAAAAAAAAAGGTAAGGATAAAATATTTTTAGGCTCATAAAGGTGAGTAAATGGGCTATTGAAAGAAACAATGTTCAAATTCTTTTTCAAGAAAAAGGCTCAAACAGTTGACTAGCGATAGATATAGCAAGGGTAAGTTTGAAAGGCTCAAACGGTCCAAAAATGGCCTATTTCATATCCTAAGTAGTGTGCATTCTAGGAATTCACCTCAAGTGATTATTAAATAAGTTCTAGAGCTTGTCGAGACCGCAAAAGTATTCACAAAATAGTCACACATAAAATTTCTCTTAATGTTTTAGACTAATCATACAATCTTACCGCAAACTAGAGTCTTAAACCAAATGAAGATTGACAATTAAATTATTTTCAAACCGAAGCAAGATTTAACTTCTTCTAATTGCTATATGCTATCTCAATTAAGCTCATATCATTGACATGTTAATTAACTCCAAGGCTAACACAAAGTGTGCTAAGAACAAACAAATAAAAAAAATAAATGAGTTAAAACGAAAAAGAAAAGGGAGATGACACCTAACAATTCAATGTATGGAATAAGAAATGTGTTTCGTCCACCCCCAACTTAAAATAAGCATTATCCTCAATGTAAAAGCAAAAGTTAAGGAAACTCCCTTTTTAACCAAAGGTGCATGGAGCCGAAAGTTGTGCACCACCAATTGAACTGCTGCGCATATTTGTCCCTAAAAAAGAAATGCGAAGGTAATACCGAAAAACAACAAAATATGAATAATAAAATAGAAAAAGAAACAAAATTAAAGGATATGCTGTGGGGTGCCTCTCATGAGTGCTAAGTTTTACGTCTTCAGCAAGATGCTTCACCACTCTCACTGCTGACCTCATTGTGGTGCTGAAGATGAGGCTTCATACTCAGTGGCCTCAGTGCTAGTCTTTTGGCAAGAAATACTTAAATTCCACAACATGTGGCTCAAGTGTTCTTGGTGTTGCCCATTTACTATCAGCAGTAGGGTATTTGATTCCCTCATCCATGTGACTTCTCTCAAGCAACTTCTCAAAGCATGGTTGCCAAGATTTCTTAATAAATCCCCTGTAACTTATCAAAAACATCAACAACATTAACAGCATGTGGATGAATTGAAGAATTATTGAACTCAAAATTATTAGGAGGGAATTTCAAAGAGTTAGAATTATCTTTAATGTGCTCATCCTTCAATAAGTGTCGAAACACTCATCCTCTTCATGTGGCTGCCTTGAGACTTTAAAAACATTTACCTCTAGAGTCCTATGTCCAAATGATAATGTCATTAGGCCATTCCTACAATTAATGAGGGCATTGGCGGTGGCAAGGAATGGTCTTCCAAGTATCAAAGGAATTTTGGACTCCGTATTCACCATAGAAACAATATCTAAAACCAAAAAGTCAACAGGATAATAGAAATTATCAATTTGCAACAAAACATCTTCCACAATACCTCTTGGTTTTCTTACCGATCTATCTGCTAATTGAAGTACCATAGAGGTTGGATTGATCTCACCTAGACAGAGCTACAAGTACATGGAGTATGGCATGAGGTTCACACTAGCCCCCAAATCTAGCAATGCTTGGCCACAAGATTTGTTTCCAATTTGGCAAGCCACAGTTGGACAGCCTGGATCTTTATATTTGGGCGGTGTCTTGCTGTCAATTACTGCACTTGCTTGCTCCATTAAGAATGTCGTCTTCTTCACAATGTGTCTTCTCATGAGTGTGCATAGATCCTTGATGACTTTAGCATAGTTGGGAACCTATTTTATGACATGAAGAAGAGGGAGGTTAATTTTAACATACTGAAGTTGTTCAAGAATCTCACCTTTTAATGTTGAATTTCTCTCCTTAGGTTTAAGGAGAGCTTGAGGGAAAGGCACCGGTGGACAATAATCATCATAAGCCTCTTGTTCCTTGGGGGCTTCATCCTTGTTGCTCACGGTATTAGGAATCAAGTGTGATGGTAGAGTGGGACCATCAATTTTCTTACCACTATGGGTGATTATGGCATTTACCTCTCTAATATTTTGATTTTTAGGTTCGAAGGTTTGTGCCATATGCTGTCCCATTGGATTGGTAAGTTGACTCTTTATCACCTTTTGTTCCTCTTTGATCGCTTGTTGCTCCTCTAGCAACTGTTGATTTATCTTTCCTTGCTCTTCCACACTCTTGGCATATACTTTCATAAATGATTTAAACATATCTTCCAAAGGTAAAGATTGTTGAGATGCATTAAATGAGGTTGTTTCCAGTTGCCATTGGGTATTAGATTGGGCAGGAGGTTGTATATCAAATCTAGAACTAAAATTAGGGTGATTCTTCCAACCGGGATTGTAGGTGTTAAAGTAGGGTGACTCTGGTTTCCTAAAGGGTATACTTAAAGCATTACACTCTCTCTTCATCTCAAAATAAGCTAGACAATCCTTAGGTAAATGATATACCCCAATACACATAAAACAAGGTTCATGGGACTCTACCCTAGTAACTGGTTCAGGGGTTCTAGCATCCTTGGTTTTTAAGGCTTCAATTTCCTTAGTTAGGGCCTCTAAACAGGCTTTAAGGCTGTCCTCTTCCTTAAGTTGATAAATCCCAGCGAGTTGATTTCTCTTAGTACTTTCCATGGCATTTGGTCCAACCCAAGTGTGGGCTTTTTCTGATAGGTCATCTAGGAAATCTATGGTCTAATCGGGATCTTTTTGAAGAAAATCCCTATTGCACATCATTTCTATGAACTACCTTTCCCTATTTAGGAGTCTATCATAGAAATAGCTAACTACCCGCGAACTATCATACCCATGGTGTGGACAAGAATTCAAAAGGTCTTTGAAATGTTTCAAAACTTGATATAAGGTTTCACTCTCCTTTTGTGCAAAGTTTGAGATTTGTCTCTTAAGGTTGTTGGTCTTATGGGTTGGGAAGTGCTTTTGGAATAAAACTCGGGACTTCTCATCCCAACTACCTATAGACCTAGGCCTTAACGAGTATAGCCAAACCTTAGCTTTTTTCTTAAGTGAAAAAAGGAAAAACCGAAGTTTGACGGTGTCTACCATATCAACCCTACTTTGAAAGGTAGCTACTACTTCCTCAAATTCCCTAATATGGATATAGGGTTTTTCATTCTCAAACTCGTGGAAGGTTCATAGCAATTGGATCATGCCCAGCTTAAACTCAGGTTGTTGAACATTAGGAGGGAACATGATACAAGATGGTGTGCCCGTTCCGCTAGGGTGCAAGTAATCTTTAAGTTTCCTAGCAACATTTTCATTGTGATTTTCGGCCACGTTAACAAAATCTTCTAAATTCTCACTTGGGTGTGCACTATGGTTTGATCTAGACGAGGTTTCACTAACGGACGTGGAAAGAGAGGGTAACTCTATTTTAGGTCTTTTAATAAATCTACCTCATGAATCTCTCAGTCTAAGCATACACTAAAGGAATTAGAGGGAAACAAATAAAACAGAAAGAAAAAAAATTAGAAAATCAAAACAAAGAGAAAAGAACGATATTACCGTCTTGTCTCAAAGTTGACAATATTCCTTGTACTTAAGCACATTTCCCCGGCAACAGCGCCAAAATTTGATTACGCTTAAACTAATACACGGTTATTGTGTATAGTTGAGGTGTTGATCCCATGAGGAAAAGCGATCTACAAAGGAAAAGTGCAAACCTTAACACGAACGATAACAATCAAATGAGAAAATATGAGTTTTGATAATGAAGTAATTGTGGAAAATTGTGTAAATAGATTGAAATATATAATAAAAACAACAAGGTTCTGGGAATCTACCCTAGGTTCGTTGCCTTATTCAAATCTTGATTCAGTTGTTTTTATCTCGATTGCAAGTTTCACATCCCAAATAGGCAATCGGCAAATATTCGATCAAAGCATATGTAAACACTAATGTAATTGATATGAATTACTCTTTATTTTTTATTCAAGCACACATAACCTATCCTATAGATTTATCAAGAAACGACAATATATCTTAATGAAAATATCGCAGTAATGGACAAACCTAAAAGATAATCTACCGAACTCAATCACATCCAAACAATCTTGACATAAGAAGAGCAGGACTAGACTTATATCGAAGAGAAAGATATAATCACCGGATTAAGAGAAAATCTTCTAATTAAATTAATGAGTAAATCATCACAATATATTGACAATAAATCCCAACTACAACTGAATCAATAAAGAAAAATAAGAATAACTACACCTAGGGATTCATCCCTTCGCCTTGCTCGGAGATTAGTTGGCCATGGGGCTCATTCTTGAACACTTTGATGGAGGAGAATATAGCAGTCTTCTTGTGTTTTCCAACCTTAATGATGTTCTCTTCTTAAACCCTAAGTGATCTATTTATAATACAAAAGGTCCAAGAGTGTTTTAGGGTTTAAACAAGCATTAAAGTCCTAATTAGGTTATAACTCGGAGAAGGGGATCGTGTGAGCGTCGCGGCTCTCACTTCCTTGTGCCGCGGCTCTGCCTGGTCTTTGGTTTCTTCACTTTCTGGAGGCTGTGGCACACATTGAAGTTCCTTTCTTGCACTTTTGGCTTGGTTCTGGAGGCCGAGGGTTGGATATTTTCAGGCGACAGCAAACACACTTAAGACTTGATTTCTCTTCATTTGTCCTTCCACAACTATGCCTTCACTCCGGCATGCCTCAAGTCTTTGTGCTTCAAGCAATGATAACTTTTCCTCCTCTTTTGAACTTAAAGTACCTGATAATGCACCGAAATAGATTAATGATCCAAGAATGACACTTTAGAGTTGTTAACGTATAAAAGTGAAATTAAAACCTAGATCAACCCTAAAATGCTAACATTTAAGTACTATTAAGATGCATTTTATGACTCTCATCAATCCTTGTTGACGTGCTTGCTAGGAACTCTTCAATCCTCTGCTTTAAAGGTTGTAGGTCGATTAATTTCTCCTAACTAGTCTCTCCTTCGCTTTGGTTCTTCCACTTCAGTAGATATTCTTGTCCCTATCCCTTGCGTGTTTTATAAGTTAGTCAGCTAAGATCTCTTCTACTTCTCAAGCTGGTGGTTTGATGTTGATGGCTGGCTTCATGCTGGATCTTCTGAGTCTCCATGGTAAGGCTTTAAGAACCTGATGTGGAACACTGGGTGCATTTTCATCCATTATAGTGGCTGGATTCTGTAAGAACACTTCCCCACTTTAGCTGTGATAGGGACTGGGCCTTCATATATGCGCACTAATCTTTTGTCTTGCTTATTAAGGAATCTAAATTGCTCTCCCATAATCCTCACAAGCATTAAGTCTCCAACTTCAAACTGTCTCAAGGTTCTCCCTAAGACTACCCACTTTTTCATTCTCTTTGAGGCTTTCTCAAGGTATGCACGAGCTATCTCCATGTTTTTCATCCACTCTTTGGTGAAGTTATAGGCCCGAGGCTTGAGCCCCTTGTAAGGTTCATATACAGTGTGGGGCATCAATGGTTGAGAGCTTGTGATCATTTCAAACAGACTTTCGTTGGAGACAGAACTCTTAAGGGCATTAAAACAAATTTTAACTGTGTCGACTAGCTATACCTAGTTTCTTTGATTGACATTGAAAAAATGGAGAAGATATTCTTCCAACATACTATTAAAGCATTCTGTTTGTCCATAAGTCTGTGGGTGAAAATTTGAGGAAATGTTGAGTTCTGAGTCAAAGAGGCCAAAAAGTTTAGACCAAAAGCTTCCAATAAATCTAGAGTTCATATCACTCACAATACTCTGAGGCACACCCTAATACTTGACAACATGTTTGAAAAACAAGTGGGTTGTTTCCTTTATAGTACAATGCTTCGGGGAAAGGCTGAAGGTACGATACTTAGAGAATTGATCAACAACAACCAAAATAGATCCATAATGCCCAACATTAGATAAACAAGTGATGAAGTCCAATGACACTATTGGTATTTGTCTAAGGATTAAACGGTTGGAAGAGGAGCTTCAGTAGCCTGGTGTGCACCGAGGCCTAGCCTTGGTGCGCCGCGACCTTCAGTATGAGGGAAAGTCCCGGGAGGTGCGCACTGTGGCACAGGGTGGTGTGCACCATGGCCTCTAGTAGATAGGGAACTTGTGCCCTGTTGTGCACCGCAACCAACTCTATTCTGGGCCGCGGCGCAAGGCACACCTGATGCACTCTGATCAGCATTTTGGAATGGTGCGTTGGACTTGGTTAAAATGTACAGGATCACTTATACTTATTGAAGGGCTATGATTGTTTGGTCATCAATATCTAAGGGTTGAGATTGACTTCAAGATTGGTTCAAGAAGTGGTTGCACTATATAAAGGATCATCTTGGAGCAATATTAAATATGATGGGTGAGAGTACAAAGACACTGAAGTCAATCTCATTAAGCTCATGTCTTTGCACTCTCACCCATCATACTTAATATTGCTCCAAGATGATCCTTTATATAGTGCAACCACTTCTTAAAGTCAATCTCAACCCTTAGATCTTGAGGATTAATCAATCATAGTCCTTAAATAAGTCTAAGTGATCCTATGCATTTTAACCAAGTCCCATGCACCATTCCAAAATGATGATTAGAGTGCATCATGTGTGCCTGGCGCCGTGGCCTAGAACAGGGCTGGCCACGGTGCACAACATGGCACAGGTTCCCCATTTGCTAAAGGCCCTGACACACACCACCCTGTGCCGTGGCGTGCACCTCCCAGGACTTCCCCTCATGCTGGAGGTTGTGGTGTACCAAGGCTGGGCCACGGCGCACATCAGGCTGCTGAAGCTGCTCTTCCAACCATTTAATCCTTAGACAAATACCAATAGACACACTTTCCCAAGGTCTTGAAGGCACTAGAAAGGATTCTAGTAACCCAACTGATCTTTGCCTTTCCACCTTATCTTGTTGACATGTAAAACAAGTTTTCGAGTAGTATATCACATCTTCCTTCATTTGGGGTCAATAGTAGCCTTATTTAAATAGTGCATAAGGTGTCTGCTAGCTTGGATGGCTGATTACGCCCAAAGTATAACACGGTAGTTGTAGTACAACTTTGGGGTGCCGATTCCACAGGGAAACAAGTTAAGTACAAAGGAAAATGTGTAAACCTTAAAACGAATGATAAAAGTTAAACGAAAGATTTTTGGGTTTTGATAATGAGATAATGTAAGAAAAATTTCGTGAATGTAAATGAAATATAAATAAGAAATAACAAGGTTCCAGGAATCCTCCTTAGGTTCGTTCCCTATTTCCACTCTTGATTCAATCGATTTTATCTCGATTGCAAGTTTCACATCCCAAACAAGCAATCAGAATATATTCATTCTAGTACATTTATAACTCTAATATAATTGCTACAAATTACTCATTGATTTCAGTTCAAGCACACAAGACCGATCTTAAAGATTATCAAGAAACGACAATATATCACAATGACAATATCACAGTAATGGACAATCAGTAATATAAATCTACCAGAATCAATCACATCCAAACAACATCAATGGAGGAGAATGATGCAATCACCGGATTAAGAGAATCTAAAAGAAGAAGAATAAAAAGTACATCTATCAAATGAACTCAAATCCTTCTTACTTAATCAATGAATAATTCACAAACAATATTCAACAATAAATTCGTACAACCGAATCAAGAAAAGGAAATAAAGAACAATAAATCCCTAAGGATTCATCCCTTTCCCTTGTATCAAGATTAGTTGGCCATGAAACTCAAGGTGGAAGAACAATATGGATGCTCTCCCCTTGATTTGGCCATAGAGTTCAAGTTGGAAGAACAATATGAATGCCCTCCCCCTTGATTTCCAGCCCTCAAGAAACTTAGAAATAAAATGGAAGAATGCTGGATTTGGATCCCTTAGATCCTCTCTTTTTTCTCTCCTCTTTGCTTGCTCGGCTGCACACATCTTAAAGGTGTATTTATAGCCCATGAGGAGGCATTTTGGTCTTGGAATAATGTCATTTGCTTGACCTAATCAGGTCAAGAGGCGAGTGGGCGCCTAGGTGCTGCATTACCTGCGCTTAGGCGCTGGTTATATCTGAGATTGAAGTGTTCTAGAAGGCATGGTGATCATTTTTGGGTGCCTAGGCGCTCACTCTTGCAGATTGGAGAAGTCTGGACGGTTTGGTGCTCTATTCTCCACGCCTAGGCGCTAGGCAGATGCTGCTCTGGAGGTCTAACCTATGTCCACTAAAACTGCCATAACTTTCTCTAGAAAAATCTTTTTTACGAACCGTAACATTCTCCAGAAAATAGACTTCTGGATCTTTCTAAGTATATATGGTTCATCTCTTGGTTCTTCCTGCATTAATACAGTTTAATCTACAAAGATGATTGATCTGCACAGGCAATTCTGGCGATTTAGTGAAACTCCTTCAGCTTGAATGCAGAAGTGCACACACTAGTGTGTCTACCATTTCCTTGCTCCAAAGTGATGCACACACTTGTGTGCAGTCTTTTAACTTACTGTATTCTATTACTCCAACCTTAGTTTAGACATTAACCATCTTTGAATCTTGTTTGGACATGTCTAAACCTTGGACAAATACGAGCACCGACACCCAAGATCTTTTGGCGCTTTAAACATGGATCGTTTTATCATCTCTTTTGTATTCAAAGCACCTGAAAATGCATCGAATTAAGTCAACAATTTATGAATCACTTTAGAGTTATTAACATGTAAAAGTGCGATTACGACCGAGATCAACCCTAAAATGCTAACAATTAAGTATTGTGTAGATGCATTATATGATTCTCATCACAACCCCCAACTAGCTTATTGCTAGTCCCTAGCAATTCAAGCGAAAGACAAGAAATGAACTCTTTATTTAGAAATCAAAGCAAAATACAGCAATGCTGGTGTTAACCAAGAGTGATTCAAAAATCTTTGTCTCAAAAATCATGCATAACATACAACAAATAGAATCATTAAATATCACTCAAGTCCAAGAATAATCCAAATGTCAACCTTAAAATCGTTATCGACTCTTAACATCCATCTTACGACAATACATTAGTCCGAACACCCGGATGATTTTATACACAACATAGCATGAATACAAGTCTTGGCCTCTAAAAACATATTAATTGAATGACATCAGTCACAAATCAAGCTCCATAGGCTTACTTTTCAAATCACTCTCCACTATGTAGAAAAATCACACTACATCGGATCAATAGGTCTTTTATAAGCTTGTAACGTTAGGCTAGGGTAAAGGTCAACAAAGAACGGGAAAGTTTAAACAAATAAAATAACTAAGTCTCTTAATTTAAACACAACCACTTTAAGCACAAGATAACCTTACTTCAACACCCAACTCTTTCAACCATTTTTCGAGCATTTCTCGTAATAAATCACCATTTTTTTCTTTTATTTCTTTGCCATAATTCACCTTTTTCTTTTATTTTGGCATAAGATCATTCACCTCCTCTTTCATTCATTTCTTTTCTTTTCCACAACCCCCAACTTATCTCTTTTAATATACTTGGGTTATGGTAGTAATATTTTCTCATATTTCCACCCTTACTCCTTTTAAGTGCTTCTCACAACATGTGTATAACTAAGTTCTTTTAAAAGAAAGGTAAGGATAAAATATTTTTAGGCTCATAAAGGTAAGTAAATGGTTTATCAAAAAAAAAAAACAAGGCTCGATTTTTCTTTTCAAGAAAAAGGCTCAAACAGGTGACTAGCGATAAATATAACAAAGGTAAGTTTGAAAGGCTCAAACGGTTCAAAAATGGCCTATATCATATCCTAAGTAGTGTGCATTCTATGATTTTTGCCTCAAGTGATTATCAAATAAGTTCTAGAGCTTGTTGAGACCGCAAAAGTATTCACAAAACAATCGCACATAAAACTTCTCCAAATGCTTTAGACTAATCAGGCAATCCTACCACAAACCAGAGTCTCAAACCAAAGAAAGATTGACACTTAATTTATTCTCAAAGCGAAGCAAGATTTAACTTCTTCTAAACACTATATGGTATCTCAATTAGGCTCATATCATCGACATATGAACTAACTCCAAGGTTAACACAAAGCATGCTAAAAACAAATAAAAAGGTAAAATGACACATAGCAGTTCAATGAAAAACAGGAATATGTTTCCTTCACCCCCAACTTAAAGTAGACATTGTCCTAAATGTGAAAGCAAAAGATAAGGAAACTCCCTTTGTAACCAAAAATGCACAGAATCTGAAAATTGTGCACTGCCATTTGAACTGCTTCGTATATTTGTCCATGAAAAATAAATACGAAAGTAAAACTGGAAAACAACAAAATACTAATAATAAACAAGAAAAAGAATTATGAAAAACAATAACAATAAAAGGATATGCTATGGGGTGCTAAGTTTTACATCTTCAGCTAGACACTCTTATTCCCTCCTAGACAAACATGAGTTGAATGCACCAGCAATTACTTTACTGTTAAATTTGCTGCTTGTGTGCTTTGGAGAGACCTTAAAGATGTCATCAGTAACATCTGCAGATTTTGGCTCGATATATGCTCTTGTGAAGCCATGGGTGAGGGTATATACTTGGTGGTTGTCGTCCACATCCTCTGATTTGTTCGGTGTTGGGATGTGTAATGACTTACCACTAAGTGTCTCAATGGCATTCACCTCCTCTTTCTTCTGTTGTGTTTGGTGCTGACTATAGGATGTGGACTGAGCTTGAGAAGGGAACTTACCTCGCTCAGTCACACTCAAGTAGCTCGTCAGCTTGGACATTTGGCTCTTTATCTCTTTATGTTCTTCAACAACCTGCACAATTAAAGATTCAAGCCTTTTATTAGTCTTCCCCTGTGCTTCAATAAAAGCATGTAAAGTGTCTTCTAAAGAACTCCTAGAAGACACGGGTGCATGATATGGTTCAAGATGCGGTGCAGGGGGTTGTGCAAGCTGCTGGTTTTCAGACTTCCAGCTGAAATTGGGGTGATTTCGCCATCCCGGATTATAGGTATTAGAGAAGGGTGTAGAAGGCTTCGTGTACATGCCTAAGGCATTACATTGTTCCTTATACATCTTTCTCATATCAGCAAATGTGGGACATTCTTGGGCAAGATGATCTACCCCGCCACACACAAAACATGGTCCAAAAGATTTTGCATGATTAACCACGTGTGTTGTCTTTGAGCTTTTAGTCTTTAATACCTCTAGTTCCCTAATGAGTATCTCGACCTTGGCCTTAAGGTTATCCTCTTCCCTAAGATGGTAAATTCCACCACTATTTAGGTTCTCTATAGGTCGTGATCTATTTGTGCTCTCAGTAGCACTAGGTCCAGTCCAAGTATGAGCTTTTTCAGCAAGCTCATTGAGGTACTCTATAGCCTCATCAAGATCTCTCTCCAAGAATTCACCATTACACATCATCTCTACAAATTGGCGTTCTCTATAGGTAAGACCCTCATAGAAATAGCTCACTAGATGCCAATTCTCATACCCATGGTGAGGGCACATACTCAGTAACTCTTTAAATCTCTCCCAAGACTGATATAAAGTCTCACTGTTCTTTTTTGTAAAGGTGGAGATTTGTCTTTTTAAAGCATTGGTCTTGTGTTGGGGAAAGTATTTATTAAAGAAAATTCGAGTCATCTCAGTCCATGACCCAATAGATCCTGATCTTAGTGAGTATAGCCAACTCTTAGCTCTATTCTTCAAAGCGAAAGGAAAAAACTTAAGCCTAAAAATGTAGACTGCTTCCCATGTAGTCAAAGAACCGGGTGAAAGAGTCATCAACCACGCTTTTGCTCTATCTTTTAATGTGTAGGGGAAGCATCTGATCTTGAGTTGATCCTCATTCAGCCCCTGTAGAGGAAAAGTCTGCATTGTTGCATAGAAATCCCTTATGAAGGTTAATGGGTCTTCATTTAGAATTCTGTAGAATGAAGGGAGCATGCTAAAGTGGATATTTTTTACAACATAATTCCATGCAGCTTCCCCCAATTGGATTCAAGATGTGGAAGTGCTGATGATTAGCCTTGCATACTCCTTCATCATAATTTTTCTTTCAGCTCCTTCCATTCTTTCAGGCTCCTCTTTTTCTATTCTCCCTTAGCCAATAGATGTTGTCCTTTGCTGGCACTAGATTTCTCCCTCGGGATCTTCTTCCGTGCATGTACCTGAAGAAAACAAAAGAAAAATTAAGCTACCAGGAATCAAGAGAGCGAAAATCAAGAAACAAATTAATGCCAATTTAAATCAAGAAACAAATAAAGAAAATTTGACGAAATAAAAGAACTAAAAATTACGCCTAAAAGAAAGAAAAGAAAAGAAATAAAAATAAAACAAAGAAAATAACTAAAGAATTAAATGCCAATTCCCCGGAAACGGCACCAAAAACTTGATGTGCAAATTTTATGTTGGAATTTGTCAAAGAATTAAATGGATGGAAGTTCAGCCTCAGGTCCTAGTGTGCGCCACGACCCAGCCTTAAGCGTCGTGGCCTCCAGCAAGTCCAAGACTCTCCCCTCCAGGTCACACTGCGGCTCAGCCTTGGGCGCCACGGCCTCCAGCAGATGGTGAAGTGCTGCCCTGTTCTGAGCCGCAGTGCCAGGCACACATGGTACATGGTTTTAAGCCTCTTTGAGATGGTGCACGGGACTTAGTTAAAATGCAAAGGATTACTTAGACTCTTAGAGAGCCATGAGACTTTGGTTCTTGAGATCTAAGGGTTGAGATTGATCTCAAAGATTGGTTGAGAAAGTCATTGCCCTATATAAAGGGTCATCTAGGAGGAACAACAAGACATGAGATGTGAGCATCAAGTGTGAGAGTGCAAAGACACAAAACACAAGAGAGACTCATTGAGAGAGACTAGTTGTTTAGAAAGAGAGTAGACTAGATTGGGGATTCAAGGGCTTTGTAATTGGAAATTTCTTGGGGAAAATTCCAGGGAAACACTTAGTTCTTATCACTTTCTTTGTCTTTTCTTTCGTTCTTCAAGAACAAGAAGCTTCTTGAAGAGGTGTTACTGTAATGGTAAAAACTCCATTGATTTAGTGCAAAGAGCTCGGAGGAACTCACGGAGACGTAGGCACATTGCCGAACCTCGATAACAATTGCTTGTGTTCTTTCTTTGATTGTTCTGATTGCTGTTTATTACAAACCATTCGGGATTTGGGTGTTTGGAAAGATCACAACCTGGGATTCCGCAAGAAGGCGATTTTCCAACATTTTAAATGCTCGCAAGTGCACGAATCATAAATAGTATTGCGATGAGTTTACTCTCAAGGTCAATCTCTCAAGGAATTGCAATGGTTTAAATCATAAATTACTTTCTTAAAATTACTAAAAAAATCTAAAATTAAATCCTACACACTCTAATTAAAAGATTGGTGAAGAAAAAATTGAAATAAAAAAATAATTAAGTAAATTAATCAAAACGAATTATGAAGAGATAAGTATAATCAATGAGAACAATTGGGAGTTTAGCTTGCTATCCAATCATGAATTGGAACATTTAGTGAATATAAGGAATTAATTAACATCCAAGATTATTGGTATTTCTGCTAAGACTAGAGAATGTCATTGATCGTGTTTATTCTCAATTTATAACTAATTAATTTAATCCCATGGATCATGTTCATCAATTAATTAGTTAAATTAAGTATAAGGAAAATGCAACCACCTAAATCACAATTTGATTTGAATCCTGATTTAAATTCCTATTCAAGAAAGCCTAATTAGGTCTAGATGATTTGTCCTCAACCTAATCTCGAATATTAACCTTGACTATCAATAATAGATGGCCAATCCATAAGCAATAATCAAATGTATGAAGGATATTGAATAAGAACTAATTTGGAAATTTTCATAAAACTAAATCCACCAAAATATCTGTTGAGTTTTAAATTACTCGCAAGCGCATGAGTCATTTGAAATATAGTGTTGTGTAAGTGCGAGGTCGAATCCACAAGGAATTGGGTTGTGAAAAATATATTTTTATCTAAACTAACTCTATTTTAACCTAGTTCCGAATTTTGGATTGTATCTTGCAAAGAAATATAAACTAAACTAAATTGATTTTAAAACAACTGATAAAAATACTAAGGTTTTCTGAATCCACCCCACCAAAGTAAATCATATATCTTCATGTTCTATATAAAAATAATCTATCAAATCATTCCATGAATCCACCATTATACAAATCACAGCAAATACCCAAACTTAACCAAAATCATCCAATGTATCCGTTTAATTCACAAATCACAATAGATATCCAATCTAATTTGAATGATCCACCGTATCCAACAGATGAAACACAAGAAATATCCAATTTAACAATTTAAAAGCAATCAATCCTAAGATTTTACTCAAATAATTGAACAGAACATTTATACTAAAAAATATCAGAATTGTATGAACAAATCTGAAAATATTATGCCAAACAATGGCAAGGCTTCATCTTCAACATTAGATGAAGATTTTAGCCTCTCATAATTATGAAACTAAAGTTCACAATAAAAGTTCTAAACATTAAACTTTAAAACTAAAAAAATAAATTAAAACTGACTATATATTGGGAGAAATTTCACTCGCTGTTGGGCGGTGCTTCCCCTCGTGGTAGCGAAGCCTTCGAGATCCACCAGAATGCTAACAGAAGTCCTCCGGATTGCACACCAATTGCTTCAGTGAGGTGGGACTTTTATAGGGAAACTCAAGAGTGCAATATATTTCAAATTTGATGTGGTATACTGCCCGAGTGTGCTCGATCACAATCTTGTGCGCTCGAGCGCAGCATGGTGCACTGCTTGACCTTTGTCTACTAAAACTGCCATAACTTTCTCTAGAAAAATCATTTTTACAAGCCATAAAATTCCTCAAAAAACAGACATCTGGTTATTTCCAAGCATCTATGGCTCATCTCCTGGTTCTTCCTGAATCAATACAGAAAAATCCACAAAAATGACTAATCGGCCACGCTGAAATCACACACAGCCTGACCTTTGTCTACTAAAACTGCCATAATTTTCTCTAGAAAAATCATTTTTATGAGTCATAAAATTTCTCAGAAAATAGACATCCAGATCTTTCAAAGCATATAGGGTTCATCTTCTGGTTCTTCCTGAATCAATACAGTAAAATCCACAAAAATGACTGATCTATGCAGACAATTCTGGCAATTTTAGTGAAACTCCTTTCCGAGTGCTTGTAAACCTGTAAAACAACGAAAACAACTCAAAGTAACAAATTCTTAAGCTAACAAATGTAAATTAAGGGGCCAAAATATGCAATATTTGGCACTCATCAATATCCAAAACAATCAAGGCAGCTAAGCCAAATGCCCAACAATGCGTTCAGCCGCTCATGTTTAAATTCCAATCACAAAATTCAAATACTAGGGTTACAAGCATATTGAAGGACAAAAGGAACAAAGATAGAATTTCTTCTTGAATTACGAGACGAATCCTCAAAGTCTTAAAGTGATTGATCATCATCTTCAATCTTTGATAAGCCATCTTGATGAAAGAACCGCCTCCTCCTTTAATCTCCCAAAACTCCTCTTGATAATATCTCTCCAAGAACTGCCATCGTCTCCTTCTTTATCTGAGTCTAAAATTCCTATATATAGCTGTATGGAGATGGATTTGTAGACAGAAAAGTCGCCCTATGGTTTCTGTTTGGCCCATGTGCTTCTGCTACTGTCCAGGCCCGGTTCTGCTAAACTTGCCATAACTTTCCCTAGAAAAATCATATTTATGAGCCATAAAATTCTCCAAAAAATAGACATTTGGATATTTCTAAGAATATATGGCTTATTATCTAGTTCTTCCTGAATCAATACAGTTTAATCCGCAAAAATCACTTCTGCCACGCTGAAATCACGAACAGCCTGACCTTTGTCTACTAAAATTGCCATAACTTTCTCTAGAAAAATCGTATTTACAAGCCATAAGATTATCCAAAAAATAGACATCCGGATATTTCCATATATGGCTCATCTCCTGGTTCTTCCTGAATCAATACAGTTTAATCCGTAAAAATAGCTGATTTGTACGGGCAATTCTGGCAATTTAGTGAAACTCTTTTCCAAGTGCTTATGAACCTGTAAAACAATGAAAAACAACTCAAAGTAACAAATTCCTAAGCTAAACATATAAATAAATACTTTAAAAACACACAAAATACTAGGACAAATATTTTTTCATCAAAATTATTGAAAGATATGATTGAAAAATTGATATGATATATGAGGGGACATTTAATATATATGATAAAAAATAATAATTTTGAGAAACAAATAGTTGAATTGAATGCTTTGATGTATGCTTGCTTGCATATTATTACTCATATGCATAAAAAGGAAGACCAGGAAGGCAACTGATCTGGCTGAGAAGACCAGAAAAATGGTCTGGCCGAAACATGTCGACATGTGGGAAGACGCTCCCAAATGATAATATGAAATGATCTAATGAGAAAAAAATAAAGACAATTTAAATTCATTCATTACATATTTTTTAAATTATTTATTATTGTTGTATGAAATGCAAAAGAATCAGTCTTGGTTGTGAAATGATTGATAGACAGATGAGTCTCATAGTGAGACAACTTTGATGATAAATAAATTGAAAAGATGATACAATAAAGAATTATATGATCGATTCATAAAATATATGATGTAAATGATGATATTAAATTGAAAATATTAAATTCATAATATATGAGATATATGTTTTGAAAGAGGATAGCTTGATAATTTATTATTAAGATATTGACAAATGATTGAATTAGTATATGAGAAGAGATAGATAATTAATTATGTTGATTTAACAATGATTAAATATAATTAGAAGTACACAAATCGAGTACTTCTAGTAAATTTAATTCACTAAGATTGTGAAGCTCACTCCTCATTGTTAAATAATTTCAGGGAGCGGACAGGACAGATAAATTTGTGAGCTGAGATTCTGACTGAATTATTATATGTAAGTCTCGTGGTCCACGTCCTCAAACTAATGGAAGAAAAAAATTTGTAGATATTCATGCATTTTTAATATGTTGTATATATTGTTTTAGGTAGGATATTGATTATGTAACTCCCCTGTTGAGGGTGAAGGCTTGATGTATATATATTTTTAGTTGATGTATATTTTTATGTTGTTGCATATATGTGTCATGCTGGGATTTTAAAACGTGATGACACTGTCTCGGGGGTGGCCAACTCGGGATGGGTCATTACATGAAGTGTTTGGTATAGCAAAGAAACAAGATTCTAAGTAAATTATTCTTAATAAGTTTATGGTTGCATTCATTGATGATAATTTAGTGATTTCTAAGAATGAGGAAGAGCATGTGCAACATTTAGAAATTGTGTTGAAGATTATGAGGAGTAAGATTGTATGCTAAATTTTCTAAATATAAATTTTGGCTGAGTGAAGTAACTTTCTTGGGGCATGTAGTATCTAGAAATGGTATAGTGGTTGATCCACAGAAAGTAGAGGTAGTGTTGAGCTGGGAGAGACCAACTAATGTGATTGAGATTAGAAGTTTCTTGGGATTGGCTAGTTATTACAAGAGATTTATTCAGAATTTTTCTATAATTGCTACACCTTTGACTAGGTTGACCAGAAAAGAGGTAAAGTTTGTTTGCTATGAGGAATGTGAGAAGAATTTCCAGTTGCTGAAGAAGAAATTAACTATCGCTTCAGTGCTGGTGCTTCCCTTTGGTGACGAAAGATTTGTTAAGTATAGTGATGCTTCACATCAAGGTTTGGAATGTGTGTTGATACAACATTGGTAGTGATGCTTCTAGGTAATTGAAGAATCATGAGAGGAATTACTCGACTCATAACTTAGAGTTGGCTGTCATAGTGTTTGCTATGAAGATTTGGAGATATCATCTATATAGAGCCACTTGTGAGGTATTTACTGACCATAAGAGTTTGACATACTTACCTAATTGGAGAGAATTGAATTTGAGGCAAAAGCATTGGATAGAGTTGATTAGTGATTATGATTGTGCAACTCATTATCCTCCAGGGAAAGCGAGTGTGGTAGCTAATCCATTGACTTGAAAATCTACAAGAAGATTAGCTTCTATAGAGAGCCATGATGTAAATCTGATGGTAGAGATGAGAGAGCTGAGAATAAAATTAAATATCAAGGATATAGGAGTATTTTTTGAAAACATGGTTGTACAGTCATCCATTGCAGAACACCTATTAGAAATGCAAGGTAGAGATGAAAAAAAATAGAGAAGATTAAGCAAGAAGTACTAAGTGGAAAGAAGTTTGAGTTTAGAATTAGAAATGATGGTGTGTTGGTATTGGGACATGGGATTTGTGTTCCCAATGATGCTGAGTTGAGGAAGGAGATATTGATAGAGACACATGATGTAATATATTCAATGCACTCGGGTAACAATAAGATGTATAGGGAATTGACACAAAATCACTGGTGGTTAGAATTGAAGAGGAATATAGATGAATACATTTCTAGATGTTTGGTTTGTCAGTAAGTGAAGTCAGAGAATAGACATCTAGTAGGCTTACTATAGCCTCTTCTTGTGCCTGAGTGGCCATAAGAGAATGTGAGTATGGATTTCCCCGTAAGTAGAGAGGTCACAATGTAGTATGAGTGATAGTAGATAGACTTTCTAAGTAATCTCATTTTCTTCCAATTAAAACTACTTGGAGTCCTGAAAGGTTTGCTGAAATGTATGTAGTTGAGATTGTGAAGTTGCATGGAGTACCATTGAGCATAGTGTTTGATAGAGATGCTAGATTTACATCTCAGTTTTGGAGTGGTTTTCAAAAAGCCATGGGTACATAATTACAGTTTAGTACAACTTTTCATCCTCAAATAGAAGGACAGACGGAGAGGATTATTCGAATACTAACTGATATGTAGAGGGCTAGTGGGATGAGTTTCACAGTGAACTGGGATGCTTACTTACCCTTGTTTGAGTTTGCTCATAATAATCAGTTTTAAGCTAGTATTAGAATGGAACCGTTTAAGACTTTGTATGGTAGGAGGTATAGAACTCTTATATGTTGAAGTCTTGCATAATAAAGTCATTCCACTAGTTCAAGTATTGTGGCAGAATAGAGATGTTGAGGAGATTATGTGGGAACGTGAGGCGAGCATGAGAAAGGATTATCCTCAACGTTTTCCTGAGATAGGTAAAAAAAAATTTAAGGGTGAAATTTTTATCTAGTGCGTAGAATTGTAATACTTGTTCCCTTGACATAAGGGTCAAGAAGTAATTTAAGCCATATATTGAATTTAATATGCATATATGTGACAAGAAAGTTGAATTTAAAACAAATTATGAAGAAAAATGTTGAATGAAATTTAAGATTGAATTTGAAATAATTTTTGAAGAAATATGTTGAATATTTTTCTTAGAAAAAAGTTAGAAATTTTACAAAGAAGAAAGTACATAATTTTTACAAGATTGAAACAGATAAAATTTTAAAAGTTTAAAGGTTGGATCACAGTTGACTGGTTACCTAGCCAGTTGGCTAGTAAGGGTGACTGGTCGGCTAATCAATCCGCTGGTTAGGTGGACCTATCGGTTGGCAGTTGACCGTTAGTGTGAAAGTGTCATTTTCATAAATTTTAAAAGGTTGGCGATCAGTTGGTTGTTAGATCGGCCGACTGGTCGCTCGACTAGTAAGGGAGTCGATCGATTGGCAGCTGACGAGTGGTTCAGAGGCAAACTTGTAAATTTATTAAATGGTCAACTGATTGACCGGGTAGTTGACTGGTCAGACCAAAAATTTTGATATAAAAGGGATTTTGGGATTTGAGTTCATTTTATGAACTTTTGAAACTCATTTGCTTTCTCTAAAAAGCATTCTATCTCTAGAAAAGCCCTAAGACACTTAAAAACTTAAGAATTTCATAATCTTGTCTTAGAAATCAATTGATTTACGGAAGGGTTTCAAGAATTTTGAAGGAAAAGCTTTGGAAAGGTAAAATTCATGAATTTAATTATGAGATTTTCAAGTTTTGAAGTTTATTATTCTACCTTTCTTAATATAGAATTTGAATTTGGATTCAAACAGAAAGAAAAATATTTTTGTTGAAATCATTGAATTAAAGAAAGATGAACATGCATATAAGAAATTTAACTCAATATAGGGTATAGAAATTTAAAGTATGAGATAGAAAAATTAATGAGTATGTTATGATTAGGTGGTGGTGATCAGCAATATGGAGAAATCACTGAGAGGAGTAGGGAAGGAAAGGAGGTGAACCACGAGTAATTTTAAATGCTACGCAGTAAGTTGAATTTACTATTAATAAGCGAGAGAAACGTGAAAACTACACAAAACTTGAAATAAGTGATAATATGGGATAATTATTGAATACATATTGAATATGGTCGATTTGGTAAAAAAACTTGTTCTATGTATAAGTTTGATGAATTGATATGAAAGTATGACTTATAATATGAATAAAGAATGATTTGAATTTTATGATGAATATATATGATAAGTGATGGATTGATATCCTTGAAAGGATAAAATTGATAAAGAATTGATGAAATATATTTTGAGAAAGAGAAGTAAATATCTTAAGATTGTGCCAACTAATTGAATATATATATATATATGAAGAAACGATTTTGATTTATATGATGAAAGAAAGAATTTATAAAAGAACATGATTTTGAATTGTATGGTACTATGATATGCTTGCTTGTATGTGAAAGATCATATGCATAGATGGAAGACCCATGGCTGATTTGGATGAAATATGTCGATATGTGGGAAGATGTTCTCAAAAGTTATACCAGAGACTAGTATGAATTACTCATACGTTGATAGTATAGAAAAGATGTGTTATGATGTGATGAGAAAGAAATGAAATGAGGATGTGAGTGCATACATTTTTTATTATATATTATTGAGATGGTAAGGCATCAATTTAATTATGAGATGATGATATAAATATGAGTCTCATGATGAGATAGTTATAATAAGAAAATGAAAAACATGATTTAATATGATAATCAATGAATGACTAAATTATGTTGTGAACCTTATGATGAAGATTATGATAAAAGATGGTGATTAAATTGTTGAAAATGATAACTTTAAGTTAGTTGAAATGTATGAAATGAAGTCTGAATTGATATTTAAATGATAAAAATAAGATGTTATAGAATTGATAGACGAACAAATTATTTGAATTATGAATATAAATTGATATATAATTATGACTAGAAATATATAAATCAAATACTTCTAGTAAATTTAATTCACTGAGCTTGTGAAGCTCACTCCTCAATGTTAAACAAATTTCAGGCCACGGGCAGGATAGATAGATCTTTGACCTGAGACTCAAAGTAAGCCTTAGGTGAAAATCCTCATGGTTGGCATCCTCAGATTGTATAAAGAAACAAAGAGATAGAGAATGAAAGACAATTGTATATATTCATATTGTAAAAGTTTGAGTATATTATGAATGTTGCATGTGAAAGACTTGCAACTCTGCTGAAAAAGAGTTGAGGAAATTATTGTAAATATTTTTTAGTTGATGATGTAATAGTAGTTGCATATATGTGTCGTGTTTGTAACTTAAATGTGACGATACTGTCTTGGGAGGGCCCGTCTAAGATTGGTCTTGACAATTTTGGTATCAGAGCTATAGTTTTTATGATTATGTAGACTGTATAAAATGTAAGAAAGTGGAAATCTAAAACAAATTATATTTTAATACAGAGAATAAGGATGCATCATGGACGTGGTAGTTCTAGAGCTAGAGTTATGGGACAGAGAGGGTGTGGTAGGCCCCCTGTGTTCAGAAAAGCTGAGGTTAAAATTGAAATTAAGTCTGTGTTTCAAAAAAGGGAACATATTCATATTGACCCTAGTACTAGTGGTGCAATGAGGGATTATGGTGCTGGAAGAAATGAGTTAAAAGAAGCTTTTACTCATGCTCTTGAGAGAATGAATCAAGCAGAGGGTAGAGCTGATAGATAAAATCAGAACCTGATATTGTGGTAGACCCTATGAGGATTCCTGATAGGCATGAGGTTCACAGGGGCGATGATGGTAGCTTTGCTAATGAGATGCAGGGAAACTATTTCACTAGATTCATTAAATTGAAATCCCTGTCTTTTAAGGGATCTAACAATCCTTTAGATGTTGAGTTATGGATTAAACGTGCTTAGCATTTATTTAGTGTCGTACTAGTGACTAATAGGCAGAGAGTTGCCTTTCCTTCTTTTCAATTAGAGGGTGAGGCCTCTAATTGGTTGGATGATGTTCTCCATAGGCTGAATACAAATGAAGATCGATTTTTAACCTGGAGTAGGTTCAAGGAGGTATTTTTGTAAAGTATTTCCCATTTACTTTTAGATCCTAGTAGGAGAGAGATTTTATCCATTTGAGGCATAATATGATGATTATGGTACAATATGATGGTAAATTTGTGGATTTATGGAGATTTGTGCTTGAGCTGGTGAATACCAAGTAAAGAAAGTGTAAGAAATTTCTTGACGGCTTGCACTAAGAGATACATTCTAGACTGTTATATTTGAAGCACTTGAATTATACTGCTTCAGTGGATATTTTGTTTCAGATTGAGAATGACAAAGTTAAGTCTAGAGGATGTAAGGAGTGGATTAAGAGGACTAGACCTGAAGGTTCTAAAGGTGGTAGTATGGGTATTTAGGGTGGTTGTCCACCACAGAGAGGTCGTTCCGGTTCATAAGGACTTATTATTCATAGTCAGTAGAGGCAGGTTGTATATATAGCTTTAGTGGCTCAGAGTTATATTGGTGGAATCCTTAGGTTTGGGAAATAACCTATAAGAGTTAGAGGTTCCCAAATGGGAGAGAGTTGTGATTATAAATGTTTATCGGGGTTGTGTGATTAATATGAGTGATAAAGAATTTGAAGTAGATTTATTATTTCAAAATATGATAGATTTTGACTTAATATTTGGAATGGATTGGTTGTCGACATATCATTCCTGGGTTGATTGTTTAAGGAAGAATGTAGTGTTTAGAATATGTTGTGAGTTTTAAATTACTCATAAGCGCACGAGTTGTTTGCAATATAGTTGTTGGAAATCACCTTGACAAGATGCCCAGCTGGTGATTTTCTAAACACCCAAGTCTAGAATGACTTGTAAAGATTTGGAATCGAAAACAGGAACAGAAAATCAAAGAAAGAAAGAAGACAAGCAATTTGTTATCGAGGTTTGGCAATGTGCCTACGTCTCCGTGAGTTCTTCCGAACTCTCTGCACTAAATCAATGGTTCTTTACAATTACATCAACCTTCTCCAAGAAACCTCAAGTTCTTGAAGAAATCAAGAAGAGAAGAAAGGAAGAAGATAAGAACTAACAATGCTCTCTATCTAACCTAGACTCCTCTCTCTTTACAACCAGCCTCACTACAATGAGTCCCTCTTGTGTTTGTGTCTTTGCACTCTTACACAATTCTCTCTTGTATGTCACTCTTTATAATTGATCTTAAACAATGTCACAATGTAATTTTTTTTTATAAGAATAAAGCTAGATGACCCTTTATATAGTGCACCAACTTCTTGTCCATTCTTGAGAGTCAATCCTCACCCTTAGATCTCGATGACCACTTAACCATGGCCCTCCATCAATCCTAAGTGGTGCTATGCATTTAACCTTGCATCCACGAACCTAACAGGAGGTTCAAGAAAGCTCTCCAAGTGTGCTTCAGTTCGCCTAGCGCCTAGGTGCTGAACAGGGGGCGGTGCGGCGCTGGGCAGAGTCCCTTTGCACACATTCTGGAAGGCGCGGCGCTGGTGAAGGAGGGCCGCGGTGCTGGCCTTCTTCCAGCACCTCTCTTGCTAGGTGGCAGGGTGCTGATGAAGGAGGGGCGTGGCGCACACTGATGCTGCCCTTCACACAGCAGTGTGCATACCTTTTCCAGATTGTGTGCTCTTGCTCCAAAGTGATGCACACACTTGTGTGCAGTCCTTTAACTTGCTGTATTTTAATTTTCCGACCTTAGTTTAGAATTTAACCATCTTTGAACCATGTTTAGACATGTTTAAACCTTAGATAAATACTAACAATCTCTACCTTTGTCTAAGTGTTTAAACCCGAACCATTGTGCAGAGAGTTTCGGGATCCAAACTCATCTTGAGTCATCAATTAACCAACTCTAATCCTAAGTAGTCCAAGGTAATGATTAAACTTACTTAGAGGTAGAACTTTAGTACCTAAATCCGCAGGATTTTCTTCAGTGGCTACCTTGTCCACATGGATGCATCCTTTCGTAACATTTTCCCGAATGAAATGATACCGAACATCCATGTGCTTTGTCCTCTCATGGAACACCAGATTCTTACACAAGTGCAATGCACTTTGACTATCTGAAAACACCACAACCTACTCCTCCAGTACCTTCAACTCTTCCAGCAACCTTTTGCACCATATAGCTTCCTTAATGGCCTCCGTAGCCGCTATGTACTTAGCTTCGGTTGTTGAGAGTGCTACCACTGACTGCAACTGAGCCTTCCAACTTACACAACATCCATTTAAGTTGAAAAATTAGGAGGTAATCGATCTCCTTTTATCTCGGTCTACTCTATAGTCTGAATCCGCAAGACCCTCAAGGCAGATGGACTTACCTCTCTCCTCATAAACCAGCCCTACTTCTGGGCTTCCATTCAAGTACCTCAGCAACCACTTCATCCCAAGCCAATACTCATTTCTAGGATTACTCATAAACCTGCTGAGAACACTCATTGCATGAGCAATGTCAGGTCTAATGCTAACCATGGTGAACATAACAGAACCAACCGCACTAGAGTTGGGGACTTTTTCCATTTCCTTCTTCTCCACTTCCGATCTCGGACTTTGATCGCTGGAGAACTTGAAATGACCAGCAAGGGGAACCTTCACTGGTTTGCTATCTTCTATAGAGAATTTAGATATCATCTTCTCTATGTAGAAAGTTTAAGAGATCTTCAATCTGTTTCTCTCCCTTTCCCGGATGATACACATCTCAAGGATCTTTTGTGTATGACCAAGATCCCTCATCTCAAATACCTCACTGAGTTGAGCCTTCAATTTCTTTATCCTCTCCATTCTGCTCCCAACCAGTAACATGTCATCAACATAGATGAGGATGATCACCACTTCCTCAACCTTCTACTCCTTATAGTACAAGCACGAATCATAGTAGCTCCTCATGAAACCCAAGCTGATTACAAAGGAATAAAACCTCTTATTCCATTGCCGAGGTGATTGCTTCAGGCCATTGAGAGATTTCTTCAATTTGCACACCAACTCTCCTTGCCTTCCTTCCTCATAACCTTCGGGTTACCTCATGAAAATAGTCTCATCGAGCTCTCCATGTAAGAATGTTGTCTTCACATCCATTTGCTCGACTTCCCAATCAAATTGGACCACCAATGCTAACACTATCCGGATCGTCTTGTACTTCACAACCAGTGAGAAGATTTTGGTGAAATCTATGCCCTCTTTTTATATGAACCCTTCGCCACTAGGCTAGCTTTATATCGGACTTCATCCCCTGGAGTATTCCCTTCTTTGATCTTGTAGAGCCATCTACAATCCACAACTCTCTGTTTTTCAGGTTTGGGCACCAACTCCCAAGAGTTGTTCTTCATCAAAGAATCCATTTCTTCCTCCATAGATAGCTGCCACTTTGACGAATCTTTACACTCCATTGCATTCATGTAAGTTTTTGGTTCGACCTCTTCTTTTGTCCAAGGAGCTGCTACATTAGCGTCCGCAAACCCATATCTCAAAGGTGGTCTAACCACCCTCCTTCCCCGGTCTCTTGTGAGTTGGTAGTCATTATGACTTGTTGCATCAACCTCTTCTTGTTCAGCCTTTTCTTGAGTTTCTTGAGCTTGGCCTTCATTCAAGGGCTCTACCTGGTCCGAATCCTCTTGCCTCTTTTGCTCTACCTAAACCGAGTTCTCCTTGATGCGATGCTCCACAACTTCCGGATTGGTTTGCTCACTAGCCCCTACAAGGTTAGTTTTCTCCGAGTAGGAAAATAATAATTCATTAAAAATAATATCCCTACTTATAATCAGTTTCATGCCCTTCTTTTCTAAGGACCACAACCTATATCCCTTAACCCCATCACCATATCCTATAAATACACATTTTCTAGATCTTGAGCTAAGTTTATCCTCCTTTTGATGTGCATATGCTGCACACCCAAAAGTCCTAAAGTTGCTTAATTCAAGGGGTTTCCCACTCCATATCTCCATAGGAGTCTTGAGCTCTAAAGCTCTAGATGGTGATCTATTTACTAAGTATGCAGCTGTAGCCACAGCTTCTCCCCAAAAATATTTTGGTAAACCGGATCCTATTAGCATGCACTTAACCTTTTCCATAAGGGTTCTATTCATTCTTTTAGCAACTCCATTTTTGTTGAGGTGTTTTTACAACCGTTCTATGCCTTAGAATGCCATTTAATTCACAGAATTTATCAAATCATTATTGCAAAATTCTAAGCCATTATCGGTTCGTAAAGCCTTAATCCTGTTTGAGTTTCCAACAACTTCTTCCACACAACAAATTTATTCAAGGTATCTGATTTATCTCTAAGCAAATAAACCCACACTCTTCTTGAATAATCATCAATTAAAAACAGAAAGTAAAAGTTACCTCCTTGTGTTGGTGTTCTTGCTGGTCCCCAAAGGTTTGAATGAATGTAATCAAGAATCTCCTTAGACTTGTGCACTCCGGTGTTGAAGCTGACCCGGTGTTACTTCGCAAGAATCCAGCTCTCACAGAAATCTAGTTTCTCTACTTTGTCTCCTCCAAGTAGACCATCCTTGCTAAGAACTTGTAGGCCCTTTTCGCTCATGTGTCCCAAGCGAGTGTGCTAAAGGGTTACCTTATCCATCTCAACCATCAAGCTTGCTGCTTGATCATTGATTTCTATCTCTCCGATCATCTCATAGATTCCATCGTTTCTTACTGCCTTAATCACTACCAAAGATCCCTTCACCACCTTGATCTTTCCTCCCTTTACTTTGCATGTATACCCCATGGAATCCAGCTACCCCAGTGAGATCAAATTCCTCTTCAAATCTGGAAGATACCTCACATTTCACAGCAGCCTTGTGACTCCATTAAACATCCTCAATTGGATGTCTCCAATCCCTCTCACTTGGCAAGAATTGTCATTCCCCAAGAAGACCCTTCCATCATTGATCTCCTTGAAATTATTGAACCATTCCTTGTGAGGGCACATGTGATAAGTGCACCCGGAATCAAGAATCCACTTTCCGCTGCCTTGCCTCCTGCTCACATTTGAGCACACAACAAGCACATCATCTTATTGTTCTCTTTTAGCAACCGAAGCCTCTCCATTTTTTGTATGGCTTCTCCTCTCATCCCACATCTTCTTCTTACAATCTTTCTTGAAATGGCCCTCCTTGTTGCAGTAGAAGCATCTCCTTCCTCCTCCAAGTCTTGTCTTGGAATGAGATCTCTCATGGTTCTGCCCTCTACCTCTTGATTTCTCCCGGTAGTTGCCATGGTTGCTACTGCCATTCCGAGTTGCTGGCCTTCCTCTTACGAACAGCCCATCTCCACTTGATGTCTCCTTCATCTTGGCTTTGAAATCATGTGCCCTTATGGCATTGATCACAATCTCCTTTATGAAAGTATCCCTTCCATACTCAATGGCATTAATCATGTTATCAAATCAATAAGGAAGAGAATTTAATAAAATAACAGCCAATTGTTCATCCAGAAAAGTAATGCTACTGCTATTCAAATCTTGAACTAGCTTGTTAAAGACATCAAGATTATCTTACAACTCTTTTATTAGGATCCATTTTAAAAGCAAAGATTCTTTTAAGAAGATAAATCTTATTAGGGAGAGTTTTGGTAAGAAACAACTCATCTAGTTTCTTCCATATGACAGCCGGATCTTCCGAGTCTCCGCACTCCCTTGTGACTCTATCCGACATGTGCAAGAAAATGGTGCTGTAAGCCATCTTCTTCATCTCGGTCCGTTGGTCCTTTGTGACACTTACTGGAAAAGAATCATCTTCTCTAATAGCTAAGTCCACTTTCGGTTGCATTAGAACAGCCTTAATCTTCCGCTTCCAAAGGACAAAGTCTCCCTTTCCATCAAACTTCTCAACACAGAAATTTGAAGCCATCTTTGCGAACAAGATCCTTGCTTTATGCACTACCCACAAATGCTTTCTTCTAAACCTCAAGAACACAGATCGAAGATGGATCTTAACACTATTCTTGAATCACCCTTAAGAACACGATCAGATCTTGATCTTTACACCGTTCTTGAATCACCCAAGAAGTTGATATTTGATTCTTGGAGTCTTGGCTCCGTCACCTTCTTGTTCTTGCTCCGATACCCAGTTGTGAAAGCTCTGATACCACTGTTTGAAATCACTTTGTCAAGATGCCCAAGTGGTGATCTTCCAAACAACCAAGTCTAGAATGACTTGTAAAGATCTGGAATCGAAAACAGGAACAAAAAAGTAAAGAAAGAAAGAAGATAAGCAATTTGTTATCGCGACAATGTGCCTACGTCCCCGTGAGTTCCTCCAAACTCTCTGTACTAAATTAATGGTTCTTTACAATTACAGCAACCTTCTCCAAGAAATCTCAAGTTCTTGAAGAAACCAAGAAGAGGAGAAAGGAAGAAGATAAGAACTAACAATGCTCTCTATCTAATCTAGACTCCTCTCTCTTTACAACTAGCCTCACTACAATGAGTCCCTCTTATGTTTGTGTCTTTGCACTCTCACACAATTCTCTCTTATATGTCACTCTTTACAATTGATCTCAAAAAATGTCACAATGTAATTTTTTTTATAAGAATGAAGCTAGGTGACCCTTTATATAGTGCACCAACTTCTTGTCCATTCTTGAGAGTCAACCCTCACCCTTAGATCTTGATGACCACTTAACCATGGCCCTCCATCAATACTAAGTGGTGCTGTGAATTTTAACCTTGCATCCACACACCTAAGAGGAGGATCAAGGAACCTGTCCAAGTGTGCTTCAGTTTGGCTAGCGCCTAGGCGCTGAACAGGGGGCCGTGCGGCGCTGGGCAGAGTCCCTTTGCACACTTTTTGGAAGGTGCGGCACTGGTGGAGGAGGGGGGTGGCACTGGCCTTCTTCCTGCACATCTCTTGCTGGGTGGCGGGGCACTGGTGAAGGAGTGGTGTGGCACACACTGATGCTGCCCTTCACACAGCAGTCCGCACACCTTTTCCAGATTGTGTGCTGAAGCGCACACACTAGTGTGCCTACCTTTACCTTGCTCCAAAGTGATGCACACGCTTGTGTGCAGTGCTTTAACTTGCTGTATTTTAATATTCCAACCTTGGTTTAGACTTTAACCATCTTTGAACTATGTTTAGACATGTTTAAACCTTATACAAATACCAACAATAGTGTTGTGCAAGTGCGAGGTCGAATCCACAGGGAATTGCGTTGTGAAAAATGTATGTTTATCTAAACTAAATCTATTTTAACCTAGTTCCAAATTTTGAGTTGTATTATGCAAAGAGATAAACTAAACGAAATTGATTTAAAACAAATAATAAAAATACTAAGGTTTTTGAATCCATCCCACCAAAGTAAAGAATATATTTTCATGTTCTATATAAAAATAATCTATCGAATCATTCTATGAATCCACCGTTATACAAATCACAACAAATACCCAAACTAAATCAAAACCATCCAATGTATCCGTTTAAAAATCATAATGGATATCCAATCTAATTTGAATGATCCACTGTATCCACCAGATGAAACACAAGGAATATCCAATTGAACAATTTAAAAGCAATCAATCATAAAATTTTACTCAAATAATTGAACAGAACATTTATACTAAAAATATCAGAATTGTATGAACAAATATGAAAATATAATGCTAAACAATGGTGAGGCTTCATCTGCAACCTTAGATGAAGATTTTAGCCTCTCATAATTATGAAACTAAAGTTCACAATAAAAGTACTAAACATTAAACTTTAAAATTAAAAAGAAATAAATTAAAACTGACTATATATTGGGAGAAATTTCACTCGTTGTTGTGCAGTGCTTCCCCCATTGGTAGCAAAGCCTTCGAGATCCACCAGAATGCTAGCAGAAGTCCTCCAGATTGCACACCCATTGCTTTAGTGAGGTGGGGCCTTTATAGGGAAACTCATGAGTGCAATGTTTTTCAAATTCGATGTGGGATATTGCCCTAGTGCGCTTGATCACAGTCTTGTGCGCTCGAGTGCAGCATGGTGCATTGCCTGACCTTTGTCTATTAAAACTACCATCCCTTTCTCTAGAAAAATCATTTTTACAAGCCATAAAATTCCCCAAAAAATAGACATTTGGATATTTCCAAGCATATATGGTTTATCTCCTGGTTCTTCCTGAACCATTATAGTTTTAATCCGCAAAAATCACTTCTGCCACGCTGAAATCACACACAACCTGACCTTTATCTACTAAAACTGCCATAACTTTCTCTAGAAAAATCATATTTATGAGCCGTAAAATTCCCCAGAGAATAGACATCTGGCTTTCCAAGAATATATGGCTCATCTCTTGGTTCTTCCTAAATCAATACAGTTTAATCTACAAAAATGACTGATTTGTATGGGCAATTCTTACAATTTAGTGAAACTCCTTTTCAAGTTCTTGTAAACCTATAAGACACGAAAAAAACAAATCAAAGTAACAAATTCCTAAGCTAACAAATGTAAATTAAGGGGCCAAAATATACAATATTTGGCACTCATCAAATACCCCCAAACTTACATTTTGCTAGTTCCTTAGCAAAACAAAATAAATAAATAAATAAATGAAAAACAAAGAACACAAAGATAACTCCATCATTCATGGTATGCAAAATTTGAAGTATCACACAAAACCATGATATTCATTCATGAGCAAGCTTAAAAATATAACCCATTTTCGCAATGAATAAGAATTTTAAAACCTAATTACTTACAAGAGGCAGGCTAAGACATCACAAGCTTGAATCAGTGTAAAGTGAATTAGCATATACAAATGAGGCTTCCAAATAACTTTAATGTACAATGTCTCCATGTCTCAAGATTCATAGAATTTCTCATCAGAATGAACAATGATGGCATAGTTTTATTTTCTTTTTTTCTTTTATTATAAGGCTCTACTATGTTTAGTTCCCTTAAGCTTTCTATTTGACCCATGTAGCGAGTGTTGAGTCAATGACCCCCAAACCAGATTGTTTTAGGGTATTAGGTGTAAAGACACCCCTAAGGACTTACTAACTCGAGTAAAAAAGGCTATAAAACTAAACTGGCCTTAATGCTACCTAGCAAACTTCCCACCTTTTGACGTGAACACTCACTGCTTACTGAGGCAAGAGGTCTAGTTACTCAGCAGAAAGTTTCTCAATGATCATTAAGAATAAAATTTCCACCTTTTGACGTGAACACTCACTGCTTACTGAGGCAAGAGGTCCAGTTACTCAGTGGAAAGTTTATTGATGATCATTAAAATTATTATTATTATTATTTTATTATTTTTTATATATGCTTTTCTATGCCCAAGTGATTATCCAACAAGTCATCCAGTTTCAGTTAAGACAAAGAGATATGCACATTAAAATCACATGTCATACCTCACACAATTATGTGCTAATGTGCTCGTGTCAGATTAGATCAAACAGGTGAATATTTAAATGCCTAAAGTAAGTAACAAAGTTTTAAAACTCTATCATCAAATCATGTGTTCACAATTTTAAACTCACCAATGACATCACATCACAGTATTTGTTTAGATCAACCAAAATTTCAAAATAACATGAGCATGCATTTATCTTTCTTTTTTTTTTTAACGAAGAAAAAAAAATAACAACAAATTAGGGCAAAGTGCGTGTAATATGTCTCCCATACCCCCAAACTTAAATTACACATTGTCCCCAATGTGTGAATAATATGCAAAGAGCTGACATATGAGATGGAGAACTAGCTAGACTGGCATGGCTCATAGCATACCCCCAAACTTGAACTGAAGTACGCGTTGTCCCTGAAAAAAATAAAGACTGGAAAACAAAAGAGACACTAGAAATAAACAGTAACAAGAAATATATAAAATAATAAACAAACAGAAAGAATATACAGTGGGGTGCCTCTCATAAGCGCTAAGTTTAACATCTTCAGCCAGACCCATCATTAGTAATCATACCCAGCTAAGCGCTCCACCATCTGATCAATAAATGGGAGTGGAAAATGATCCTTTCTTGTGGAAGCATTCAACTTACGGTAGTCGAGGCACACTCTCCATCCTGACTAAACACAAGTTGGCACCAACTCATCGTCCTTATGCTTCACTACCATCATTGCAGCCTGCTTGAGCACGACATGAATCGAGCTCACCCACTTGCTATCAAAGATTAGATAAATGATCCCTACATCCAACAACTTCATCACTTCAGTCCTCACAACCTCTTGCATAGCTGGGTGGAGCCTTCTCTGTGGCTCCCTCAACGACTTGGCATTCTCCTCCAAATATATCTTATGCATCACCACCGAGGGGCTAATCTCTTTGATATCCTCAATAGTCCAGCCAATAGCTTCCTTGTACTCTCTTAAAACATCCAATAATTTCTCCTCTTGAGCATTAACCAAATTCGAAGCTATAATCACAGGCAAAGAATCTGCTGGACCCAATAACTTATACTTAAGATTGTCTGGTAAAGGCTTAAGTTCCTTGTATGGGGGCTCAGGTGCTACGATCTCCTCCATCTCATTGCTTTCTTGAGAAGCAGACTCCAAAATAGCATTTGCTTGCTCAAGTAACTTATCCAAATCCAAATCCTCTCCAAACTGAGCAAAGCATGCCTCCAGAATGTCCTCAGACTCCCCTCCTTTCTTGGGCACTTGTAATCTCTCAGGGTAAGGTGATTTAGGCATAAACGACCTAGGGAGATCCTTAATAGTAGGTGTGGCTATAGATGGCTCAGTATCTCTCTTCTCTTTGTAGCCACTTTCTTGCGCTTGCTGGATAGCAGGGTTCTCTTCCACTTGATTGTCCACTTGTCTCCCAGACCTCAATGTGACAATCGATTGCACTTGTTCCTACCTGTGCATAAGAGTTGATGAATTTCCAACCGCAAACTGTTCCTTCGGGTTGGGTACGGGTTGACTAGGAAACTTTCCCTTCTCTCCTTCACCCACATAACTTACGATTTGATCCATTTGACTCTCTAGCTTGGCAATCGCTTGGGTGTTTACCATTGTTGTACTCCTCACTTCGTCGATGGATTGGCTGGTCATCTTCATGAAATCCTTGAGGGTGTCCTCTAGAGACTGTGAAACCAACACTGGCGCTTGAGTGGGAGCATGGTAAGTGGGTGCTGGTGTTGGATGGGTTGCACGACCATGACTTGGAAATCGTGGAGAAAATCCGAGAGGGTATTGATTGTGAGCATGATGAAGGGCTCCTCCTTGATTCATCGGTTGGTTCTGCTCCCATGAAAAATTAAGGTGGTTCCACCACCCTGGATTGTAAATCTCGGAGTAAGATCTATTTAATTGCCTCCAATAGTCATTGAAAGCGTTCACTTGTTCTGTGGGATACTCGACAAAAGCCGTCATTGATGGACAATTCTGTGCTAAAAGCATAGGACTAACACAAATGAAAAAACTATCAACATTGAATGTATTGGTTGCATTGATGGACTGGCCAGTCATCTTCATGAAATCCTTGAGGCTGTCCTCCAATGTCTGTGGCTTTATATCAAAATGGGTAGCATTGGTTGGTGGCAACACTATACAAGAAGGGGAGTTAGTTGCAACGGGTGCGAACAAATCCCTAAGGGATGTAGTGAAGCCCAAGTTCCAAGCTTTAGGTTGCTCTACATTCTCAGGTTGATTTATATTCCAAAAAATTTCTCCCATCTCAATTGTCCCTCTTTCAACAAGTGCTCTCTTCTGTCTCCTAAGAGTTCTTTCTAATTCGGGATCTCAGACCAAGCATACACCAAACAAACAGCACTAATATAAACTAACCAGAAGAAACAAAAGAATAAAATAAAATAACAAATAACAAATAAAGATAAGATAATATAAAATAAATGCAAAAATAGAAAACACAATACTCGCAAAATGGGCCAACAAAAATTGACAAATTTTTTTTATTTTTTATACATTTTTAATTTTAATTTTATTTTTTATAGCTAATTGCAAATAAAAAGAAATAAACAAAAGAAAATTTCAAAAAAAAAATGCTAACTAAACTAGTAGAAAAATAAAAATCAATTCAGACAAAAATTTAATTTTCACAAATCAAACAATTCCCTGGCAACGGCACCAAAAACTTGTTGTGAGTTTTAAATTACTCGCAAGCGCACAAATCATTTGCAATATAGTGTTGTGCAAGTGCGATGTCGAATCCACAAGGAATTGCGTTGTGAAAATATTATTTCATCTAAACTAAACCTATTTTAACCTAGTTCCAAATTTTGAATTGTATTATGCAAAGAGTATAAACTAAACTAAATTGATTTAAAACAAATAATAAAAACACTAAGGTTTCTGAATCCATCTCACCAAAGTAAAGCATATATTTTCATGTTCTATATAAAAATAAACTATCAAATCATTCCATGAATCCACCATTATACAAATCACAGCAAATACCCAAACTAAACCAAAACCATCCAATGTATCTGTTTAAAAATCACAATGGATATCCAATCTAATTTGAATGATCTACTGTATCCGGTACATGAAACACAAGGAATATCCAATTGAACAATTTAAAAGCAATCAATCATAAGATTTTACTCAAATAATTGAACAGAACATTTATACTAAAAATATTAGAGTTGTATGAACAAATCTGAAAATATAATGCTAAACAATAGCGAGGCTTCATCTTCAACCTTAGATGAAGATTTTAGCCTCTCATAATTATGAAACTAAAGTTTACAATAAAAGTGATAAATATTAAAATTTAAAACTAAAAAGAAATAAATTAAAATTGACTATACATTGGGAGAAATTCCACTCGCTGTTGTGCAGTGCTTCCCCTCTGGTAGTAAAGCCTTCGAGATCCACCAGAATGCTAGTAGAAGTCCTCCAGATTGCACACCCATTGCTTCAGCGAGGTGCGGCTTTTATAGGGAAAATCATGAGTGTAATGTGTTTCAAATTCAATGTGGGATACTGCCCGAGTACGTTCGATCACAGTCTTGTGCACTCGAGCGCAGTGTGATGCACTGCCTGACCTTTGTCTATTAAAACTGCCATAATGTTCTCTAGAAAAATAATTTTTATGAGCTGTAAAATTCCCAAGAAAATAGACATCTGGATCTTTCTAAGCATATATGGCTCATCTCCTGGTTCTTCTGAAATCATTACAGTTTTAATCCGCAAAAATCACTTCTGCCACACTAAAATCACACATAGCCTGGCCTTTGTCTACTAAAACTTCCATAACTTTCTCTAGAAAAATCATATTTATGAGCTATAAATTCTCTAGAAAATAGACATCCAGATCTTTCCAAGCCTATATGGATCATCTCCTAGTTCTTCTTGAATCAATATAGTTTAATCTGCAAAAATGATTGATTTGTATGGGCAATTCTAGCAATTTAGTGAAACTCCTTTCCAAGTGCTTGTAAACCTATAAAACATGAAAAAACAACTCAAAGTAATAAATTCCTAAGCTAACAAATGTAAATTAAGGGGCTAAAATATGCAATATTTGGCACTCATCAGAATACCTTGGCAAAAGGAGTTTAACTTTCAGGGAGAACGTAAGATACTCTCAAATTGTCTTATTTCTGCCTTGACTGCTAACATAAGAGGGGTCTGTAGCATATGTAGTAGATCTTAGTAAGGAAGATAGAAAGCTGGAAAAAATCTTAATGGTGAGCGATTATTCGGAGTATTTCCAAATGAGTTGTCTAGTTTGCCTCCCAGTAGAGAGATTGAGTTTTTCATTGACTCGATTCTAGGATCTGCACCTATTTCAATAGAACCCTACGGAATGGAGCTAACTAAGTTGGGAGAACTAAAATTTCAACTTCAAGAATTGTTAGATAAAATTTTTTTTCATCCTAGTGTGTTGCCATGAGGAGCCCTAATATTATTTGTGAAGAAGAAAGATGGAACAATGAGATTGTGTATAAACTGCAATCACTTGAATAAGATAACCATTAAGAACAAATACCCTTTACCCAGAATAGATGATTTGTTTATGCAGTTGGAGGGAGCAAAGGTGTTTCCTAAGTTAGACCTGAGATCAGGTTATTACTAATTTAAAATTGAGGAATAAGACGTGCTGAAAACTACTTTTAGGACATGTTATAGTCACCATGAGTTTCTTGTGATACCATTTGGGTTGACTAATGCTCTAGCTACATTCTTGAATTTTATGAATAGAGTGTTTAAATCCTTTCTTGATAAGTTTGTGGTTGTATTCATTGATGATAATCTGGTGTATTTTAAGAATAAGGAAGAGCATGCGAAGAATTTAGAAATTGTGTTGGAGATTCTGATGTGTTAGAGATTGTATGCTAAATTTTTTTAATGTGAATTTTGGATGAATGAAGTAACTTTCTTGTGGCATGTAATATCTGAAGATGATACAGAAGTTGATTCACAGAGGAAGTATTGAGTCGGGAGAGACTAACTAATGTAATTAAGATTAGAAGTTTCCTCAGATTGGCTAGTTATTACAGGAGATTTATTCAATTTTTTTTTCTATAATTGCTACACTTTTGACTAGGTTGACTAGGAAAGAGATGAAGTTTGTTTGGTCTGAGGAACGTGAGAAGAGTTTCCAATTGCTGACGGGGAAATTAACTACCGCTCTAGTGTTGGTGCTTCCTTCTGATGATGAAGGATTTGTTATGTATAGTGAAGCTTCGAATAAAGGGTTGGGATATGTGTTGATGCAACATGAGAAGGTAGTGGCCTATGATTCTAGGCAACTGAAGGATCATGAGAGATATTACCCGCCCCATGACTTAGAGTTTTCTGCCATAGTGTTTACTTTGAAGACTTGGGAGACATAATCTATATAAAGCTACTTGTGAGATATTTACTGACCATAGTGTTTGACATACTTAACAACTTAAAAAGAATTGAAATTAAGACAGAGATATTGGATGGAGTTTATTAGTGATTATGATTTTACAATTTAATACCATCCAAGGAAAGCCAATGTGGGAGTTGATGCATTGAGTAGAAAATCCATAGGAAGCTTAGTTGCTATAGAGAACCATAATGTGAATTTGATGGTAGAGATGAGAGAGATGAGAATGAAATTGAATATCAATGATAGAGGAGTATTATTAACAAACATGGTTGTATAATCATACATTTTAGAAACTTTTTAGAAATGCAAGGTAAAGATGAAGAGATAGAGAATATTAAGTAGAAAGTACTGAGTAGATAAAAGTATGAGTTTAGAATTAGAGATGATAGTATGTTGGTATTAGGACATAGGAATTGTGTTCCCAATAACACTGAGTTAAGGAAGGAGATATTGAGTTAGGCATAGACGTAGTATATTTGACATACCCAGGTAACAATAAGACGTATAGAGGATTGAGACACAATTACTGGTGGTCAAGATTGAAGAGGGATGTAGCTGAATACATTTCTAGACGTTGGCTTATCAACAAGTGAAGTCTCGACGCCATGTAATTTTCTTCCAATTAAAACTACTTAGAGTCCTGAAAGGTTGGGTGAACTGTATGTCACAGATATTCTAATGTTTCATTGAGTACAATTGAGCATAGTGTCTAATAGATATGTTAGTTTGACATCACAGTTTTGGAGAGGCTTTTAGAAAGCCATGAGTAAATGGTTATATTTTAGTACAGGTTTTCATCCTCAAATAGATGGGCAGACAAAGAGGATTATTCAAATACTAGAGGACATGTTGAGGGCTAATATGATAAGCTTCTCAATGAGTTGGGATATTTACTTACCCTTGATTGAGCTTACTTATAATAATCAGTTTCAAGCTAGTATTAGAATGGCACCATTTGACGTTTTGTATGGTAGGAGGTGTAGAATTCCTATATTTTGGGAGGAAGTATAGAACTCCTATATGTTGATTGAGTTTGCTTATAATAATTAGTTTCAAGTTAGTAGTGGAATGGCACCGTAGGAGGTGTAGAACTCCTATATGTTAGTACAATTGTTCATCCTCAAACAGATGGGTAGACGAAAAGGATTATTCAAATACTAAAGGACATGTTGAAGGCTAGTGTGATGATTTTCTCATTGAGTTGGGTTGCTTACTTACCCCTGATTTAGTTTGCTTATAATAGTCAGTTTCAAGCTAGTATTGGAATGGCACCGTTTGAGGCTTTATATGGTAGGAGGTGAAAGACTCCTATATGTTGGGAAAAAGTGGGGGAAGGAAAGATATTTGGTCCAAAATTGATAAAATTAACGATTGAGAGGATCAAACTGGTTAGAGAGACCTTTATAGCAGCACAAAATAGATAGAAGAGTTATATTGATAATAGAATGAGACCTCTTGAATTTCAAATAGATGACTGGGTTCATCTAAAGATATCTCCATGGAAAGATATGTTGAGATTCAGGAAAAGAGGAAAGTTTGACTCCAAGGTATGTTGGACCGTTTGAAATCATTGAAAGAGTTGGACCAGTGGCATATAAAATAGAATTACCTCTATAATCGAAGCCGTTACATAACATTTTTCATCTTTCACTTTTGCGAAAGTATTTGGATGATGAATATTGTAACGTTCCGTATCAATCTGCAAACCTTTAGGAAAACCTAACTTTTGTGAAAATCCCAATAAAAATTTTAAACACAAAAGAGCAAGTCTTACATCGTAAGGTCATTCCACTAGTTAAAGTATTGTGGTGGAAAAGAGATGTTGAGGACATTATGAGGGAACATGAGGCGAGCATGAGAAAGGATTATCCCAAAATTTTTCCTGAGATAAGTAAGAAAATTTCGAGGGCGAATTTTTTATGTGGTGGGTAGAATTGTAATACTCGTATCCTTGATATATGGGTAAAGAAGTAATTTAAGTTATATATTGAATTTAATATACATACATGTGAAAATAAAGTTGAATGAAATTGAAGATTGAGTTTGAAATAATTTTAAAGAAAGATGTTGAATATTTTTCTTAGAAAATTGTTAGAAATTTTACAAAAAAGAAAGTGTATAATTTTTACAAGATTGAAAGATTTAGAATGTTTTTTTTTTAAAAAAAGGTTTAAGATTTTTTAAAATTTTAAATATCTGATCAGTCGACTGAACAGTCGATTGGTTACCCAATCGATCAGTTGGTAAGGGTGATCGGTCGGCCCTTCGATTGGCTAGTTGGGTGGACCAATCGGCTGACAGCTGATCGACAGTGTGAAAGTGTCATTTTGGTAATTTTTAAAAGGTTGATGGTCGGTTGGTTGCTGGATCGATCGATCAGTCAGTCGACTGCTAAGGGAGTCTGTCAGCTAGTAGGTGGATCGATTGGTTGGTCATCAACCGGTGATTTAGGGGTAAACTTGTAAATTTATTAAATGGTCAATTGATCGACCGGGTAGTCAACTAGTCAAACTAGAAATTTTGATGTAAAAGGGATTTTGAGATTTGAATTCAATTTACTAACTTTTGAAACTCATTTTCTCTCTCTAGAAAGAATTCTCTCTATAGAAGAAGCTCTCAAACACTTAGAAACTGAAGGATTTCATAATCTTGTCTTACAAATCAATTGATTTATGGAAGGATTTCAAGAATTTTGGAGAAAAATCTTTGAAAAGGTAAAATTTATGAATTTGATTATGAGATTTTCAAGTTTTGAAATTTATTCTTCTACCTTTCTTAAAAAGAGAATTTGAACTTGGATTCAAACAGAAATAAATATATTTCTATTGAAATTATTGAACTTAAGAAAGATGAACATGCATACATGAAATTTAACTCGGTATAAGGAATAGAAATTTAACTATAAGATAAAGAAATTAATGAGTATGTTATGATTAGGTGGTGGTCAGTAATATGGAAAAATTGCTGAGAGGAGCATCAAAGGAAAGAAGGTGATCCATCAGTAGCTTTATATGCTACGTGGTGAGTTGAATTTACTATTATTAAGCGAGACAAACGTTAAAACTACGTAAAGCTTGAAATAAGTGATAATATGAGATAATTATTGAATATGGTTGATTTCGTAAAAAAAAAATGTGTTGTATGCATAATTTGATTAATAGATATGAAAATATGACTTATAATATAAATAATGAATGATTTGAATTTTATGGTGAATATATATGATAAGTGATGAACTGATATCCTTGAAATGATATAATTGATAAAGAATTGATGAAACATATTTTGAGAAAGAGAAGTAAATCACTTATATGTGTTGTGCTTGGAACTTAAATGTGATGATACCGTCTTGGGTGGGCCCGTCTAGGATGGGTCTTTACAACATTCTAGCTTACGAAACCATAATCCTACTAAGACACTCTAGTATATGGAAATGCTAATTCTATCATGACACTATAATCCATGGGAATCCTAATCCTACTATGACACTTAACATTAATTACTTTTCTAAATGGACTCTGCTCGAGGACTCTATATAAAGGGTGTTCTCATTATCACAAGTACACACAATCCATTCACAAACTCTTCAAGTCTCTTCCTCCCTACTTTTCTCTAGCCTTTAGTTTACTGACCACGTCACAATTGCTCGGTAACTTGGCAGATTTTTGGTATCAATAATTGGCACCGTCCATATGAAAAACTAAAAAAGAACTCATCTGTCAAAGACGTTTTCCAAAACCCTTCAAAAATATTTGCATCTGCTATCCCAACTACAACTGTCACTACCAGTGTCGTAAATACCACCACCACTTGCGGCCTACGCACTGGTTTTGAATTCTTAGCAATCCATGAACATGTTGTAATCAGCCAAAACCCCAATGAACCATTTGGTGAGCGGTCATGACAAGATTAATAGTCCTAGTTGAACCACCCAATTCACCAAGGCTAAGCTAACCTAAATGCCCTAATCACGAAGGGACAATTCATCGAACTAACCTGGCTAGTGGCTGACCTGATGGCTCGGCTTGGTGGGATAGCCCTTCCCTCATAACTTCAAGTATCATAACCAAGCCCTTGGCCAACGAGACACTAGAATTCATCACAATGCTCATACCTCAAATTTTAATTCCACTATATGGTCTTCTCCTGCTAATCATGGACCAAAGTCCTAAGGCTACTCTATCTCCAAGAATCATACTGATTTGGACAAGAAACTAGAGAAAATGGACAAAAAGATAGGTGAGACCTTCGAATAACGAAGAGCCAATGTCTTGGATGAACTTGACACTCCGTTCTCTTGGCACTACAGGATGCTCATCATTAAGGCTTATGAGGACACTACTAAGCCTCTAGATTACCTCCAACTCTATAAGAAAATGATGCTCTTGCACTACCACTTAGATCCAGTCTTGTGCTAGACTTTCTTATTAACACTTCAAAAGGATGCCAGCACTTGGTACTCCCACTTGAAGCTTGGAAACATTAGCTCTTTCAAAGAAGTTAATCGTGCCTTTCCTGCCACTTCTTCAATAGCGAATGACTGAGGAAAACATCTGAAAGTCTCTTCAATATCATCCAGTGAAAGGATGAGAAGCTCTGAAAATATATTTTCCCCTTCAACATTACTACATGGGAAATCTCAAACCTCGACCCTAAAATCCAGGCTATCACTTTCAAGAATGGACTTAGATAAAGAAGCTTCAACTCTAAGCTCACTAAGAGCCTAGCCAAAGACATTAATAAAATCCTCGACTGAGTAAAAGAATACACACTTGTGGAGGAAGGTCAGGTGTTCCGAAGGGAACTACCTTGAAACTGGAAGAACACCTCAGGTGTTCGACAACTACACACCCTTCAACACCCCGAGGACCAACATCCAAATGAATATTCGAGACCGAGACGCTGTTTGTTGGCCCTCGAAACCCATGACTACGGGCACTAGTGTATTCCTCCAACATAGACTATAGGCACGACACCCAATAATGCAAAGCCCTCAAGAACCAGACAGAATCACTTATCCACTGAGGATATTTGAAGGAATACACCTACGCTCCCACATTCCGAAGAGATGAAAATGAGTGATTAGGATAAACGCCCGATGCTTTTCTAAATGAAGCCCTAGGTACAACCTTGAGTGAGTCCCCAGGAAAAGTTCCAAAAAAAACCAGAAGTATAGCCCCGATTGAGGTCCTAGTCGAAGTCCTAGGAAAATTCTGAGAAGGAATGCACAAGATAACATGAGTCAACAAAGCAATAGGGAAGAACAAACCACCATTACTAGCACCATCAAAACCATTTTCGAAAGCTCGACAACTGGCAGGAATTCATTGCAAGTAAAGAAGACCTATACCAGATCAGTCACTTTCGTCAGTCGGTCCAACAAGAAAGTAATAACCGATCAAGTAATCTCCTTTATTGACGATGACTTGGTAGGGCTAAAAACACCACATGACAATGCCATGGTCTTCAACTTACTGATTAGAAACTAAAATGTAGAAAGGATCTTGGTCGACAATGAAAGTCCAGCCGATATTTTATACTATGACACCTTCTAAAAGATGAAGCTCAGCGATGATTAGCTTAAGCTAGTGGTATCTTCATTCTGTTAATTTTCAGGAGAGCCAATACTCCCTAAAGGGAACATAATCTTGCCCATTACTGTAGGCTCAATTTTTAAGTAGAATACTATCATGACCACCTTCTTGGTCATCAAGTATTCGTCATTCTATAATGCTATCATCGGAAGATCGAGTCAAAACTCTATGAAGCCTATCGTCTTCATTTATCATCTGAAGATGAAGTTCCCTACCGAGAATGGAATCGAGGAACTTCAAGAAAACCAGATGACTTCCTAGTTTTGTTACCTTAGCTCCATAAAGGGATATAAGAAAGCCAAGACCTTGCCTCTCGAGATGAAAGACCTAACAGATGAATTCAATGCTCCAAGGGGCTAACCCGTTGAGGAGTTAGTCGTCATTCCCCTAAAAGAGAAAAAAGATCATAAGACTGTACGAATTGGGTCTAGTTTACTTGAAAAGCTTAAAACTTCTCTGGTGTCTTTTATTTGGGAAAACTAGGAAATTTTAGCCTGGTTGGCCTCATACATGCCCAAAATCAATCCACAGGTTATCACTAATAGGCTAAAAATTGATCCAACCCACAAGCCAGTGGTTCAAAAGAAGAGATTATTCATACCTGAGAGACAAAAAGTTATCGAGGAGGAAGTTGACAAGCTCATTCCTATCGACTTTATCTAGGAGGCCTACTACAGGGATAAGGTCGTCAATTTGGTCATAATAAAGAAAGAAAATAGGAAATAGAGAATTGTATAGACTTTACTGACCTCAATAAATCATGCCTAAAAGATAGTTTCTTGGTAGCAATGATAAACCTACTGGTTGATGCCACTTCAGGGTATGAATTACTCACTTTCATGGATGCATACTCGAGGTACAATCAAATTCTGATGCATTAGCTGGACCAGTCAAATACTTCTTTTGTCACTGACCAAGGCCTCTGCTGTTATAAGGTTATGTCATTCGGGCTAAAAAATGCAAGGGTAACCTACCAGAGGGTGGTCAAGAAGTGTACATTGATGACATGCTCATCAAGAGATCCAAGTCAAAAGATCATATATCCGACCTTGAAGAAGCCTTCAGAATACTTAGGCACTATCAAATGAAGCTCAACCCAAAGAAGTGAGCCTTTGGAGTCACCTCAGGCTAGTTTCTTGTGTTAATGGTCATCTGGCATGGAATAGAGGCCAACAAAGAAATTTTAGATATAATCCCTCCTCAGAATATCAGTGAGGTCTAGAAACTAAAAGGACGTGTCGCTGCTGTCCGTCGCTTCATGTCTATATCCGATAATAATGTGTGCCCTTCTTCAAGGCATTGAATAAAGCTAAGGATTTTGCATGGACTGAAGAATGTCAAATAGCTTTCGAAGAACTTAAAGAGTACCTAAGCATGCAACCTATTTTAACCAAGCCTATTAGAGGGGAAGAGTTATTCCTTTACATCACCACAAGCCTAGTTGTCATTGTATTTGTGCTGATTCGAAAAGAAGGTGGAACCCAAAGATCCATCTACTATGTTAGTAGGGTTCTCCATGACATGGAAACTTGGTACCTCGCAATCAAAAAATTGGCTTATGTCATCCTCATCATGGCCAAGAAACTACTACCATACTTTTGTCTCATACCATCATGGTCCTAACTAACCAGCTGTTAAGGCAAAGTTTGTATAAATAGATATCTCCAGTAGATTGGTAAAGTGGTTCATAGAATTGGGGGAGTTCGACATCCACTACAAGCCTCGGGTCACCATCAAAGTAGAAGCACTAGTTGAATTCATTATAGAAAGCATGCTCCTTAAAGGTCCCCCTGAGAGTTTGGAGCCTGAAGATAATGATCAGATACCCAATTGGAAACTATTCATCGATGGGGCCTCTAATAGCACCGTTACCGAAGTATGAGCCCTTACTAGTAGGGATGAAACTAGCAAAGACATTGGTTGCCCAAGCCTTGAAAGTCCACACCGACTCCCAATTGGTTGTCAATCAAATGACAAACAAGTATGAAGCAAGAGGAGCAAAGACCAATAGATACGTGAACAAATCTTGAGAGTTGACTGCAACTTTCAAAAGATCGTCAACCATGAGTGTTTATAATCCTCAACCATTTTCCATATCAAAAGTCTTACAATCAAAAGTAATAGGAGCCTATCCTTACAATCAAAAGTCCAAGGATAACACCCTGAGTGTTTATAATCCTCAACCATTTTCCATATCAAAAGTCTTAAAGCCATCAAGGTAGTATTTCCTGGCCTCATCAATCAGGCATTTCTTGAACTCAAAGATGCCTTTTACTTACGGAGGGCCTTAGCCCCAACTGCCTTGATGAGTGCCAAATATTGCATATCTTGGCCCCTTAATTTACATTTGTTAGCTTAAGAATTTGTTACTTTGAGTTGTTTTTCATTGTTTTACAAGTTTACAAGCACTTGGAAAGGAGTTTCACTAAATTGCCAGAATTGCCCGTACAGATCAGTCATTTTTACGGATTAAACTGTATTGATTCAGAAAGAACCAGGAGATGAACCATATATGCTTGAAAAGATCCAGATGTCTATTTTTTGAGGAATTTAAGGCTCATAAATATGATTTTTGTAGAGAAAGTTATGGCAGTTTAAGTAGACAAAGGTCAGGTTGAGCGTGATTTCAGCGTGGCAGAAGTGATTTTTGTGGATTTAAACTATAATGATTCAAGAAGAACCAGGAGATAGGCTATATATACTTGGAAAGATCTAGATTTCCATTTTCTGGGGAATTTTACGGCTTATAAATATGATTTTTCTAGAGAAAGTTATGGCAGTTTTAGTAGACGAAGGTCAGGCTGTACGGGATTTCAGCATGGGCAGAAGTTTTGAAGGGCATGTGAAGGCTTAAATCCCACATCCCATATCGGTTGGAAACATATTTCTACATCCCACATCCCACATCGGATTGGAAATACATTGCACTAATGGAGTTCCCCTACAAAAGCCCCACCTCACTTCATCAATCGGGGTGCAGTCTCCAAGGCTTTGCTACCAAACAGGGTGCAGTCTGGAGGACTTTGCTACCAATCGGAGGAAATTTGGAGGGCTTTTAGGAGCAATCTGGAGGAATTTTGGAGGGCCAGATGGGGAATCTCCAAGGCTTTGCTACCAAGGGGGGATGCTCATGGCGAGATCAAATCTTTCCCTAGAGATTGTTATTGTCCATTATATTTACGGGTAACTAAATTCTCAAGTGGGGCTAGGGATGAACTTGCACATTTAATGGCATTTTTGTTTATTTTTAATTTATATATTTGAGTTTCAACTACTAAAACTCTTGTTTTATCATTTTCAATTCATTGGTGATGTTTTCTTTTCCGACTAATGTTATAATTTATTCTGTTTATAGATTTAGTCACGCTTTTTCTATTGAATGGTTTAGCTCTTTGATTATGTTGGGATTAATTATTTATCTAAATCAATTTAGTTCTTTGCAGTAATATCGCTTCCTGAGTGTATTGTCATCGTTCAATTTTCTCAATAGTGATAATGAGTGACGTATTTTAAAAGTGGTAAATGATTTTTCAAAGGGTTACATTTGGTTTAAACTTAGTTTATAAATATATATCTTCCGATTGAGAATTTTGGAAATTTAGTTCCCAATTGAGTTATTCAATGAATTAAGAATAATTAAAATAGCAAATTTGTGCAAGGGATTCCCGACACTTTACTGTTTCACTTTACTTTGTTTTAAATTTGCATTTACAATTAATCTTTGTTCTCCATTAATCATTTGATATTTTTCTTTAGTTTCTTTGGACCTTCTACTATTCTTTTAATTTGTCTCCCTGTGGAATCAACGCCCCGAAGCTGTGCTACAACTACCATGTTATTCTTTGGGCGTAATCAAATTTTAGCGTCGTTGCCGGGGAGACGGTAGAAGAATTGCTAGATAGTTTTTCTTTTCAGTAGTTTGTAAAGGTGGTAACTTCATTCCTTCTTTTAGCTTGCTGTATTATTTTTTTCTTCTCTTCTTTCTTTTTTATAGTATGTTTTTTTTATTATTTTGTGACCTCTCTTGCCCAGATATAGAGACGTTTTAGGTAAATTTGCTTGTAAGCCTGTGCTAGAGCCAAAACCAAACTTTTTAGATTCTTTATTTGACAAGCCATCTAGTCCTAAAGAAATGAGTGAACACAGAGATCAACCCACTAGGACCCTTCAGGATTACCTCCACCCTACGCATATAGCCACACCATCATGCATCATGTTTCCAGCTAATACTTGCCACATTTCACGGCTTTGAAAATGAAAACCCATGTGTGCACATTAGGGAGTTTGAGGAAGTAGTTGCGAATTTTCATAGTCAAAATGAAACTGATGACATTGTGAGACTTAAGTTCTTTCCTTTCTCTTTGAAAGATAGAGCTAAGAGTTGGCTATACTCATTGAGACCACAATCTATTGGGTCGTGGAATGAGATGACTAAGGTTTTCTTTAACAAATACTTTCCCTAACATAAGACCAACGCTTTAAAAAGGCAAATCTTCACCTTTGCACAAAAGGACAGTAAGACTTTGTATCAGTCTTGGGAGAGATTTAAGGAGCTGTTGGGTATGTGCCCTCACCATAGGTATGAGAATTGGTGCTTAGTGAGCTATTTTTATGAGGGACTTACATATAGAGAGCGCCAATTTGTGGAGATAATGTGTAATGGTGAGTTCTTATAGAAAGATCCTGATGAGGCCATAGAATACCTCTATGACCTTGCTGAAAAAGCTCACACTTGGACTGGACCTAGTGCTACTGAAAGCACAAATAGGTCACGACCTACAAGAAACCCAAATGGTGGTGGAATTTATCATCTTAGGGAAGTGGATAACCTAAAGGCTACGGTCAAGATGCTCACTAAGGAGCTAGATGCCTTAAAGACTAGGGGCTTAAAGCCAACACACGTAGCTAATCATGTAGAGTCTTTTAGACCATGTTTGTGTGTGGTGGGGTAGATCATCTCGTCCAAGAGTGTCCCACATTTACTAAGCTGAGAGGGATGTATGAGAAACAATATAATGCCTTAGGTATGTACAAGAAGCCTTTTTCACCTTTCTCTGATACCTATAATTCGGGGTAGCACAATCACCCCAATTTTAGCTGGAAGCCTGAAAACCAGCTGCCTACACAGCCCCCTAGATCATATCCTGCACCATTTCATGCATCTGCTTCTTCTAGGAGTCCTTTAGAAGACACCTTGCATGTTTTTATTGAGGCGCAGGGTAAGACTAACCAAAGATATGAATCATCGATTATGTAGGTTGTTGAAGAAAATAAGGAGCTAAAGAGCCAAGTGTCCAAATTGATGAGCTCCTTGAGTGTGAATGAGCGAGTTAAGTTCCCTTCTCAAGCTCAGTCCACACCCCATGGTCAACACATGGCGCAAAAGAATTTGAAATAGGTGAATGCCATTGTGACACAAAGTGGTAAGTCATTACACATCCCAACAATAAACAAATAAGAGGATGTGAAAAAAGGTCAAGATAGTAATGATAACGAGAGCCACCAGGCATACATGATTGACTCACTCATGGATAGGGGAGTTTCTATAACTCCAAAGCATCCAAGCACCAAATTTGGCATTGAAGCAGTTGCGGGTGCATTCAACTTATGCTTTTCTGGGAGGGAATAAAAGCATCTGGCTGAAGACGTAAAACTTAGCGCTCATGGGAGGCACCCCACAACTTATCCTTTTGCTTTTATTGTTTTTCATATTCCTGTTACTGTTTGTTATTAGTATTTTGTTGTTTCCCAGTATTACCTTAGTATTTCTTTTTCAAGGACAATGTGCGCATCAGTTCAAGTTTGGGGGTATGCTATGAGCCATGCCTGCCCAGCTAGTTCTCCATCTCCTAGGTCAGCTCTTTCCATGTTATTCACATATTGAGGGCAATGTTTCATTTAAGTTTGGGGGTATGGAAGACACATTCACACACACTTTGTCCTAGTTTTTTTTTTTTTTAAGAAAAGATAAATGCATGCTTATGTTATTTTGAAATTTTGGTTGAACTAAACAAATAGTGTGATGTGACGTCATTGGCGAGCTTAAAATCTTGAACACATGATTTGATGATAGAGTTTTAAAATTTTGTTACTTACTTTAGGCATTTGAGAATTCACATATTTGATCTAATCTGACACGAGCACATTAGCACAAAATAGTGTGAGGTATGACATATGAGTTTAATGTGTATGTTTCCATGACTCAACTGAAACTAGATGACTAATTGGATAAACAATTTAAAAAAAAAATTTACACAAAAAGAGAAAAGTGCTCATGATGATCAATAATAAAATTTTTGCTGAGTAACTGGGCCTCTTGCCTCAGTAAGCAGTGAGTGTTCACGTCAAAAGGTTGAAATTTTATTCATAATGATCATTGAGAAGATTTCCACTGAGAAATTGGACCTCTTGCCTCAGTAAGCAGTGAGCGTTCACGTCAAAAGGTGGGAATTTTGCTTGGTAGCGTTAAGGCCAGTTTAGTTTCGTAGCCTTTTTTACTCAAGTTAGTAAGTCCTTAGGGGTGTTTTTACACCTAATGCCCTAAAACCATCTGGTTTGGGAGTCATTGACTCAACACTCGCTACATGAGTCAATTAGAAAGCTTAAGGGAACTAAACATAGTAGAGCCTTATAATAAAAGAGAGAAGCAAATAAAACTATGTCATCGTTATTCATTCTGATGAGAAATTCTGTGAATATTGAGACATGGAAACATTGCACATTGAAGTTATTTGAAAGCCTTATCTTTATATGCTAATTCACTTTACACTGAATCAGACTTGTGATGCCTTAGCCTGCCTTTTGTAAGTAATTAAATTTTAAAATTCCTATTCATTGTGAAGATGGGTTTACATTTTAAGCTTGGTCATGAATGAGTATCATGGTTTTGTGTGATGCTTAAATTTTAGGATACCATGAATGATGAACTTATCTTTATGTTCTTTGTTTTTCATTTAGTTTTTTTATTTATTTATTATATTTTGCTAAGGGACTATGAAAATGTAAGTTTGGGGGTATTTGCTGAGTGCCAAATATTGTATATCTTGGCCCCTTAATTTACATTTGTTAGCTTAGGAATTTGTTACTTTGAGTTGTTTTTTGTTGTTTTATAGGTTTACAAGCACTTGGAAAGGAGTTTCACTAAATTGCCAGAATTGCCCGTACAGATCAATCATTTTTATGGATTAAACTATATTTATTCAGAAAGAACCAAGAGATGAGCCATATAAGCTTGGAAAGATCCGGATGTCTATTTTCTGGGGAATTTTACGGCTCATAAACATGATTTTTCTAGAGAAAGTTATGGCAGTTTAAGTAGACAAAGGTAAGGCTATGCGTGATTTCAGCGTGACAGAAGTGATTTTTGCGGATTTTAACTGTAATGATTCAGGAAGAACAAAGAGATGAGCTATTTATCCTTGGAAAGATCCGGATGTCTATTTTCTGGGGAATTTTACGACTCATAAATATGATTTTTCTAGAGAAAGTTATGGCAGTTTTAGTAGACAAAGGTTAGGCTGTACAGGATTTCAGCATGCGCAAAAGTTTTGAAGGGCTTGTGAAGGCTTAAATCCCACATCCCACATCGGTTGGAAACACATTTCTACATCCCACATCGTATTGAAAACACATTGCACTCATGGAGTTCCCCTATAAAAGCCCCACCTCACATCATCAATCTGGGTGCAGTCTCCAAGGCTATGCTACCAAACAAAGTGCAGTTTGGAGGACTTTGCTACCAATCAGAGCAGATCTGAAGGGCTTTAGGGAGCAATCCGGAGGACTTTTGGAGGGTAAGCTGGAGAATCTCCAAGGCTTTGCTACCAAGGGGGGATGCTCATGGAGAGATCAAATCTTTCCGTTGAGATATTTGTTGTCCATTATATTTATGGGTAACTAAATTCTCAAGTGGGGCTAGGGATGAACTTGCACAGTTAATGGTAATTTATTTATTTTTAATTTATGTATTTGAGTTTCAACTACTAAAACTCTTTTGTTTTATCATTTGCAATTCATTGATGATGTTTTCTTTTCCGACTAATCTTAGAATTTATTCTATTTATAGGTTCAGTCATGCTTTTTCTATTGAATGGTTTAGCTCTTTGATTATGTTGGAATTAATTATTTATCTATATTGATTCAGTTCTTTGCTGCAATATCGCTTCCTGAGTATATTGTCGTCGTTGGATGTTTTCAATAGTGATAATGATTTACATATTTTAAAAGTGGTAAATGATTTTTCAAAGGGTTACATTTGGTTTAATCTTGGTTTATAAATCTATATCTTTCGATTGGAAATTTTGGAAATTGAGTTCCCAATTGAGTTATTCAATGAGTTAAGAATAATTAAAATACTAGATTTGTGCAAGGGATTCCCAACGCTTTACTGTTTCACTTTACTTTGTTTTAAATTTGCATTTACAATCAATCTTTGTTCTCCATTAACCATTCGATATTTTTCTTTAGTTTCTTTGTACCTTCTACTATTCTTTTAATTTGTCTTCCTGTGGAATTGACAGCCCAAAGTTGTGCTACAACTACCACGTTATTCTTTGGGCGTAATCATGCCTCAAGTTCTACCTTGATCGCATCAAAAGATTGGTACTCCATCATTGCCTCATTCTGAGCTTTCTTGAGCATGACCTACAAGTCTTTAATGGTCTTCTTAGAGCTTTCCAACTTAGCTTTTAGGGCGGCCACCTGATGAGAGCCATAAAATGCATCTTAATAGTTCTTAATCGTTAGGATTTTAGAGTTGATGTAGGTTTTAATTGCACTTTTATACGTTAATAACTCTAAAGTGGTATTCTTGGATTGTTGATTTATTTCGGTGCAATTTTAGGTACTTTAAGTTCAAAAGAGGAGAAAAAGCTATTGTTGATTGAAGCACAAAGACTCGAGGCACACCGAAGTGAAGACATGGTTGCGGAAGGACAAACAAAGAGAAATCAAGTTTATAGTATGTGCGCTATGGCCTAGAATTATCCAAGCCTCGGCCTCCAGAAAGGAAGCCAAAGGAGAAGAAAAAGGCTGAAGGTTTGAGCCGCGGCCTGGACCAATCCATGCCGTGGCCTCCAGAAAGTGTAAGAAGCGTGAAGATTTTGAGTCGCGGCCTGACCCAATCTGAGCCGCGGCGCGACCCTGATACCCTGTCTCTGAGTTTTGACCTAATTAGGATTTTAATGACTTTTAAACCCTAAAGCACCCTTGGACTTTGTGATTATAAATAGACCACTTAGGGTTTGTAAAGGGGGATCATTCATTAGAGGCCGGAGGTCGGGGAAAACATCATGAAGGCTGCCACACTCTCCCCTATGGCCAACTAATCTCCAAGCAAGGCGAAGGGATGAATCCCTAGGTGTAGTCATTCTAAATTTCTAGTCATGATTCATTGTAGTTTGGATTTATTATCGTTAAACATTGTTATGATTTACTTTTTAATCTAATTAGAAGATTTCCTCTTAATCCGGTGATTGCATCTTTCTCCCCCATATAAGTCTAGTCATGCTCTTTTTATGTGATGTTGTTGAGGTGTGATTGAGTTCGGTAGATTTCTCTTATAGATTTTTCCATTACTATGGTATTGTCATTATGATATATTATCGTTTCTTGATAATCTATAAGTTAGGTCATGTGTGCTTGAAAGTAAAGAGTATTTCATAACAATTACATTACGTATTATATATGTGCTTTAATTGAATATTTGTCGATTGCTTGTTCGGGATGTGAAACTTGCAATCAAGATAAAAACAACTGAATCAAGATTAGAATAAGGCAACAAACCTAGGGAGGATTCCCGGACCCTTGTTGTTCTCTATTATATTTACACAATTATTTCACACTACTTCAAACTCAGATTCTTTCCTTTGACTTTTATCGTTTCATATTAAAGTTTACATCTTCTTTTGTAGTTTGCTTGTCTTCCTGTGGAATCGACACCCCAAAGCCGTGCTGCAACTACCTCATTACACTTTGGGCATAATCACCACCTCATCATCTTTTGCCAAGAAAGCAAACTCGAGCTTAGAAACCTGGGTAGTACGTTCCTCAAGCTTCTTGCAGACATCAACGAAGTGCTAAGTTAGCACCCTTGCACTGATGCTGACTTGAGGAATGAAACTAAGAGCCTAGTAAGAACGCTAAAGGAAAAAAGTTAGAAAAATTCTAAAAAAATAAAAAAAACACCTTCGAGATCAGCATCTCAACAGTGCATGACAAGCTTTCTAAAGGAAAAATTCTAAAAGAAATTTGAATGAAAACATAATTTCAGTTTTTGTGGATTATATCAACCCATCATATTTCAATAATTATGTTTGGGATTGTTTTGGAAAATTTTTAAGGTTTTGTATGTGAATATCTGGAGGGAAAAATGTCATAGTTCAACTTTGTTCATTTTAGTGATATTTGGGATGCTCTGAGTGTGATTAGTCGCTTAATAGATTAAGATTTTTGGGTGCTAACATATTGGTGAAGTTGGCTTCTCTAATCGGGGTGTTACTTGAAATCCTAGCTTTGGTGTTAGAATGAAAATAAGCATTGATGGTTATGATAAGTGTAGAATTTCTATGCATTATGCAAAGAACACTAATACGGATGTACCCATGTCATACGTTAATGTCATGAAAGGTGTTTCTAAATATGCTCTTGAATGTCTTACTGATCTTATTTAGACTTAGAGGTTGAAAGATTTGATCAAATATGATCCCGTCAAGGCTGATTTAGAATGGTTAAACAAATGTTTTGTTTTTCATCTAAAAGATATGGACATTTTAGCTAATGTTCAAGATCAATTCTTAAGGGAAGGTTTTTTTAAATTGTTCAGCTATCCCATTAGATGGTCTTTTGTAGTTTTTACCTTTTGATAGTTAGGAAGAAATGTTGGACATTAAATTAAAAGGGAAAAACTGGGTAAATAACTAGTTTGATAAGGTTATAACTTAGCATTCAAATGATCGAAACGTAGAAAGGTTGGTTTGGATTAGGTGCTCAAGTATTCCTCTCCATGCTTGGAATAACAAATTTACTCGATTATTATGTGATTGATGGGGTAAGTTTATCTCTTTTGATGAGTTCACATATTATAAAAGCATATTAGATGGTGTAAGAGTATTGGTTTTTGTTAATAGTATGGTGTAATGCGAAGTTCATTTTTGTTTCAAATTAAAGAAGGGGCATTCTGTATTAAAATCAATATTTCCATTCTCGTTGCTTGTCAAAAGTTCTCATAAGTTGAATGATACTGCCTCTTGTTTTTTTATACTATTTCTAATATCATTTCCTTGGATTATGTTAAAGTAGGGTGTAGCGAATTTGGCTCTTCCTATAGGGTTGGAGAAGATGAGAGTTTGGCAAGGATGTCGGAGTCGAACAACCGAAATATGGAAAAAGGAGAAACACTTAAGTTAACATCAATAACGAACAAATAAGATATAACTTCCAAAGGCTTGTCCTTCAAGGTTGTAAGATACTCATTTAAATTCCTCTTTTAATGCCCATCCTTTCTAAGAAATGATCATTATCATTTATCTTTCATAGCCTTTGAAGAAGTAGCCTTGCTAGTACCTCTTTTTGCTTTCAATGTTTATTCTTCTTCCATCAACAAGCATAATTGATGTTATACCTTTCTTAATCATGCTCTCAACAGTCTTCAATATGTTTACAAGTGCTAGAAACGTAGCTTCTATCTTGTTCATATTGTAGTTCATAACGAACTGAGAAAAAGAGTCTAGAAAGGACTACAGAATCAGCTCATTACTCAAATCCGCATCTATATGAAAACGAACTTGTCTAACTGCTCAATATAGTTGATAATCTTTAATCCATGCTCATGGACTAATGATCCTTCGGGCATCCTAACCCTAAAAAGGTCCTTAGTGATTAGAAACCTTGCATTATGACTATGTTAACCATACAACTCTTGCAAATGATGCAAATTTGAGAAAACACTTTCCATTTTCTCATGTTCCTTCTAAAGCATTAGACATTGATGTTAGTATGTAACACCTTCCCTTGATGTCATCCTCTTGCTACTTCTTATAAGTAGTGACCTCTTCTTCCAAAGCATTCGCAGCAAGATAATAGGGATCGATCAAGAACGTAAGCTATCTTTTCAAAATTGAGAATAATTCTCAAGTTCCTTAGCCTATTTTTATAAAGAAATCAAAATATTGGGTCAAGATTAGCCATTGCGATATATAATATAACAACATATAAATTAGTGTCTATTCATTTTATTAACTACCATGAAGATTTGGTCATTAATCTAAATGGTGCCTCACACAATTCTTTTCGATTCCCACAACCCTCTATGTAGAAAGAGGAAAACCCCTTTAGATGGTCTTCTAGTTGGGTTTAGGATCCTATCACTTGCATAGTATAGCCTTGTGGTGGCATAAAAAACAAATATTGTGCTTGATATGCAGATAACTTTTATCAATAGTATCTCATACAATTCCTAATCATAATGTAGCTTTTTAAATGTATATGACCTTGTGGTGGCACAACAAATCATCTCCACTTTAGTTAAGTTAAACCCACCATTTCTCCCAAGTAAAAATTAGTGATATAACCTTTGTGGTGGCATAACAAAGTTATATCATTTGTCTAACTCATATAAATTACATGTTTAATAGAAAATATTAATTTTGTAATAATGAAAATCTTATGGTGACACAACAAATTTACAATGCTAAGAAATTCTCATATTGACTATAACGGTGGAAGGCTACGAACAATCATTCGCAATGATTTCTATTTACAACTTAATATTAAACTTTTATGCGTGAGAGATTTAGGTATTTAAGTTTAGATCTCATCATATTAAAATATACATCTAATTCAAAGCAAATATATACCTCATGCATATAAAATCCTATGTGGATGAGTATTGACTTTCTAAGCGTGATTTACTTGAGCCAATTAAATAAATCACTTGGTCAAATCCTAGTTAATTATTTCATGAATATATCCTATACAATCATGGGTCTTCAATCTTCAAATAATCAACTATGCTTCCTTGTGCACTCCTTAGTTCGCCTTAATAAAATCCTATCTAACTCTAATTAAGTTTACATACATCATATATATATATATATATATATATATATATACACACAAGAAAGCTTGATCGGAAGTTAAAGGGAATTACATTGGAGGGAGATCAAAATTTACATTGAGAGACATATGAGAAGACATGGTTTGCAGATCCCATTTAAAATTCAATAACCATAATTAAGACCATTAAATTTAACCAATTACTAAGGTCTAGGTCCAATAATCATATATTCATACAATTAAATTACATAATAAATAAATACAATCAATTCTATTCTAGTTATGGCTTTATTCTTATATTATGATCTTAATCCCATTAGGTTTCTTGAAACTTTTTTTAATCATATTGCAAATAAGATGAAAATTCCTTATTCATTAGAATTCATAATTCTAATGTGATATAAATTTTGGAGTTTCCATTCTTAATCAAACTCCAATTTCTTAAAATTTTGATTTTTGAATTACGAAAAACTCTTAATTAAGTAAATCAATTTAATTTAAATCTTTTGAAGATAAAAATTAAACTTTTCATTTCAATTAAAAACATGTCTTAATTTTAAAGAAATCTGAAAATTTTTCAATAAATCTTTAAAAACCCAAAAAACTAATTTTTACATCCTACTTTCGACTGACCATTATGGCAATTGACTATGAAAAGTTTATTCCCTAAAATTCAATCAAGTCAAGAGGGCATAATTGACTGTCCATAATTTCTATATGATTTTTCAATTAAGTCCATGAGGGCACAGTCAGCTGTCCACTAGGTTGACTGTTCCTTCGAAAAACTATAGATTTTCATGATTTTTCTTCCCAAAACAATGTCTCTTTGATTCAAAATCCTATTTTAACCAACAAAATTGTTTATAATCAATCTCTATTGATTTAATATGCTTAAAAAACAATAAAAAAAAATCATTATTATCATCTCATGACATTAAATATATCAAGAACTCTTTCTTGAATTCTCTTGACCTAAGGTTTTATAAACCCTAATCCAACTCTTTAGATTTTGAATTTGAATCTATTGAATTAACAAGATTACATGTTTTAAAACCACAACAATAGAATTAAAATCATTTTAAAAGATCATAGAGTTGGATTTGATACCACTTTATTGGTATAGATAATGCAGTGGAATTTAAAACTTTTCCTAACTATTCCAAAAACTTATGGCAAGAAATCTCTACGAATAAATTAGAATGATAAAAACAAATTCTCCATACAAGGTTAGGGATTATACCTCAATGATGATTCAGGTTAATACTTTGGAGATGAGTTCACAAGCCATTCAAGTGTCATGCCTCTATGTGTATCCACACGAGTAACCAAGGATGAGGATCAACTACTTCGGGATGTCAAACACCACGAGAGGAAGAGGACTAGGGCTGACCAAAAATTTAGAGTCCTAGCTTTAGGTGTTTTCAGCTTTTAAAGAAAGAGAAAGAGTGTCTAAAAATCTTATTTTTAGTTTCACAAAATTTGTATTGGAGTTTCTATCAAATAGAACCTTTATAAAAGCCCTTACTCCTAAAAGCTCTAGGACTTATATAATTGCAATTAAACCTATGGTTTAATTAATTTTTAAAATTCTCTCTATTAGCCTATTAATTTTCTTTATTCTTGCAATTGCCCTACCAAATAAAACCTTTATATAGAGCCCTTACTCCTAAAACCTCAAGACTTATAGAATTGCAATTAAACCTCTAACTTAATTAATTCTTAAAATTATCTCTATTAACCCATTAATTTTCCTTATTATTGCAATTGCCTTATTGTGTGTAACCCCTTAGATTCAATATCGCATTGGCAATAGGTAGTAACTTTTACATATCAGTTGGATCCCATCCAATTAATAAAAAATCCTTTTAATTTTTATTTGAATTTGAACTCCTTTTAATTCCTCTTTGATTAGAAATTAATTACAATTAATTCTTAAGGGCTTTGTTGGGAAATCACCTTGGAGATTCCCAGGTGGTTTAATTTTCTTTATTCTTGCAATTGCCCTACCAAATAAAACCTTTATATAGAGCCCTTACTCCTAAAACCTCAAGACTTATAGAATTGCAATTAAACCTCTAACTTAATTAATTCTTAAAATTATCTCTATTAACCCATTAATTTTCCTTATTATTGCAATTGCCTTATTGTGTGTAACCCCTTAGATTCAATATCGCATTGGCAATAGGTAGTAACTTTTACATATCAGTTGGATCCCGTCCAATTAATAAAAAATCCTTTTAATTTTTATTTGAATTTGAACTCCTTTTAATTCCTCTTTGATTAGAAATTAATTACAATTAATTCTTAAGGGCTTTGTTGGGAAATCACCTTGGAGATTCCCAGGTGGTGATCTTCCAAACACCCAAGTCTAGAATGACTTGTAATGATGAATCGGAAACAGAAACAAAAATCAAAGAAAGGAAAGGACACAACAGTTGTTATCGAGGTTCGATAATAGCCTACGTCCCCGTGAGTTCCTCTGAACTCTCTGCACTAAATCAATGGTTCTTTACAAAAACAGTAACCCTCTCTAAGAAACTCAAGTTCTTGAAGAACCAAAGAAGAGAAGAAAGAAAGTAATAAGAACTAACCCTGGAATTTTCTCAAGAAAATTCCTCTTACAAGCCCTTAAATCCCCTTTCTATTCTACTCTCTCTTTCTAAACAACCAGCCTTTACAATGAGTCTCTCTTGTTTTGTGTCTTTGCACTCTTACAATTGATCTCACTTTCAATCACAAGTTATGTCTCTTTGAAGCTAGGTGACCCTTTATATAGTGCACCATCTTCTTGACCCATCTTGAGGATCAATATCCACCCTTAGATCTTGAGGACCAATCAACCTTAGCCCTCAATCAATTCTAAGTGATCTTATGCATTTTAAACATGCCTCACGCACTTAACAAAATGCTGAAACATAAGCATCAGGTGTGCCTCGTGCTGAGGCTTGGAGCTTCATGCTGAGGCTAGGATGGGCTGGGCCGCGGCGCGGACCAAGGCACACAACCTTCAGGTGCTGGGCACCATGGCACACACCTGGGGGAGGCTTCTCCATTTTGCATCCCTTTCTAGAGGCTACGGCGCACACCTCCTGGGCCATGGTGCACAGTTGTATCTGAAGCTGACTTCTTCTTCTATTTAATCCTTAGACAAATACCAACAATCTCTACCTTTGTCTATGCAATTAAACCCGAACCCATTGTGCAGAGAACTCAGGATCCAAACTCAACTTGAGTCACCATATCAACCGACTCCAATCCTAAGAAGTCCAAGGCAATGATTGAACTTTCTTAGAGGTAGAACCTTGGTGCCTAAATCTGCAGGACTTTCTTCCGTTGCGAATTTGTCCTTATGAATGCATCCTTTCGTAACATTTTCTCGAATGAAATGATACCAAACATCCACATGCTTAGTCCTCTCATGGAACACCGAGTTCCTACATAAGTGCCACTCACTTTGGCTATCCAAAAAAACCACCACCTGCTCTTTTAGGACCTTCTACTCGTCCAACAACCCTTTGCACCACATAGCCTCCTTTATGGCTTTCGTAGCCGCTATGTACTCTGCCCCAGTTGTTAAGAGTGCTACCACCGGTTGCCACTAAGCCTTTAAGTACTTCAACAACCACTTTATCCCAAGCCAAAGCTCCTTTCCGGGATTACTCACAAATCTGCTGAGAACACCCATTGCTTGAGAAATGTCGGGTCTAGTGCTTACCATCATGACCATGACTAATCCAACCGCACTAGAGTGAGGGACCTTATCCGTTTCCTTATTCTCCTCATCCATTTCAGGACATTGTTCGCTGGAGAACTTGAAATGAAGAGTAAGGGGAACCTTCATTGGTTTACCATCTTTCATAGAAAACTTGTACAACACCTTTTTTTTCTATGTCGGAAGATTGAGAAACCTTCAACCCGTTTCTCTCCCTTTCTCGAATTCTTGTCATCCCAAGGATCTTTTGTGCAAGGCCAAGATCCTTCCTCTTGAACTCCTTACTGAGTGGAGATGTAAATCTTTCTATCCTCTCCCTGCTATTCCCAACCAATAGTTCATCATCGACATAGATGAGGATAATCACCACTTCATCCACCTTGCGTCCAGGTGAGAAGGTTTTTTGTGAAATCTATGCCGTCTATTTGCATGAACCCCTTCACCACCAGCCTAGCCTTATTTAGAACTTCATCCCTTGGAGGGTTCCCTTCTTTGATCTTACAATCCACAACTCTCTGTTTTCCTGGAATGTGCACCAATTCCCAAGAGTTATTCTCCCTCAAAGAATCCATTTCTTGCTTCATAGCTAGCTGCTACTTTGATGAATCCTTACATTCTATGGCATCATTGTAAGTTTATGGTTCATTTATCCCTCCTTTAGTCCAAGGAGCTGCTGCATTCGTAGCCACAAAACCATATCTCGAAGGTGGTCTGATCAGCCTTCTTTCCCGGTCCCTTGTGAGTTGATAGTTATTCTGACTTGTTGCATCATCCCTTTCTAGTTCAGCCTCCTCATGAGTGTCTTGAGCTTAGCCTTCATCAATGGGCTCTACCTGGTCTGAACCTTCTTGCCTTCTTTACTCAACCTGAACTAAATTTTCCTTGATGCTGTGCTCCACAAATACCAAATTGGTTTGCTCACTATCCCCTGTAGGGTTAGTTTTCTCCAAATAGGGAAATAAATGCTCATTAAAAATGAAATCCCTACTTATTATGAGTTTCATTCCTTTTTTTTCTAAGGACCACAACCTATATCCCTTAACCTCATCACCATACCCTAGAAACACACATTTTCTAGACCTTGGGCTAAGTTTATCATCCTTTTGATGTGCAAATGTAGCACATCCATAAGTCCTAAGGATGCTTAATTCAGGGGGTTTTCCACTCTACATCTCCATGGGAGTCTTAAGGTCTAAAGCCTTAGAGGGTGATCTATTAACCAAATATGCAGCTGTAGACACAGCTTCCCCCCAAAAATATTTTGGTAAATCAGACCCAATTAACATGCACCTAACCTTTTCCATAAGGGTTCTATTCATCCTTTCAGTAACTCTATTTTGCTGAGGGGTTTTCACAACCGTTCTATGTCTTAGAATGCCATTTAATTCACAGAATTTATCAAAATCTTTATTAAAAAATTCTAAGCCATTATCGGTTCTTAACACCTTAACTACCCTACCCGTTTGAGTCTCCAGCAACTTTTTCCACACCACAAATTTATTCAAAGCATCTGATTTATTTTTAAGAAAATAAACCCAAACCTTTCTTGAATAATCATCAATTAAAGACAGAAAGTAAAGATTACCTCCCTGTGTTGGTGTTCTTGCTGGTCCCCAAAGGTCTGAATGAATGTAGTCAAGAATGTCCTTAGACTTGTGCACTCCGGTGTTGAAGCTGACCCGATTTGCTTCCCAAGAACACAACATTAGCAGAAATCAAATTTCTCTACTTTGTCACCACCGAGTAGACCATTCTTGCTGAGAACTTGCAGGCTCTTTTTGCTCATATATCCCAAGCGAGTGTGCCAAAGGGCTGTCTTATCCATCTCAGCCATCAAGCTTGCATCTTGATCCTTGATTTCTGTCTCTCTGATCATCTCATAGAGTCAATCTTTTATTGCTGCTTTGATCATTATCAAAGATCCCTTGGTCACCTTGATCTTTCCTCCCTCTGCTTTATATGAATACCCCATGGAATCCAGCTACCCCAATGAGATCAAATTCCTCTTCAAATCCGGAAGATATCTCACATTCCGCAGCAGCCTTATGACTCCATCAAACATCCTTAACTGGATGTCTTCTATCCCCCTCACTTGGCAAGAAGTGTCATTCCCCAAGAAAACCTTTCCATCATTGGTTTCTTGGCAATTCTTGAACCAATCCTTGTGAGGGCACATGTGATAAGTGCACCTGGAATCCAGAATCCATTTTTCACTACCTTGCCTCTTGCTCACATTTGGGCACACAACAAGAACATCATTTTGCTGTTCTCCTTTGGCAACTGAAGCCTCTCCATTGTTGGTATAGCTTCTTCCTCTCTCATCCCAAATCTTTTTCTTGCAATCTTTCCTGAAATGTCCCTCCTTATTGCAGTAGAAGCATCTATTTCCTCCAAATCTCTGTTTGGAATGAGATCTCCCATGGCTCTGCCCTCTACCTCTTGATTTCTCCTAGAAGTTGCCATGAATGCTACTGCCATTCCGAGTTGCTGGCCTTACTCTAACGAACAGCCCTTCTCCACTTCATGTTTCCCTCATATTGGCTTTGAAATCATGAGCCCTTATGGCATTGATCATAATCTCCTTGGTTAAAGTATCTCTTCCATATTCAATTGCATTAATCAAATTATCAAAACAATCAGGAAGAGAATTCAACAAACTAACAGCCAATTGTTCATCCAGGAATGTAATGCTACAGCTATTCAAATCTTGAACTAGCTTATTAAACACATCAAGATTATCTTGCAACACTTTATTAGGATTTATTTTAAAACAATGATTCTTTTAAGAAGATAAATCCTATTAGGGAGAGTTTTGGTAAGAAACAACTCATCTAGTTTCTTCCATATGACAACAGCATCTTCCGAGTCTATGTATTCCCTTATGACACTATCCGACATGTGCAAGAAAATGGTGTTGTATGCCATCTTCTTCATCTCAATCCGCTGGTCCTCCGTGATACTTGCTGGAAAAGTATCATTTTCTCCAATAGCCAAGTCCACCTTCTGTTGCATAAGAACAGCCTTGATCTTCCGCTACCAAAGGGAAAAGTCTCCCTTTCCATCAAACTTCTCAACAATGAAATTTGAAGCCATCTTGTGGAGAAAATCCCAGATTTATGCAGCACCCACAATTGCTTTCCAATTTCTTCTAAACCTCAAGAACACGATCAAAGATTGATCTTAATACTGTTCTTGAATCACCCTCAAGAACACGATCTGATCTTGATCTTTACTCTGTTCTTGAATCATCCAAGAAGTTGATCTTTGATTCTTGGAGTCTTGACTCTGTCACCTTCTGTTCCAGCTCCGATTTCCATTGTCCAAAGGTCCTCCGGCTCTGATACCACTGTTCGGAAATCACCTTCAAAGATGCCCAGGTGGTGATCTTCCAAACACCCAAGTCCACAAAGACTTGTACAAACAAATACAACTACCAATCAAAGCAAGAAAGAACACAAGCAATTATTATCGAGGTTCGGCAATGTGTCTACGTCCCCATGTGCTCCTTCGAGCCCTCTACACTAAATCTTATGAGTTCTTACAAATAGCAACACCTCTTTAAGAAACCTCTAGTTTTTGAAGAACGAAAGAAGAGAACATGAAAGTGATAAAGACTTGAGTTACCCTAGAATTTCTCCCAAGAAATTCCACTTACAAAGCCCTTGAATCCCTTCTCTATACTACTCTCTCTCTAAAAAACCAGCCTCTCTACAATGAGTCTCTCCTGTGTTTAGTGTCTTTGCACTCTCACATAACTCTCATTTACATCACAAGTTATGTATCACACATATATGTCAGACTTATTGAGATTGAAGCTAGGTGACACTTTATATAGTGCACCAACTTCTTGACTAATCTTGAAGGTCAATCTCCACCCTTAGATCTTGAGGACCAATCAATCATAGCCCCTCATCAATCTTAAGTGATTCTATGTATTTTGATCATGCCTCACGCACCATTTGAAATGCTGAAACATAAGCATCAGGTGTGCCTCATGCTGAGGCTTGGAACAGGGCGTGCTGAGGCTTGGAGCTTTGTGCTGAGGCTTGGATGGGCTGGGCCGTGAAGTGGACCAGAGCACACAACCTTTAGGTGCTGGGCGCTGTGGCGTACACTTGGGGAGGCTTCTCCATTTTGCATCCCTTGCTGGAGGCTGCGGTGCACACCTCCTAGGCTGTGGTGCACAGTTGTATCTAAAGCTGACTTCTTCTCCTGTTTAATCCTTAGAAAAATACCAACAAGCTTCTACAAGTCAAGATTGATATCTAGTAATATATCATGATTACCCAAGCAATATGAGTTAATGCGAACCTTTCCATTGACAATTACCGTATAATTAAATCCTCCTATCATGTAGTGTCCCTAATTAAACATAAGGTATAAAATTATTCTCAAACCTTAATTATTTAATCATATATGTCTTGATTAGTCCATAACTTAAATGTTGAAATTAGAAACTCCTTTGTAATTTCCAGCCCACCTTGGCTAAGGAATTTCCAAGCTACAAGTCAATCAGTTTACAAATGACATTCTCTCTCTTTTGTTAAGAGTGAGGAATCCTTTATTGTATACTTACATACCTCTATGTAAAAGTGGCCATACCTAATTACTACCTTTTGTAACCCATGATTAGAATTACATTTAGGTAGCATCAAAGCATGATGACTTATACATAAGGCATCCATGGTACCTCAAGTCTAAGGATCACTTGTACAATTCAAACATAAGAACTCCTATTGACAGCCAGTAAAATGTCCACTAAGAATTTCTTAGTCGAGATAGTTTGTGAACCTATTCTCTAACAAGAACCTATGTAACTTGTTTTAGTATCTCATACACTAGTGACCATGAGATCAATCACCCTTAACTCCTTAAGGAAACATAGTATGTACGAATCTATCCAGATTCACTAATTCCCTTCTTAGTGATCCTATGATTAGGAACATTTAAGAATAAAGCTTAAGGAAATAAATCTCACTAGTATGATCTCATTATGGTACTTATTTCCATTGATCTTATTTTTTTTTGATTTTATAATGTAATGCACATGCACTAATTTGTAATAAACATGATAAATAAAAATAAATGCCATTAATTATTATTTATTGTTAATAATTGAATAAGATTAATTATAAGTAATACATCTATAACATCAAATGCTATTGGCTTATAGGGCACACTACTATCTCAGTCGACATCCTGGGAGTATTCTCTACTCTCGATAAAATTCTTAATATTAGTAAACTAAGGCAAGTCATAAGAGACTCGTGCTTCAATCTCAACTTTATGACAATACATGGGCTCCTGTCTTTTCTTGATAGATAAAGGTCTGAACTCCACTCCTTTGAGCATGTTAACCAAGGAGGCTAAGGTAGCTTAAGCATTGATAAACTGATTTTGAGCCCTAGGGAGGTAGTAAAGGTGACATTCTTGATCGCTTGAACAAGATCCGTCATATACTCTTGGTAAGGTCTAAGATTTTTCTTCTTTATATTTCTATTTCTTTTGCACTTGAAGTATGACCAAAGTTGAATATCTAAAGACTTCTACCTCTCTAATTCCAATGGCTATCACGACTTTGTAATTTATTGGATTAAGATAACACAACATATATTTTTTTCTTGCAATAACAATTCAATGAATCTACTGTAGGATTAATTAGGATGAGAATTCAAACACCATACAAGGTTAGGGATTTATACCTTTGCTTTAATGGAGATTTATAGGAATTTTAAGTGGATTCACAAGCTGTTCAAGTATCCAGTCTCTAAGCATATTCACCTAAGCAATAAAGAACTAGAAATCTACTTCATTCTTGTGTAGAACACCAAGGTTGAAGAACAATTAGAGTGACTGAAAACTAAGATTTCTAACTCTAGAGATTTTGGTTTTATCCCTTAAAGAGAGTTTAATATCTCTGTAGGGCTTTCGTCAAATAGAAGCCTTATTTATATTGCTATTACTCATAAAGACTCTAGTATTTCTAGAAATGAAATTAAACCACTTAGTTTAATTTAATTCCTAAAAATCTCTCCAATGGTTTCTTAATTTCTCTATTTTGACAATTTCTTATTATGTGTGACCGATTAGGTTGAATATTGTAATGGTAATAGGTCATAACTATTATGTTTCAATTAGACTCCGTCCAATTAATTAGAACTCTTTCTAATTAGTTTGAATTAAAACCCTTTTTAGTTTTCACTCAATGAGAATTAATTATTTATAATTAATTCTCAAGGCCTTTATAAATCATGAGTGACACCTAGCAACATATCATAACTATCGAAACAATATAAATTTGGTTGCAAACCTTTTTACTATCAGCTACCGTGCAATTCAATCCCTCCATCACATAATGCCTTTGATTAAACTTAGAGTATAGAATTACTATCAAAACTTAATTGTTTCATCCAACATATCTTGATTTAAAGTCCATAACTTATATGATGAAATTAAAAAACTCATTTCTAATTTAAACTCTACCCTGGCCAACAAATTAGATCCCATAGAGCATTCTCTCTCTTTTACCGAGAGTGATGAATCCTCGATTATATAATTATATACTTCCATGTATAAGTTGTCATACCCAATTAATACCTTCATGTGGCCCATGATTAGAACAACATTGAAGTAGCATCAAAGTATGATAACCTATATATAAGATATCCATGTTGCCTCAAGTCGAATGATCAGTTGCACAACTACAACATATGAATTCTTATTTGATAATCAATAAAATGTTCACATATATGTTTCTTAATTTGTGTCAGTTTAATGTACTTGTTCTCTAATAAGACCTACATATCTTTCTTTTTTTCTTCTCTCACACACTAGTGATCAAGAGATCAAACAACCCTTAACTCCTTAAGAAAATATGAGACGCACTAATCTATCTAGATTCACTAATGCTTTTCTTAGTGATCTTATGATTAAGAATATTTAAGAGTAAAACTTAAGAAAATACGTCTCATTAGCATAATCTCATCATAGTGCTTATTTCCATTGCTTATATTCTTTAGGTTTTATCATGTAAACACATTATTAAAATGGTTGTAATTAAAACATGATAAATATAATTTTCCATAAATAATCATGATATTTTCAACAAATGAATAAGACTAATTACAAGTAATATCCCTAGTTATCAACGGATATTGGCTTGTAGGATATACTACTATCAATTTTCCACTTGCACTAAATTCATTCGCCCATGTATCTCATAACCATCTTCTCAATGTGGCTGTCGATACCTGTTCCAGGGAAAAAATATATTTTGTTGAATTATTAATTAATTTTGGATAATTAATTACAACTCACTTTTTGATTTCCTTTAGGACAATTAGGGCGTGATCAACTAAAAATATTTATTTGGAGTCACTATCAATCATTTTTTTAGGCTGACTGAAAACCTTCAAAAGATGGTGATTACCTTAGTGCTAACCCCTAATTTAACACTAACATAATCACCTAGGTCTACAATACGAGATTGAATTTGAGAATTTGGTTAAGCATAGGGAAGCTAAACACCTCCGAAACCCCTATCTAAAAGTAGGAACCATACTACCTAAATTATCTTGCATTTTCTCCTAAGAATTATATCCTTTATCTTATTCCTCTTTTGATTAACTCGGGCTAATGAAAGAGAAATCTATCTATCCTATCCTAATTATTTATCATTTTTTTTGTTTTTCTTTTATCCTTCTTCTATCTTAAAAACTAATGGACTTGAGATTTACTTTAGAACTACTTATAGGCTTGATTAATTGGGTTAAGAGGGCCTTGATTTGTTATTTACTACCCATCTACTTTACACTACTCATGTACAATGTAAATAACATATATAAACAAATTTAATCTAATTCAATCATGATGTAAAAATAAAACAAACTAAGATACTTGCATAAATAATTAAGTTGGACCAAGCCTGATCCAATTCCATAAAATAAAACTCTCTCCTTACATTCGAACCCAGGATGTTAGGTCCATTTAGCTTTAACCAAGCCTCATTAGAGATTGGGTTTCAAAAATCGATGACAAGCCCAAATGACTTAGGTGAGGACCAGGCCCATAAATAAAATCCAAAAACTTAAGAGCTTCTAGGCCTAGATCCAAATCCATTCAAACTAGTTTTAAAAGTGAGTAAGGCCCAAAAGGTAGTAAAACAAATATTAATGCCCAATTCTCTTATGGGCCAAAACTACTTTTAAGAAATAGGCCTTTTCTTTTAATGAAGGTGTTAGGTTTGATTTGAGCATCCACCAGTTTGCAAAACTAAATTGATTTAATAACTAATGATGAAAACACTAAGGTTTCATAATCCACCCAACCAAAGTAAAGCATATATCTTCATGTTCTATATAAAAATAATCTATCAAATATTCCATGAATCCAACTTAAACAAAAAACAATGAATATCCCAATTAAACCAAAAGCATCCAATGTATCAGCTTTTAACAAATCACAAAGGAAATCCAATTTAATCGAAAAGGATTCGATGTATCCATCGGATGAAACACGCAGAATATCCAACAGAATAATTAAAAATTATCAATCGTAAGAATTTACTCAAACAATTGAAATAGAATATTTAAACTAAACATATCAAAATTGTATGAACATATCTGAAAATATAATGCTAAACAATGGCGAGGCTTCATCTTCAACCTAAGCTGAAGATTTTAGCCACCCATTATCATGAAACTAAATTTCACAATAAAAGGTGCTAAGCATTCAAAACTTGAAAAGAATTAAAACTAACTGTACATTGGGAGAAATTCCACACGCTGTTGGGCAGCACTTCCCCCAGTGGTGGCAAAAGCCCTTAGGAGATCTATTAGAATGCTAGCAGAAATCCACCAGACTGCACACCTAATAATTAGGTGAGGTAGTGTTTATATAAGGGAATTCTCGGAGTACAATGAGATGTAAATTCGATGTGGGATACTGCCCCTTTGCGATGGATCGCAAGTCTGGTGCAATCGATCGCACCATGGTGTGATGTAATGCGTCCGGCGCACTGTAAGTGCTTCCTATCCGATGTGGGATGTGCGAGTCAATTGCAATCGATCGCAGCCCTATTGCACTCAAGTGCATCACAGTGCACTATAATATATATGCAGTATCAAATGTTTCCTTTCCAATGTGGGATGTGCGAGTCATTTGCGATCGATCGCAAGTATGGTGCGCTCAAGTGCAGGTTCGATTGATCTCATGCCATGTGCACATGATCGTAGGTGCGATCGATCGCACGTCCTGTGCGCTCGATGGTACTAGGCATCCTCAGCTTTTGCTCTTTAAGCCCTGAAGTTTCCACATTGCTTCATTTTATTCCAAAACCTATAAAAACACAGAAAACACAGAAAATAGATAAAATAGCATGAAATAACATAACTAAGAACTCAACAAACGTAAACTAAGGGGCTAAAACATGTAATATTTAGCACTCATCAAATACCCCCAAACTTACATATTGCTAGTCCAATAGCAAAATGAAACTAAAAACTAAATGAAAAACAAAGAATATAAAGATAAGTTCATAACTCATGGTATCCAAAGATTTTAGGAGCACACACCACCATGATAAAGATTCATGAGCAAGCTTAAAAAGATAAACCCATCTTCACAATGAATAGAAATGATAAAATCTAATTACTTACAAAAGGGAGGCTAATGCATCATAAGTCTGACTTAGTGTGAAGTGAATTAGCAAATAAAAATGAAGCTTCCGAATGAGTCCAATGTGTAAGGTCTCTATGTCTCAAGATTCACTGCATTTCCCATTAGAATGAACGAAAATGGCATGGTTTTTATTTTCTTCTATTTTTGTAAGGCTTTGTTATGTTTAGTTTCCTTAAGCTTTCTAATTGACCCATGTAGCGAGTGTTGAGTCAATGACTCCCAAACCAGATGGTTTTAGGGCATTAGGTGTATAGACACCCCTTAGGACTTACTAATTCGAGTAAAAAAGGCTACGAAATTAAACTAGCCTTAATACTATTAAACCAAATTCCAACCTTTTGACGTAAACACTCACTGCTTACTGAGGTAAGAGGTCCAGTTACTCAGCGGAAAGTTTATTTATGATCATCATTTTCATCATTTTTCTTATATGCCAAAGTGTTAATCTAACAAGTCATCCAGTTTCAGTTAAGACAGAAACGTACACATTAAAATCACATGTCATACCTCACATAATGCGTACTAATGTGCTCGTGTTAGATTCGAGAACAAATATGTGAATTCTCAAATGCCTTAAGTAAGTAACTAAATTTTAAAACTTTATCAACAGATCATGTGTTCCAAAATTTAAGCTCACCAATGAATCACATCACAAAAATTGTTTAGATCAACCAAAATTTCAAAATAACATGAGCATGCATTAAAAAAAAACAACAACAAATTAGGACAAAGTGTGTGTAATATGTCTCCCATACCCCCAAACTTAAATTACACATTGACCCAAATGTGTGAATAATATGGAAAGAGTTAACCTGGGATATGGAGAACTATCTGAACTGGTGTGGCTCATAGCATACCCCCAAACTTGATCTGCAGTACGCGTTGTTCCTGAAAAATAAAGACTAGAAAACAAAAAATACTGGAAACAAACATTAAGCATAAATATGTAAAATAATAAACAAATAAAAAGATAAGATGTGGGGTGCCTCCCATGAGCGCAAAGTTTAAAGTCTTCAACTAGACTCTCCTTAGTAGATGACCCTCAATCAGAGTAAATAGGATCCGTCAACAATATCGTCTCAATGTCCGGACTTCTCAACTCCAAGAATGGTTTTAGCCTCTGCCCATTTACCTTGAAAGTGTTACCATTCTCTGGATCCTCAATCTCGGTGGCCCCATGAGGAAAAACTAACCGAATAATAAAGGGGCCGGTCCATCAAGACTTGAGCTTGCCTGGGAAAAGATGCAGGAGTGAGTTGTAAAGAAGGACTTTTTGACCTGGCTCGAAAGCTCGTCTCAAAATGTTTTGGTCATGAGTCTTCTTCATTTGTGCTTTGTATGACCGTGCACACTCATATGCATCATTTCGCAGCTCCTCTAGTTCATTGAGTTGGAGCTTCCTTTGGGATCCAGCCTTTAAAAGATTAAAGTTCAGCTGTTTGATAGCCCAATAGGCTCTATGCTCTAATTTGATTGGAAGGTGACAAGCTTTTCCGTACACAATACGGTATAGAGACATGCCAATTTGCATCTTGAATGCTGTTCGATATGCCCGCAGTGCATCAGTCAATTGCAGAGACCAATCCTTTCTATTAGGATTCACAGTTTTCTCCAAAATGTGCTTAATCTTGCGATTGAAAATTTCCACTTGTCCACTCGTCTGTGGGTGATACGAGGTGGCAACTTTGTGTGTGATGAAATACTTCTTCATCAACTGCTCAAAAATCCTATTGCAAAAGTGCTTACCTCCATCACTTATAATTGCTCGAGGCGTACCAAAACGAGAAAAGATATTGTTCTTCAAAAACTGGACCACAACTCTATGGTCATTGGTCTTGCATGCAACTGCTTCCACCCATTTGGACAGATAGTCCACAGCAACTAGAATGTACAGATAGCCATAGGAGTTTGGAAAGGTCCCATAAAATCAATGCCCCACACGTCAAAAATCTCAACAATCAGAATGGGGTTGAGGGGCATCATATTCCTCCTAGAAATACTCCCTAGCTTTTGGCAACACTCACAAGATACATAGTAAGTATGAGAGTCTCGAAACAGGGTAGGCCAATAGAAACCGCACTGCAAAATCTTCACAGCGATCTTTTTAGCACTGAAATGGCCTCCACAAGCATGATCATGACAAAAGGTGATGACAGTAGATTGGTCATGCTCAGGAATACACCTTCTGATGATCTGATCGGGACAATACTTGAACAGGTAAGGATCATCCCAGAAAAAATGTTTTACCATGGCCAAAAACTTTGATTTATCTTGTCGCCCCCAATGCAAAGGCATTTGACCGGTGACAAGGTAGTTCACTATATCAGCAAACCATGGCGCAGGATTGTGAGCAATGTGCATCAATTGCTCATCAGGAAAGGTCTCAGAAATGAGAGTGGCAACCTTAGTGAAATCCACAATCAATCAATCTAGACAAATGGTCCACCACCACATTTTCGAAACCTTTCTTATCCCGAATCTCTATATCGAACTCTTGAAGTAGCAAGATCCATCGGATAAGATGAGATTTAGCATATTTTTTAGAGAAAAGATACTTCAATGCTGCATGGTCCGAGTAGATAATGACTTTAGATCCTAACAAGTAGGATCTGAACTTGTCTAATGTAAAAACGACTGCTAGCAACTCCTTCTCAGTGGTAAAGTAATTGAGTTGTGCGTTGTTTAGAGTTTGACTTGCATAATAGATAACATGGGGAAGTTTGTCAACAAACTAACCCAAAACAACTCCAACAGCATAGTCTGATGCGTCACACATAATTTCAAAAGGCACACCCCAGTTGGGTGGCTGAATAATGGGTGTGGACGTCAGAATCGTTTTCAGATCCCCAAATGCTTTCTTACAATCTTCATTAAATACAAATGGGGCATCCTTCATTAATAACTTGCACAAGGGCCGAGTAATCTTGCTGAAATTCTGGATAAATCGCCTGTAGAATCCTGCATGGCCCAGAAAAGATCGAACCTCCTTCACTGTACGTGGGGGTGGAAGGTTGGAAATCAGGTCCACCTTCGCTTTGTCGACCGAAATCCCTTGATGAGATATGATGTGCCCTAGTACAATACCTTGCTTGACCATAAAATGACACTTCTCCCAATTAAGCACCAGGTTCTTCTCCTTGCACCGCACTAAAACCAAAGTGAGATGGTGCAGACACTGCTCAAATGTTGAACCGAAGACGGAGAAGTCATCCATGAAAATCTCTAAAGAACGTTCCACCATGTCAGAGAATATGCTGACCATGCACCACTGAAAAGTAACAAGTGCATTGCATAACCCAAAGGGCATGCGATGGTAGGGGAATTTCCCAAAAGGACAAGTAAATGTTGTCTTCTCCTGATCTTCGGGGTCTACTGGGACCTAGTTATATCCAGAATAACCATCCAAAAAACAATAATACTCGTGCCCAGCCAAACGCTCCACCATCTGATCAATAAATGGGAGTTGAAAATGATCTTTCCTTGTGGTAGCGTTCAGTTTACGGTAGTCTATACACACTCTCCACCCTGACTGAACACGAGTTGGCACCAACTCGTTGTCCTTATTCTTTACTATAGTGAATCCAGCTCACTTGGGCATGACATGAATCGGGCTCACCCACTTGCTATCAGAGATGGGATAAATGATCCCTGCATCTAACAGCTTAATTACTTCTGCCCTCACTACCTCTTGCATAGTTGGGTTGAGCCTTCTTTGTGGCTCCCCGATGGCTTGGCATTCTCCTCCAAATGTATCTTATGCATTACCAATGAGGGGCTGATTCCCTTAATATCCTCAATGGTCCAGCCTATAGCTTCCTTATGTTATCTCAAAACATTTAATAATTTCTCCTCTTGAGTCTCAACCAAATCTGAAGCTATAATCACAGGCAAAGACTCTGCTGGACCTAGGAACTTATACTGAAGATTATCCAGTAAGGGTTTAAGTTACTTCTTAGGATGCTCAAGTTCTTCAGTCTCTTCCTTCTCACTGCTCTCCGTAGGAGCAAACTCTAAAATGGCATTTGCTTGCTCAAGTAACTTATCCAAATCCAGATCCTCTCCAAACTGAGCAAAGCATGCCTCCAGGGGGTCCTCTATGCTTGATTCATCCACCATCTCTTCAATAATCTCCTCAATTAAGCATATATTTCTCACTTCAACAAATTCCAGTGGTTGCTTAGTGATATCGAAAATATTCAACTCCACTGTCATATTTCCGAAGGAAATCTTCATCACCCCTGTCCTACAATTGATTAGGGCGTTAGCGGTGGCTAAGAATGGTCGTCCTAGAATCACTGGTATCTGAATCCCTATATTCTGGACCAGCTCTGTATCTAGCACAATAAAATCCACAGGGAAATAAAACTGATCTACTTTATCAAAACGTCCTCAACTACTCCCCGTGGTATTTTCACTGACCTGTTAGCCAATTGAAGTGTTGTCGATGTGGGCTTCAATTCTCCTAAACCTAACTGCAAATAGACTGAATAGGGTAGAAGATTCACACTGGTTCCTAAATCCAATAGAGCCCTCTCAATCTGGCTAACTCCTATCATGCAAGAGATGGTAGGACACCCTGGGTCCTTATACTTGATCGGTAGCTTGCATTGAAGGATTGAGCTAACTTGCTCGGTCAAAAATGCCTTCTTCGGGACATTCGTCCTCCTCTTGATAGTGATCAAGTCCTTTAAGAACTTGGCATATGATGACACTTGCTCGATGGCGTCCAAAAGTGGAATATTGATTTGGACTCACTTGAACACCTCCGGAATTTCTTCAAACTACCCTCCTTTCTTGGGTGCTTGTAATCTCCCAGGGTAAGGTTCTTTAGGTACAAATAACCTAGGAGGGTCATTCACAGTAGGAGCTGCTGTAGATGGCTCAGCATCTCTCTTCACTTTGTTGCCACTTTCTTGCCCTTGCTGCATAGCAGAGCTCTCTTCCACTCGATTGTCCACTTGTCTCCCAGACCTTAATGTGACAATCGATTGCACTTATTCCTGCTCGTGCGTAGGATTTGATGAATTTCCAACCGCAAACTGTCTCTTCGGGTTGGTCACGGGCTGACTAGGGAACTTTCCCTTTTCTCTTTCTACCAAGTGACTTGCGATTTGCCCCATTTAACTCTCTAGATTGGTAATCGCTTGGGTGTTTACTATTGTCGCACTCCTCACTTCACTGATGGATTGGCCGGTCATCTTCATGAACTCCTTAAAGGTGTCCTCCAATGACTGTGAAACCGGCGTTGGCACTTGAGTGGGAGTATGGTAAGCAGATGCTGGTGCTGGATGGACTGAGCGACCATGACTTGTAATTGGTGGAGGCAATCTAGGAGGGTATTGATATTGAGCATGATGAGGGGCTCCTCCTTGATTCAGCGATTGGTTCTGCTTCCATGAAAAATTAGGGTGGTTTCGCCACCCTGGATTGTAAGTCTCAGAGTAGGATCCGCTTGATTGCGTCCGATAGTCATTGAAAGCGTTTACATGTTCCATGGACACTCGACAAAAGTCGACATTGATGGACAATTCTGTGCTAAATACATAGGACTAGCACAAATGGAATAGCAATTGTCATTGATTGTATTGGCAGCATTGATGGACTTGCCTATAGTGAGAGCGTCAATTTTCTTGGTGAGAGCATCTATCTTTATCTTCAAGTCAGTCTCCTCCTTAATCTCATAGATGCCTCCTTTCCTAGGAGCACAAATGGACTTATCCTGACAGCTTGAAAAATCCCACTGCTGCGAGTTGTCGGACAGTTTGTCCACCGCCTTGTATGCTTCATCCCCTGTTAGACATAAGAATGCCCCCCATTTATAGACTCGATCATGCTACGGTTGGGTTGAGTTAACCCTTGGTAGAAGAACTGAACAAGTCTCCACTTCTCATATCCATGTGGAGGGCATCTAATCAATAACTCTTTAAAACGGTCCCAACTCTTAGAAAACTTCTCATCCTCCTCTTGAGTGAAAGAACTAATCTCCTTTCGGTACTCATTCACTCTAGACATTGGGAAAAATTTATTATAGAATTTACTCAACAGATTTTCCCAAGATGTAATAGACCCGGACGTGTTAGAATCCAACTATGCACTAGCTCTATCATGAAGAGAAAAAGGGAAAAGTCTAAGATGGATTGACTCCTCAGAGAAGTTCTGGAACTTGAATGTGGCACAAATATCTTTGAACTTCTTTACATGGCTGTAAGGATTTCAAGATCTAAGCCATGAAATGAGGGTAAGATTTGGATGACATGTGGCTTTAAATCAAAATGGGTAGCATTGGTGGGTGGCAATACGATGCAGGAAGATGAGTTAGTTGTAACTGGTGCGAACAAATCTCTCAGGGACGTGGTGGAGTCCACTTTCCACGCTCCAAGTTGCTATTGGTTCCTCAAGTTTTCTCCCATCTCAATTGTCTCTTGTTCAGCAAGTGACTTCTTCTGTCTCCTAAGAGTTCTTTCTAAATCAGGATCTAAAGGTGTCAATTCTAAATTCAGGGATCTCCGACCAAGCATACACCAAATAGAAAACAGTAAAACAAACTAACTAGAAGAAATAGCAAAATAAAATAAAACAAAAATGCTAACTAAACTAGTAGAAAAATAAAATCAATTTAGACAAAAATTTCACAAACAAAAACAACTCTCCGGCAACGGCGCCAAAAACTTGTTGTAAGTTTTAAATTACTCACAAGCGCACGAGTCGTTTGCAATATAGTGTATGCAAGTGCGAGGTCGAATCCACAGGGAAAAGCATTGTGAAAATAGCTTTTTATCTAAACTAACCTTATTTTAACCTAGTTCCGAATTATGAATTATATTTTGCAAAAGGGACTCTGCCCAGCACCGCACCGCACCCTGTTGAGCACCTAGGCGCTAGGCAAAGTGCAGCACACATGGACAGCCTATTTTAACCCTCTTTTAGGTGCGTGGGTACAAGGTTAAAATGCACAGAACCACTTAGAATTGATGAAGGGCCATGGTTAAGTTGTAATCAAGATCTAAGGGTGGAGATTGACTCACAAGAATGGACAAGAAGTGGGTGCACTATATAAAGGGTCACCTAGGTTCAATCTCGTTAGGGAGAAGGTTGTGACACTAGATGTAATGTAACTTATGAGACATGTGTGTGGATGAGAGAATTCTATGAGAGTGCAAAGACACAAAACACAAGAGGGACTCATTGTAGAGAGGCTAGTTATAAAGAAGAGAGGTTAGTATAGAATTGATAGAAAGCATTGTAATAGGTCTATCATTTTATTGTTCTCTTCTTGGTTCCTTCAAGAACTTGAGGTTTCTTGGAGAGGGTTATTGAATTGTAAAGAACCATTGATTTAGTGTAGAGAGTTCAGAGGAACTCACAGGGACATAGGCACATTGCTGAACCTCGATAACAAATTGCTTGTCTTCTTTCTTTCTTTGATTTTCTGTTCCTATTTTCGATTCCAAATCTTTACAAGTCATTCTAGACTTGGGTGCTTGGAAGATCACCACTTGGGCATCTTGTCAAGGTTATTTCCAATAGTGGCATCAGAGCTTTGGACAATGGTATCAGAGCTTGCACAGCTGGTTATCAGAGCAAGAACAAGAAGGTGACAGAGCCAAGACTCCAAGAATCAAAGATCAACTTCTTGGGTGATTCAAGAACGGTGTAAAGATTAAGATCTGATCATGTTCTTGAGGTAGATTCAAGAACGATGTTAAGATCCATCTTCGATCTGTGTTCTTAAGGTTGAAGAAAGTATTTGTGGCAAAAAATGGCTTCAAATTTCTGTGTTGAGAAGTTTGATGGAAAGGGAGACTTTACCCTTTGGAAGCGGAAGATCAAGGCGGTTCTAATGCAACAGAAAGTGGACTTGGTTTTTGGAGAAGATGATGCTTTTCTAGCAAGTGTCACGGAGGACAAGCGGACCGAGATGAAGAAGATGGCTTACAACCATTTTCTTGCACAAGTCGGATAGTGTCACAAGGGAGTGTGGAGACTCGAAAGATCCGACTGTCATATGGAAGAAACTAGATGAGTTGTTTCTTACCAAAACTCTTCCTAACAAGATTTATCTTCTTAAAAGAATCTTTGCTTTTAAAGTGGACCCTAGTAAAGAGTTGCAAGATAATCTTGATGTCTTTAATAAGCTAGTTCAAGATTTTAATAGCTGTAGCATTATTTTTTCAGATGAACAATTGGCTGTTATCTTGTTAAATTCTCTTCCTGATTGCTTTGATAACTTGATTAATGCCATTGAGTATGGAAAGGACACTTTAATAAAGGAGATTGTGATCAATGCCATAAGGGCACATGATTTCAAAGGCAAGATAAAGGAGACATCATGTGGAGAGGGGCTGTTTGTAAGAGGAAGGCCAGCAACTCGGAAGGGCAGCTACAATGGCTACTATCGGGATAAAGGTAAAGGAGAAAGCTATGGGAGAGCACACTCTAAACTAAAGGTTGGAGGAAGGAGATGCTTCTACTGCAACAAGGAGGGCCATTTCAAGAAAGATTGCAAGAAAAGGATGTGAGATGAGAGGAGAAGCCATACCAACAATGGAGAGGCTTCGGTTACCATGGGAGAATAGCAAGGTGATGATGTTCTTATTGTATGCTCGGATATGAGCAAGGGGCAAGAAGGCAGCAGAAAATGGATTCTTGATTCCGGGTGCACTTATCACATGTGCCCTCACAAGGAATGGTTCAAGAATTTCAAGGAGATCAATGATGGAAGGGTCTTCTTGGGGAATGACAATTCTTGCTAAGTGACAGGGATTGGAGACATTCAATTGAGGATGTTTGATGGAATGACAAGGCTACTAAAAAATGTGAGGTATGTTCCAGATTTGAGGAGGAATTTGATCTCATTGGGGTAGCTGGATTCCATGGGATACACATGCAAAGTAGAGGGAGGAAAGATCAAGGTGGCCAAGGGATCTTCGGTAGTGATCAAGGCAGCAAGAAATGATGGACTCTATAAGATGATCGGAGAGACAAAAATCAATGATCAAGCAGCAAGCTTAATGGCTGAGATGGATAGGGTAGCCCTTTGGCACACCCGCTTGGGACATATGAGCAAAGAGGGCCTGCAAGTTCTTAGCAAGGATGGCCTACTTGGTGGAGGCAAAGTAAAGGAACTTGATTTCTGCGAGTGTTGTGTTCTTGAGAAGCAACACCAGGTCAGCTTCAACACCGGAGTGCATAAGTCTAAGGGGATTCTTGACTACATTCATTCGGACCTTTGGGGACCAATAAGAACACCAACACAGGGAGGTAACGTTTACTTTCTTTCTTTAATTGATGATTATTCAAGAAGAGTGTGGGTTTATTTGGTTAAAAATAAATCAGATGCTTTGAATAAATTAGTGGCGTGGAAAGGGCTGGTTGAGACTCAAATGGGTAGAGTAGTTAAGGGGATAAGAACCGATAATGGCTTAGAAATTTTAACCAAAAACTTGATCAATTCTGTAGGTTAAATGGGATTCTAAGACATAGGACGGTTGTGGAAACCCCTCAGCAAAGTGGAGTTGCTGAGTGGATGAATAAGACCCTTATGGAAAAGGTTAGGTGCATGCTAATAGGATCCGGTTTACCAAAATATTTTTGGGGAGAAGCTGTGGCTACAGCTGCATACTTGGTAAATAGATCACCCTCTAGAGCTTTAGAGCTCAAAACTCCCATGGAGATGTGGAGTGGAAAACCCCCTGAATTAAACAACCTTAGGACTTTTGGATGTGCTGCATATGCACATCAAAGGGAGGATAAACTTAGCCCAAGATCTAGAAAATGTGTATTTCTAGGATATGGTGATGGGGTTAAGGGATATAGGTTGTGGTCCTTAGAAAAGAAGGGTATGAAACTGATTATAAGTAGGGATTTTATTTTTAATGAATTGTTATTTCCCTACTTGGAGAAAACTAACCCTATAGGGACTAGTGAGCAAACCAGTTTGGTTCTTGTGGAGCATAGCATCAAGGAAGATTCGGTTAAGGTAGAGCAAAGGAGGCAAGAGGATTCAGACCAGGTGGAGCCCATTGATGAATGCCAAGCTCAAGAAACTCAAGAAGAGGCTGAACAAGAAGAGGTTGATGCAGCAAGTCCGAATGACTACCAGCTCACAAGAGACCAGGAAGGAAGACTGGTCAGACTACCTTCAAGATATGGGTTTGCGGATGCCGTGGATGCAGTAGCTCCTTAGACAGAAAGAGAGATGATTGAATAAGAGACTTACATGGATGCCATGGAGTGTAAGGATTCGTCAAAGTGACAGCTGGCTATGGAGGAAGAAATGGATTCTTTGAGGAAGAACAACTTCTAGGAATTGGTGAAAATTCCAGGAAAGCAAAAAGTTATGGAATGTAAGTGCACTTACAAGATCAAAGAAGGGTACCCTCCAGGAGATGAAGTCTAGAACAAGGCTAGGCTAGTGGCAAATGGGTTCACAAGAAGAGAAGACATAGGTTTCACAGAAACTCTCTCATCTGGACACAACGTGGAGAAGATGGTGAGTATCCTCATCTATGTCGATGATGTGCTATTGGTTCAGAATAGTAGGGAGAGGATGGAAAGGTTTACATCTCAACTCAGTGAGGAGTTTGAGAGGAAGGATCTCAGCCTTACACGAAAGATCCTTGGGATGTGTATAATCCAAGAAAATAAGAGAAACAGGTTAAGGGTTTCTTGGGCAATGGGTGTTCTCAGCAGATTTGTGAGTAATCCCGGAAAGAAGCATTGGCTTGGGATGAAGAGGTTGCTGAGGTATTTGAAGGCTCAATGGCAGCTGGTGGTAGCACTCATAATAACTGGGGCAGAATGCATAGCAGCTATGGAAGCCATAAAGGAGGCTATGGGGTGCAAAGGGTTGTTGGACGAGTAGGAGGCCCTAAAAGAGCAGGTTATGGTATCTTTGGATAGCCAAAGTGTATGGCACTTATGGCGGAATTCGGTGTTCCATAAGGGGATGAAGCATATGGATGTTCGGTATCATTACATTCCGAAAAATGGTACGAAAGGATGCATTCATGTTGACAAGAAGACCACGGAGGAAAGTCCTGTAGATTTAGGCACCAAGGTTCTACCTCTAAGAAGGTCCAATCATTACCTTGTACTTCTTAGGAATGGAGTCTGTTGATTGATGACTCAAGATGAGTTTGTATCTCGAAGCTCTATATAAAAATGGTCCGGGTTTAAACACTTAGACAAAGGTAGAGATTGTTGGTATTTTTCTAAGGTTTAAACATGTCTAAACATGGTTCAAAGATGGTTAAAGTCTAAACCAAGTTAAAGGATTAAAGTTCAGCAATTTAAAAGACTGCACACATATGTGTGCATCACTTTGGAGCAAGGTAAGGGTAGACGCACTAGTGTGTGCACTTTTGCACACAAGCTGAAGGTGTGTGCGCACTACAGATGATGGCCAGCACTGCACCGCGCACAGCCCAGCACCGCACCATCTAGAATATATGCCCCCTAAAGTGCCCCAGCACTGCACTACTCTCCACCAGCAGCGCACCGCCCAGAGAGTGTGTAAAGGGACTTTGCCTAGCACTGCACCGTGCCCTGTTGAGCACCTAGGGGCTAGGCAAAGTGCAGCACACATGGACAGCCTATTTTAACCCTCTCTTAGGTGTGTGGATACAAGGTTAAAATGCATAGCACCACTTAGAATTGATGGAGGGCCATGGTTAAGTTGTAATCAAGATCTAAGGGTGGAGATTGACTCACAAGAATGGATAAGAAGTGGGTGCACTATATAAAGAGTCATCTAGGTTCAATCTCGTTAGGGAGAAGGTTGTGACACAAGATGTAATGTAACTTGTGAGACATGTGTGTGGATGAGAGAATTATGTGAGAGTGCAAAGACACAACAAAAGGGACTCATTGTAGAGAGACTGGTTGTAAAGAAGAGAGGTTAGTATAGAATTGATAGAAAGCATTGTAATAGGTCTATCACTTTCTTGTTCTCTTCTTGGTTCTTCAAGAACTTGAGGTTTCTTGGAGAGGGTTGCTGAATTGTAAAGAACCATTGATTTAGTGCAGAGAGTTTGGAGGAACTCACGGGGATGTAGGCACATTGCCGAACCTCGATAACAAATTGCTTGTCTTCTTTCTTTCTTTGATTTTTTGTTCCTGTTTTCGATTCCAAATCTTTACAAGTCATTCTAGACTTGGGTGTTTAAAAGATCACCACCTAGGCATCTTGTCAAGGTGATTTCCAACATGTTATGGGTTTTTCTTGGAGTCAGAGGGCTGCTTATGTTGATTTGGGAGACATTGCCCATTTTAATAACAGGGTTGAACACAACTTTAAGTGCCCTTGCTTCATTCAAAATGCAGTTTACACCATCTCCACTCTCAATGGTAGCATGCCTATGTCTCCTCATTCATGTCTAGATCGATTCAGTTGAGGATGGTTGATCTAATCAACTGCTTTGATCAATCTACCATGGGACATGGTGTGGGCAAGAAGAGGAAGGCAAGGTCTATAAAAGAAGATGCTAAGACTCTTGCTTCAATAAGTATGGTATCTCTTACCTTCTTTTACTTTGATATTTATAGAGCTTAAGCTGATATATCTTTTTTGTTTTGCCTTTTTTAGCCTAAAAAGCCAAATGCTTATCTAGTTCGTTTCCAAAGTCAAAAATTATCTCTAGCTCTCAAAATTCTGAGACTGATGAAAGAGATCAACCTCTAAACATCAACCATCACCTATAACCCAAGCATAAATTCACTTGTCAAAGAAAATGAAGGAAGGAGAAGAAACAGAGAAACAAAAGAGAAGAGAAGATGAAAAGAGGGGGCTATAGAAGAATTGACTAGAAGGGTGAAAGAGTCTGAGAGTATGTTGAGAGAGTAGCGAGAAAAGAGAAAACAAGAGAATAAAGAAAGAATGAGAAAGATCAAAGAGGGAAGGAAACTGAAGGAAGATGAGGAAGAGAGAGTAAGAGAAATAAAAGAAAGAAGAAAAAAAGAAGAAAAAAATAGAAAAGCAAAAAAGCTTATAAAAAAGTTATCAGATCATGGAGATGTAACCTTGGTTGTGGTTGAAGCAGGTGCTGGTGGTGAGTGAGTGCAGGTAGCTTCAGGGGATTTAGCTATAGAGATGGTGGTTATAGAGATGGTTCTTAAGGGTCTAACTTCTCTTAACTTGGTGGTTCAACCCATAGAGGTTAGTGGCGCATCATTAGTTGTTGAGCCTCTAGCACTTGAGGTATGATCATTAATTTTGGATTTTCAATATTAGTGTAATTGTTTCTTTCCATAAGCTTATGGTTTATCTTTATATAGGCTCCTACTAAGGAAGAAGCTCGCCTTGAGGAGCATGAAGGTAACCTAACTACATAAAAACAAGTTGTCTCACATTCTAATGTCAAAGGAGCATCGTTTCTTCCTTTAGCTATTGAGAAGGACTCAAAAGAAGATGAAGGGAAGAAAATCTCTCCACCAGAGGCTGAGCTTTAGGCAACTATGGATAAATTTCCTAGACTTCTTATGGCTCATGCATGAATCTAGGATGCCTCTCCTGACATGGTAAGAAACCTGCTTCGACTTGAGAAATTGGTGAATCTAGGTTGGGAGTCCTTTTGTGGAGATACTAAGGCATAAGCACAAATATGCCAGCTTGTGTCTTGGTTGCTAGAGAGGAAGACTCAACCACCCCAACATCAACTTCTTTCAATACACTTTTTGCACGAGAATTTCAAAAGATTGTTGCTGCTAGCTAATGAAAGTTAAGCTAAAAAGTAGCAATTGTAGCAGCACTATCAGAAGTTTGAGCATTCACAGAGTGAGTTTAAGAACCTTCGAAAAGAGCATAAAAGCACTCTAATAGAGGTTAACCAAGCCAAGGCTCAAAGAAACAAGCTCAAACAGTTAATACCCATATGGAAGGCTTGTCAAGAAAATCCAAGACTCTCGAGAAAATTTATTCTGCTCTATCAACTCATCAAGGGGAAGTTAGCTCTATACATCACACCATCACGAAGATTCATCATGACATGGTTGACTCGGTTAATTATATGCTTGAAATGGGCAGTTTTATATGACTTATTCTATCGCAGAGTTTAATTATTGTTGTTATTTTGTAATTTCAATTTTCTTCTGAATTTTTCTTTGTATTGGATTCAATATTTAATATGATAAAATTTCATTTCCATTTTTTGCTACATATATGGTTTCAAGTATTTTCCACTGATAAATAATTTATGTTCATTTCTATCAATGGACATTAGCTTGTTTACATTCCCACTTAAAACATTTACCGCTAAAAATGGACCTTCCCAATTAAGAGACAATTTGCCTTACTCTCGATCATTTAATCCAGATGGCAAAATTAATTTCCAAACTAAGTCTCCTTCTATGAATACTTTTACTTTAATGCTTCAATTATAAGCCTTAGCAACATTCAACTTTTGTTGCATTATATTATCTAATGCTTTGCCTTGGACTTTTTCAAGATCATAAAGCTCAACCAACATAGCATCATGATAATTGATATCACTTAACTTGTTTTTTCTGGCTACCCTTAATGATTTAATGGTAATTTCTATAGGCAAAACTGCATTATGACTAAATACTAAGGCAAATGGAGTGGTCCCAGTACTTGATCTTTTTGATGTTCGATAAGCCCATAAGACATCAAATAATAAATCGTCCCATTTTCTGGGATTCTGATCTATTATCTTTTTCAGATTATTTTTTATAATCTTATTAGTTAATTTAGCCTGACCATTACCTTGATATAATATGGACTATAATTGATTAACTTAATTCCATAATCTTGTAAAAATGCTCGAACTCATCGCCCATGAAAGACTAATGCGTTATCCACAATTAAAGATTCTAAGATTCTAAATCGATGAATTATCATCTCTTGGAAAAATTTGATAAATTGAACTTCATTGATTTCTTTATAAGACTTAGTTTTTACTCACTTAGTAAAATAATTAGTGGCTACTAACACAAATTCCTGTCCTTTACTTGAAGCAAAGTAAACTTTTCCAATTATGTCAATGGCCCATCCTCTAAACGGCCATGCTTTGACTGTTGAATATAAGGGACTAGCAGAAACTCGAGGTATGTTCCCATGTCGTTGATATGCTTGACAACCCTTAGAGTATTAAAGACAATCCTTTAAAATTGAAGGCTAGTAATACCCATACCTTTGTATTAACCAATGCATTTTCAGTCCTGATTAATGAGCACTGTAAATTCATTTGTGTGCCTCAATCATGACTTGCAATGACTTCTCTGTTCCTAGACACTGTAGAAGTAATCTTTCAGTGTCTCCTTTGTATAGCTCTTCATTCTCTCCCCAAAGAATATAATTTTGAGCTTTTAACTTCAAAGAGTTATTCGTTTTCATATTTGTATTCCATAAGAATTCCATAATTGGTTTTCTTCAATCATTATCCTGATAAACTTGGACAGTAAAAACATCCATTGCAAATTTTCTATCAGTGATAGGGGGAAGTGTTCTTCGATCTAGATTGGCTAATTTTTTTCTCCAATTACTTCGGATTCAGAACCCCACGCCATTTGAGCCAACACATCTACTCTTGAATTTTCCTCTTGAGGGACATGACGTAAGGTTACATCGTCAAATTCTTTAAGCAATTGTTGCGCTGCTACTAAGTATGGTGCCAACATGAAACTCATACATTTTTATTCTCCCGTTAAATTCTAGATAGCAAGCTATGAATCTCCTTTAATTTCTGTTGAAGTAATTCCCATTTCTTTCAATACCTTGAGTCCAATAATCAAGGCTTCATACTCAACTTGATTGTGGGAATAATTCCTCTTGAGTGTAAAAGCTAAATCTATTTGTATTCAAGCCGGGGACTAAATTGTGATACCATTCCCACTTTCTTTTTCTATTTTAGATCCATCAAAATTTAATTTCAATGGAGCTGAACTTACAAACCAGTTTTCTTTAGTAATTTCTAATTCTATGCTGAGATGATCAACCAAGAAATCAACTAAGGCTTGTCCTTTAACTGCCTTTTGAGGAATGTAAATTAAGTCAAAGTCAACAATGGCTTGATTGCATTTAAAAATTCTACCAGTAAATATCGGTTGTGACAACATATACTTAACTTGATCAGTTTAAGTAATCATATGAACCACAAAACTTAACAGGTAATGACGTAATTTAGTCACAAAAAATATAGTGGTAAACATAATTTTTCAATTGAAGAATATTCGCATTCCGTTGAATTTAATAGATGGATTAAATAGAAAATAGCTTGATCAAGGTTACATCATTGTCCTGAGGAAAAAAAAATCTTATTGAATTTACTGTAGTCGATATGTAGAGCTTTATTGGTTTTCCTTGTTAAGAAGGAATCAAGCCTAGAGGGTTTGAGAGATATTTCCCTATCTCCTCGAAAGCCTTTTGGTGATGCTCTTCCCATATAAATGCTTATTGTCCTTTGAGCATCAATAATGGAAAGAACACTTTGGTTTTACCTGTAACACTAGCAATAAAATGCCTTAGAAAATTCACTTGCCCCAAGAACCTTTGTAGTTCTTTATTATTAGAAGAGGGTCTGGCTTAAATTATTGCTTTAGCTTTGTTTTGATCGACTTCAATTCCTCGACTTTAAACAAGAAATCCTAAGAATCTCCCTAGATTTACGCATAACACACATTTCAAATGATTTAATTTTAGTTGGTGAACCCTCATTCTTTTAAATCCTCTCTTGTGAGATTTGAGGTGTGAGGCAAAGTCTTATGATTTCACCACTGTCTCAATATAAACTTCTATAAATTTTTTAATCATGTCATGAAAAATCATATTCATAGCATGCTAATAAGTTGCCCCAATGTTTTTCAATCCAAAGGGCATCATTATCCACTCCAATGTCCCTAAATTACTAAGACAACAGAAGAAAATTTTATGTATATCCTCTAGAGCTATAAAAATTTGATTTTATCTAGAATACCCATCCAACGAGGAGAGCACTTGGTTACAAGCTACACTATCTACTAATAGATCAGCTACTAGCATAGGTTATTCATCTTTAGGAGTAGCATTGTTTAAATTCCTAAAGTCAGTACATACCCTGAGTTGGCTATTTTTCTTTATCACATGAACTATGTTAGAAATAAATTGATTCGTCTTAATATGGTATTGGAGTTGTACTTCTATAAGAAGGCCATCCTTCAACATTCTTTAGTAAGAAGTTATGCCATTCATTACAACTAGCCTATACTTACATTAGAGAAATGCTTGCCATTACCATAGTTGTGCAACATTGGAGAAAATACTTGCTTGGGTATAAGTTTCTTAAGCACACAAATCAAAGAAGTGTGAATGGACTCATGGATAAAAAAATCTGAACCCCAGAGCCACAAGTATTTTTAAGAAAGTTATTGGGATTCAAATTCCAAATTGTTTACAAACCAAGCAAAGACAATGTAGTTGCTAGTGGATTATCAATGATGCACCAAGGCAACAAGGACAAGGTATCTTATATTTCTCTCTCCATTCCCTCCTTTGATTTTTTTAGAAACCTTAAAACTAGAGAACTCTCAAATTCCTAAATTAATAGAGTTGGTAGCTGCTATTTTCAATAAGCCTATAGAATACCCTGAATGGGAATGAGAAATGGATTGATTTATTGGAGGGGAAACCTATATCTCAGCTCTCAGTCTGCAGTTATCAATAAGTTATTACATGAGTATCATTCCTCCCTTATAGGAGGGTATGTTGGCATTCAAAGAACCTATACTAGATTATCTACAAGTTCTATTGGAAACACATGAGAAAAGAAATAGTTAACTTTGTCCAACAGTGCTTGATTTGCCAACAGGCTAAAGTTGTTAATCATGCTCCTTATGGTCTTTTATAACCATTACCCATGCCTGAACAGATATGGCAAGACATCATAATGGACTTCATTACATATTTACCCCTATCCCATGGATTCATAGTAATTTTTGTAGTAGTTGATATACTATATGAATTTTCTCATTTTGGGTATTTGCCAAAATATTATAATATTGCTACGGTGGCTAATCTCTTTGTGAACATGGTATGTAAGCTACATGGTTTTCTTAAGAAAATTATATTAGAAAAAGATTTAGTTATTTAGGTTGCAAGGCACAATTCTGAAAATGAGTAGTGCATATCGTCCTCATACTGATAAGCAAACTGAGGTAGTTAGTAAAGTACTGAAACAATACTTAAGGTGTTTTGTAAGTGATTGCCTTAGGAGATGGGCTAAGTTCTTATGTTGGGCAAATTTTCACTACAATGATGTTTTTCATGCTTTTATTGGCATGTCTCTTTTTGATGTGGTTTTTGGTAGAAACCTCCTAACAAAGTAGCATATTCAAGGAGAGAGAGTAGCTTAGCCAGTATTGATCAAGACTTGGGGGATAGAATTGAAATTCTTCAACTAGCTAAGCACCATCTACAAAAAGCTCAAGCACAAATGAAAGTTGTGGTTAACAAAGATAGGAAGGATCAGTCCTTTAAAGTTGGTGACTTGGTTCTAGTTAAGTTAAAACCTTATAGACAAATTTCTATAGCTACTAGATAGTCTAACAAGATGGGGAGATGATTCTTTAGACTTTTCCCTATTATCAAATAGATTGGAAAGCTTGCCTATAAACTCCAGCTGCCACTGGATGTAAAAATCCATCTTGTTTTTCATGTCTCATTGCTAAAAGGATATAAGGGTCAAGAGGAAGGAATTTCACCCTATGCTTTACCTGCATGTATTGAGGAAGGTTATCCAATTTTCAAACACCTGGCTATAGTATGGGAGAGACAAATCTGGAAGAAAGGAAACTGAGCCATTTAGTGGGAGGGTCTTCCCTTAGAAAAGGCTACATAAGAGTTTACTTTTTTAATTTCATAAGATCTTTCCGAACTTCCACCTTGAGGATAAGGTGACTTTTAATAGTGAAGTACTGATGCAAACATAAACAAAGGAAACAGAAAGGACCTTCAAGTCTTGCAAGATAAAGCAAAAGGTAGTAATGCAGCAAGAGTAGGTCATTAAGGCTACAAAAATTATAACCACAATAGCTGGACAAACTAGACATGGGAAGGACTTAAGAGAAGTTAGTTAGTTAGTTATAAAGTTGTTAGTATCAAAATAGATTATAACAACCTGTGTAACTACTAATTAACTAGCTAATTAGTCCATAACTAGTATAAAAGGACTTGTATTGAGAAGACAAATTAATTGAATGAAAATCTAGAATTTCTCTCCTTTCTTTTAGTTACAATTCTTGTAACATTCTTAGAGTTTAAGCTTGAACTCAAATCAAAGCCTTTTCTGAGTTAGGAAAGGCATAATTATACCAATTCATAATCAATTTTTGAGAGATATTAATGTACCACATGAACGCTTGTCCTATCAAACAATTAAAAAACAATCTTAGCTTCATAAAATCATGGTTAGAATATTATCCACATTTAATGGTGCAATGCCTAATGTGCTCTAGGTTCATTTTCTTGTCATCCTCATCAAAGCCCACGAAGTTAGGGATTTTGTAGTTTCTAGGAAACTCAAATTATTGATCTATGTAGTCGGTAGATGCTCAGACTGCTTAAGCCACCTAGATGGTATTTGATATGGGATATAAGGTTCATTACTGTGTGCGGGATCATCAAGGTTAGGAGGTGGTTGAATTGGGGGGTTTTGATAAGCCTTGTGGTTTTTAAGTGGTATTGTTGAGTCTAAACTCCAAGCTTTTCTAGGATGTTTGGTTGTGCCAATGTTACACTAGATTGGATGGGTTGCGCCAATGGTACATTGGGTTGGATTGGCTGCGCCAACGGTATATGGGGTTGAACCACTACAATATTAGCTCGATCTTACCCCTGTTAAATGTTTGGTTATCCTTGGGAAACCTACTGAATGGGTGGAATATTAGGAAATCTCATATGATTTAGTATGATAAGAGGATAGCCTAGTGTTTGGAACTAGTCTTGGAATTTTTACTCCAATAGGTTGCTAATCTCCGAGGGATGATTGTCCTATACTAGGTGGAGCAAGAATGACCTAAAAGTCCATTGGTGTAATAGTCTCTACATTAGTAACCTGTATAGTATTCAAATCTTTGGTGAGAGTTTATGTGTTATTATTAGGTGCAACATAAGAATTAATTAATTATCCACTAAATTAATTCTTAGGGATTTTATCATGAGTGGCACCTAGCAGCATATCATGGCTACCGCAGACAATGTGAATTTGGTTGTGAAACCTTGAACTATTTTGTTATCAATTACCATGCAATTAAATTCTTCAATCATGTAATGCCCCAATTAAGCTAATTAGGGTATTAAATTACTATCAAACCCTTAGCATTAATCATATTTGTCTAGATCTCAAGACTATAATACTAATGGTAAAATTATAAACTTCTTTCTAATTCCTACCTTACCTTGGCTAAGGAACTTCCTGAATTATATTTTAGTAGATCACATAGGACATTCCCTAGTTTTACATAAGAGTGATAGATCCTTTATTATACATTCACATATCTCCATATGAAATCCATTTTACCCAGTTGCTACTTACTAATTATCCATGAATAGAATTCGCATACAAGATAAACATAGTGCAAAGGATCACATGCACAACTATAATGCAAGAGCTAACTCCATGTATGTGTTCTTTATTTGAGTCATATTCAGTGAACTTATTCTCCAATGAGAACTTACATACTTGTTTTAGTGTTTACTACACAAGTAATATTGAGATCAGTCACCCTCCCAATTGAGTAAACATAGGATGTACCAGTCTGACCGAATTACTAACATCCGATTAGTATCCTATGACCCAAAACATTTAAGAATAAAGATTTAAAAAATATTAAGTCTCATAACTATGATCATATAATAAACTTGTCTCCGTTGCTCTTATTCTATGGACTTAATCATGATAATGTAATTTAACAAATATTCACGATAAATAAAACTCGTCATTAATTATGGTAACAATTTGAATAAGATTGTTTTACAAATAATATGCTAAGACATCAAATTTCATTGGCTTGTAGGGCATGCTACTAACAATCTCCCACTTGAACTAAAGCCAAACACTCATGTATCTTATACTCATCTTCTCAAGATGACGATTGAATTACTGTCGTGTTAATACCTTTATTAGTTGATCTATTGTATTCTTTGCTGACACAACCTTTTGTATTCTCACGTCTACTCTTCTAGTGATTACACTAATCAAGTGGATAAGTTACTCGATATGTTTAAATTTCTGATGAGACAATGGTTCTTTGGTTTGAGCTATCATCCTATTTCTCTCATAGTACAAGGTACTGCAAATTCAATGTTAGCAACAACACCAATTTCGGTGATGAACTTTTCTTCCAAACCATCATATTTTTAGTGCTAGACGAAACAATGTATTCAACTTAGATGGCAGAATCTGTAGTTACAACTTATTTACTTCCAGCTCATTACTCCACCATTCAAGGGGAGCACAAATCCAAAAGTTGATTTTCTATCATCTACATCAGGCTTAAAGTTTGAATCAGTATACCCTTCCAATTTCAAGTCGCTTCCTCTAAATGTGATTAACAAATCTTTAGCCCTTTTTAAGTACTTAAGAATGTTCTTCACAACAATCCAAAGTTCCAAACCTAGATTAGAATGATATCTACTAGTAACACTTTATAGCATGATTGATGGTCTAGTACATAACACAACATATATGAGCCTTTCTATAGACGAAGGAAATATTCTTTTACAAAGGCAATATTCGGTTCATCCGACTCATACATCTTGATTTTGCTGTATCCTGAATATTTATCCATGAAATTCAACATCTTGTACCTTAAAGTTGTGTTGACTAGTTAGTCGATCCTTGGCAATGGAAAACTGTCTTTTGAACATGCTTTATTCAGGTCAGTGAAGTCAATGCAGATCTTCCATTTTTCTTTTGATTTCTTCACTATTACCACATTGGCCAACCACTGGGGGTAGTTAATTTCCCTAATGAACCCGTCTTCGAGGAGTTTGTTAACTTTTGCATCAAATGTTAATTGTCTCTCTGTCATGAAGCTTGCTTATTTTATATGAGTTAGTTTTGATTAGGTTCGACATTTAGACGTGTACCATCGTCTTTGGGTCGATGCCCGACATATCTACTATAGACCAAGCGAATACATCTCTATTTTCTTTAAGAAATGCTACCAATTGTATTTGGAGTTCTCCTTCTAAAACTGCATCGATCTATATTACCTTTTCTGGTTCTTCTTTTGTGAGGGGTGTCACTACTAACTCTTCCATAGGTCTTCCTCTATGGGTCTTGGAGTTATCCCTTGGATATTCTATCTAATGGACGACTGCCTTGCTTTTTCCCTTCAGTGAGGCCCTGTAATCAGTTCGAGCTGCAGCTTCATTGCCCCTCACTTTTTCTACTCCACTCTCTATTGGGAACTTCATTTTTAGATGATATGTTGAGATCACTACTTTTATGGTGTTCATCCCTAATCATCCAAGGATTGTATTATATGAATAAGAGAGGTCTATAACTAGGAAAGTGCTAATGACAGTCGTTTGATAAGGTAAGGTTCCAACAACTTTATCTTCTTAAAGGGGTCAAAGTACACTATGTCTTAGGATGACTCTTTATCTAGAAAGATTTTTTTTACTTCAAAGTTTGAAATGACCCAAGTTACGACAACTACATCACTATGGGGGAACTTAACTCCTTAAATATCCTCATCTGAGAAGCTAATGGTTTGATTAACTTGTGTCTTCTTTGTGGATCTTAAGAGTAATCCCACAAAGCGGGCATATGCCTTTCAGGAGTTTGAGGATTCTCCTCTAGACGTTGTCCTCCCGAAGATAGTTCAAATGACGGCTGCTATTGGGGCGTTATCCAACTTTCTCTTGGGGATCTGTTGTCTTCATCTATACCCCTTCTTACTCAGACTTTGTCTTGGTCTATTAATCTCCCTGTGGTCTAGACTTCTTTGGCCTGGGCTTCTCCATGATTCTATCTTTACAAACTTCTTTAAGTATCCACTCTGTATCAAGCTTTCAATTTCATCCTCCAAATGTCTGCATTCGTTTATATCATGACTGTGGTCCTTATGGAAGTGACAAAAAGGGCTTATGTCTCTCTTTTCAGTTGGAGTCTTGATCTTCGGAGGCCACTTGATGATGTCTTGGTTTGTTATCTCTATTATGAGGTTCACTCTTGAGGTATTGAGGGGAGGGTAAGTCTCATATCCTCGAGGAGATCCCGACTTTTCATTTATTTGGACATCATTTTGTCCTCATTTTTTCTGATCACTCCTAGACTTGTGTTCTTTGGGATCTTTTCTCTTTCTACCCATCAAAGTGTTATCTCCCCTTTTACAGAAACTTGGCCTTCTTTGGCAATCATAAACTCATCCATTTTGGCCAGAAAGGCTGGCATGGTTTGTAACGGGTTCCTAGAGTGGTAATGGCTGAATTCAGAAGCTTTGAGGCCATTAATGACGGCCATAACTGTCACTTTTTGATCCAGGTCCCTTACTTGTACTATAGTTGAGGCGAATCACAAGATGTAGTCACGAAGGGTCTCTTTTACATGTTGAGTTATTCTTAGCAAGCTTTCTCGAGTCCTTTTGGACATCAATTACTGAAACAGTGTGCAGCAAACATTTCACTAAGCTCATCGAATGATTTTATCAACCCTTAAAGCAACTTGGAGAACCATATTCTTGCTATTTCTTGAAAGGTTATTAAGAATGCAAGACACATCGCTACCTTTGAGTGGCCATTGAGGAACATCAGAGACTTGAAAGTCTCCAAGTGGTCTATAGTACATGTGATACGTGCTTAAATATTTGTATTTAAGCCCCTTAATTTACATCTGTTAAGTTCCTAGTTATGTTATTTCATGCTATTTTATTTCTTTTCTGTGTTTTCTGTGTTTTCCTAGGATATTGAAGAAAAGGGAGTGTTATCTAGATTGGAAACCAAAAACTAGAAGAACTGATAGATACATAATGCGATCGAGCACAAAAGAGTGCGATCGAGTGCACCAGCACTCATGCGCACAAGAAGAAGGCTCGAGCGCAACCTTGCGCTCGAGCGCACTAGCATGAGATCGAGCGCGCACGTGCAATAAAATAGCAAAACCTATTTGGGAAAGTAGGGTTAGGGTTTTTTTTGACGACTTAGGGTTTCCAGATGTCATTAAACCTTATAAATAGGTCTGTAAAGCACATAAACTTGATCTTTTTTTTACTTTGGAGTTTTAGAGAAGGAGACTGTGGAGATGAATTTATGACTTTTCTCTGTAGTACTTTTGAGTTTATTCTTTTCTCTTTATTTTACATTATGAAGATGTTTATCATTAGAACCATGTGTAACTAACTTATTAGTAGGGCTTGGTTGAAGCCCTAATTATGTTTTTTCATATATGAATATTGTTGCCTTTGCGATAGCTGTGTTATGATTCTTAACTTGATTAATTCCTATTTTATTGAGTTCCTCATATGTGTTTGCCTGATCAACATATGCATGTTGTATGGATTAGTTAGTTAGATTAATTTGGATGACCGAGTCCTGGGTCTGACAATAATAACAAAAGAAATCTACGCCGGATTCTTGGGTCAATCAACATGGGAAACCGGGAGTATATAACATGCCCTAGGTCTTGTGTGTTTGTCGATTTTCACAAATAATATGCTCTCTTATGGAACAACTTAGCATACACCATACTAAATCCCTTGAGAAAGAAAAGAGTTAGAGTATACACCATGCCTAACTCGTTGCTTAGGAAAATCAATAGCTTAAGGAGTATACACCATGCCCTTAAGTTGACAGCAGTAGGTATTCATAATATGACTAAAGCATTGGCACATTGTTTTTTTTGGGAAAATATGATTAATGGTGGATTTCAAAGCCCTATGTTTTTATTATTATCAATTCAAACTCAATACTTATTTCTATCGTTTTATATTGTAAAACTAATCCTAAAGCGAAATTCACCAATCCCTGTGGAGATGATCTGGCATTTTGCACACTATACTACCAAGTTGACCTTATGCACTTGCAAGTAAAACTGTTTAATTATTTGCTTATTAATTTAGGTAGATTTCAGCACAACAAGTTTTTGGCACCGTTGCCGGGGATTACGCTAAATTTCTGTTTAGAATTATTTTTCGTTCAATTTTATTTTTTCTGTTCAATTTTATTTTGTTTCATCAAATACCTAATTTATTTCTTCTTTTTGTTTTCTGTTTTTTTGTCCCAAGTGTGCAGTAGAGTAATTCCTAGCACTGCGATTGAGCGCAGTGCTTGGTGCGATCGAGGGCACTCGGGGCAGGGACTACCTGAGCAGCAGTACTGAAACTGTTGCACTGAGGCGTTTCAGCTAATTCATGCAAGGGCTTCGATCCAGGAATCCAACCTTGTTTCCACTTGATACAAAGCTTGAGATGACCATTCGACAAAGACTTAGAGACAACGTTGAAGAGGTACAAGAAGAATTCAAGGGAGAAGCACCAATAGCGAAACAGCTTGACAACCAACCGCCACCAGAGCAAAGACCTATGAAGCAATCCTTCATTCCACGGAACCTCGACCAGCCCTCATGCATCGCTTACCAACCTGAGGTAGAAGGAAATTATTACATATCCCCGCAGATACTCAGTGCTTTGACTCATTTCAAGGGTACAGCTGCTGAGGACCCACACTTGCATCTTCAGGAATTATTTGATCTCTGTAAGTTCCAGCACATCCGGAGCCTAGATCAAGAGGGAATCAGGTTAATTCTTTTCCCTTTCTCATTAAAAGATAATGCTAAGTTGTGGTATAATTCATTTCCTGCAGTGTCTATCCATACTTGGGAAGAGCTATCCAGTAGGTTCCTAAAGAAGTTCTTCCCAGCACAAAAAAACAAGACAAATGAGGAAAGAGATTCAATCTTTCCAACAAAAGGATGGTAACCTATTCTTTGAAGCGTAGGGACACTTCAATGAGCTGCTTCTCAAATGTCCACATCATAATCTACCTCAAGATGAGTTGGTACAAGCTTTCTATGAAGGTCTGAGTGACTTAAATAAAGGTAATGTAGATTCAGGTTGTGGAGGTGTGCTGATGGAAAAAAGCAGTGAAAAAGTCATGGAGCTGTTTGAGACATTAAGCGAGCATACCCAACAATTCTCATTCAGAGGTAGACAAGGAGTTAAGAGCAAAGGTATGTATGAGGTGACCTTAAATGGTGGATCTTCTAATCAGATGGCTGCTATGGAGAGGAAGCTAGATCTGCTTGTTAAAGCCATGACTAATCAGAATAACTCACCTAGTCCACAAGCCACACCACTCCAGGTATGTGCTATATGTTCTCATTTTGATCACATTACTGAAAATTGCTCTTTGTATTCATCTACAGATCCAAAGCTGTAAACTATGTGGGACCAAACAATTATCCGCCCAAGAACAATCCATATGCAAATACCTACAATCCTGGATGGTGAAACCGCCCCAACTTCTCATGGACTAACAATCAGAATGCCTTGAACCTTTAAGGGCAGCAAAGGAACTCCCAACCAGCAAACCCAATCAGTTCCTGAATCAAAGAAAAGTGTTCTAGAGAATCTTGTAAGGCAATTGGCAACTCAGCAACAACTGTTGATGACTTCACAAGATCAGTTCATGGCAGATGAAAGGCAATTTCGGACTGAGCAAAGACAAACCACTGCAAAGCATGAACAAGCCATCCAAAGACTAGAGGTACAAGTGGGGCAATTGGCTAAAGAGCTGACTGGAAGACAGCAAGGTAAACTCCAATCCCAAACACTACCTAATCCAGGAGGACACCAGTAACTAAAGGCCATTACAACTCTCAGAAATGGTAAAATCATAGGAGCTGATGAGCTTGTACAAGCATCCCTTGAGAAACCATCTGCATCAAAGGTAAGAGAAATGGAGAAGGTGAATGCACCACCCTTACCTCAAAGGTGAGTAAAGCCAAAGAAAGAAAATAAATTGCTTGATATTTTTGAAACTTTGTGGAAAGTAGAAATAAACATTCCTTTATTAGATGTAATTCAACAAATACCTGCTTATGCTAAATTTTTGAAAGATTGTTGCACTCATAAGAGGAAGTTTCAGGAATATGAGACAATGGCTTTAACTGAAGAGGTAAGTGCGGTGTTGTTAAGAAAACTACCACCAAAGCTAAAAGATCCAGGTAGTTTTACCATTCCTTGCAGGATAGGTGACTAGTTGTTTGAGCGTGCATTACTGGATTTAGGAGCGGGCTGTATTTGAAACACTAGGTTTAGGGGAGCTTCAACCAACTTCTATCGTCTTAGAATTGGCAGACAGAAGCATCAAAAGACCAAAAGGTATTCTTGAGGATGTCTTGGTAAAGGTAAATTAGTTTATTTTACCTGCTAATTTTATTGTATTAGATACGGAAGAATGTCCGATGCCATTACCTCTGCCCATCATCTTAGGAAGACCCTTTATGAGAACTACAGATACAAAAATTTGTGTGAAAAAGGGTATCGTAAGTATGGAGGTAAATGGTGAGAAAATAGAATTCAAAATATTTGATGCATTAAAATTACTCCAAGATGATATGGAATGTTTTAATGTCTGTATGATGCATAGTTTTGTTGAACAAGCTTTTCAGGTCCATTATATTGATCCGTTGGAAACCACCCTCACTCATAGTTTCACAAGATCAAATATTAACCAGAATCTGAAGATATTACTAATGACATCATTGAAGCTGTGCACCTCCTTGAGGCCTCTCCAAAACATTCAAGTAAGTATACCCCTCCATTTGAACCTCTTGTGCCTACTAATGCTACTCTTCTCCCTTCCATTGTCCAGGCACCCAACTTAGAATTAAAGCAGTTGCTAGAGCATTTAACCTATGCTTATTTGGGAGAGAATAAGACATTGCCGGTGATAGTTGCTACCAATCTAAGTGTTGGGGAAGAAGAGAAACTACTGAGAGTTCTTAGAGAGCATAGATCTGCTATCGGATGGACCATTGCTGACATCAAGGGGATAAGTTCAGCTAAGTGCATGCATCATATCTACCTTGAGGATGAAGCAAAACCCACCCGTGATACTCAAAGAAGACTTAACCCACACATAAAAGAGGTAGTCAAGGCAAAAATATTAAAACTATTAGATGTTGGCATTATCTACCCCATCTCATACAGTAAATGGGTAAGTCGAGTCAAAGTTGTTCCGAAAAAGAGTGGGATCACAGTGGTGAAAAATGAAGATGAAGAGATGATACCTACAAGAATAACCACTGGTTGGAGGGTATGCATTAATTACAGAAGGCTGAACAAGGTGACTAGAAAAGATCATTTTCCCTTACCCTTCATCGATCAAATGTTAGAGAGATTAGCTAGCTATAGCTATTATTGCTTCTTGGATGGGTATAGTGGTTATACCCAGATTGCCATAGCACTAGAAGACCAAGAAAATACCACCTTCACATGCCCTTTCGGCACATTTGCTTACAGAAGGATGCCATTCGGTTTATGCAATGCACTAGCCACCTTTCAAAGATGTATGATGAGCATTTTTTTCAACATGGTGGAGAAATTTATTGAGGTATTTATGGATGATTTTAGTGTATTTGGTTCTTATTTTGATGAATTCCAAAATCATCTAAAGAGTATCCTCAAGAGATGTGAAGAATGCAACTTAGTGCTAAATTTGGAAAAATGTCACTTTATGGTTCAACAAGGCATTGTGTTGGGTCATTCCATTTCCAACAAAGGTATTGAGGTAGACAAGGCTAAGATCAACATCATTTCAAAGTTGCCTCCCCCTCTAATAGTCAAAGGTGTCAAAAGTTTCCTTGGACATGTTGGATTCTACAAACGATTCATCAAGGACTTTTGTAAGACCTCTAGACCTCTTTCTGCACTCTTAGCTAAAGATACCAAGTTTGAATGGACTAATGATTGTATGGAAGCCTTCAACACATTAAAGAACTTGCTCACCTCCACACTAATAATGATGGCACCTGATTGGAGTCTTCAATTCGAGCTGATGTGTGATGCCAGTGACTTTGCATTGGGAGCTGTCTTAGGCTAGAGAGTTCATAAGGTACCTCATGCTATTTACTATGCTTGTAGAACTCTAAATGATGCTTAGCTAAATTATTCTACTACTGAAAAAGAATTGTTAACTGTTATTTTCGCTTTGGAGAAGTTTAGATCATACCTGATTGGCTCTAAGGTTATTATTTTTACTGATCATGTTGCTTTGAAATATTTGTTTGCTAAGAAAGATGCAAAGCCTAGGTTGATCAGATGGGTACTCCTATTGTAAGAGTTTGAATTGGAGATTAATGATAAGAAAGGCAGTGAGAATGTGGTTACCTATCACCTATCTAGGCTACCTCATGAGGACGACAACAATGAGCTACCTTTGAATGAGAACTTCCCCGATGAACACTTGTTCGCTTTAGAGGTAACACTTCCATGGTATGTGTTGTGACAGATATCTACTTAAATAAATATGCAAATAACCATCCTAGTTTTACTTGCAAGTGCACAAGGTCAGTGATAGCATAGTGTGCAAGTTCGAGATCATTTCCACAGGGATTGGCGAATTTTAATTTAGAAATAGTTTCTTCAAAGTAAAAAGAGAAATAACTAATTGATTGTGAGTGAATAATAATAATGAGAACATAGGACTGCAATATCCGCCACTAATTATACTTTCCCACTAAGTAAAGTGTCCATGCTCTAGCCTTATCATGAATATTTAATGGTTGCCAACCTAAGGGCTTGGTCCACACCTTAGGCTATTGATCTCCCTATGCAGCGAGTTAGGCATGGTGTATACTCTAACTCTTTTCTCTCTTAAAGGATTCAGCATGCGTGTATACTGAGTTGTTCCTTAAGAGAGCATGAGGGCTGTGGAGATCGGCAACCATACGGGACTTAGGGCTTGGTCCGCTCTCGGTTTCCCATGTTGATTAACTCGGGAATCTGATGTGGATATCCCTTGTTACTAATGTCGAACCCAGAACTCGATCATCCAAATTGATTTGACTAACTTATCCATACCACATGCATACATTGATCAGGCACACACATATAAGGAATTTAAATACAAACAGGTATTAATCAAGTTAAACATTCTAACAAGGCTATAGCAAAGATAATCAATGAATAAACATGTGGAAAAGCATAACTAGGGCTTCAATCAAGCCCTATAAGAGTTTAGTTACACATACTAGTTAAACAAAACATTCTAAACATCGTGAAATAAAAACAGAAAACTAAAACCGAAGAAGACTCGGGAGACGAGTCATCAATTCCTCTCCTAAGCTTGCTACTTCGAATTTCAAAACAAACTTACGGTTTATGTGTTTTACAGGGCTATTTATAGGGTCCTCATGGTGTCCCGAAACCCTAATTTCCTATTTGGAGTCTGGAGACTTCTTTCCATATCTAGCTCTGCCTCCTCTGGAGTGATTGTGCTCGAGCGCGGAGCATATGCGGGATGCACTCAAGTGCATGTGTGCGCTCGAGCCTTCTTCAAGTGCGCTCATGGGCTTGTGTGCTCGATCACAGGGGAGGTGCGCTTGAGCGCACCCTACTGGATGGCAGAACTTGACTTTTGCTTCTAAAAGCTCCAAATTATCATCTTTTTGTCCAAGTCCTGTGAAAAACACATAAAACACGAAAATGAAGTAGAATCCACAGAAATAGATAAATAAAGAGCTTAACAAGTATAAATTAAGGGGCTTAAATGTGACTATTTAAGCACTTATCACACTCCCAAACTTACATATTGCTAGTCCCTTAGCAATACAAAACAAAAGACTATGTTGAAACAAAATTAAAGATAAATTCATTTTCGTGATACTCAAAGATTTGGGTTGTGCATAAAACTATGACAACCGTTCATGAGTAAGCTTATAATAAAAACAAATTTTTGTATTGAAAAAGGATTTTCAAAAGCTCATGTTACTTATCTAAGGTTGGCTTAAGGCATCGCAAGTTTGATTTGTGTGTGATGAGTTAGCACATATAAGACGGGGTTTCCACATAATTTTAGTGTATAGTGTTTTGGTGCCTAAACCTTTACCGAATTTCTTATTAAAGAGAACAAAAATGGCATAGTACTTGCTTCTTTTTCTTTTTCTTTTATCATGCGATCTTTGCCATGTTGCATAGTACTTACTTCTTTTTCTTTTTCTTTTATCATGCGATCTTTGCCATGTTGAGTTCCATCGAGCTTTCTAATTGACCCTTGTAACGAGTGTTGGGCCAATGACTCCCAAACCAGATGGTTTCGGGGCATTAGGTGTAAAGACACCCATAAGGACTTACTAACTCGAGTCAAAAAGGCTACGGAACTAACAGGTTTTAATGCTTCTAAATGAAATTCCCACCTTTTGACATGAACACTCAATGCTTACTGAGGCAAGAGGCCCAGTTACTCAGTGGAAATTTTTATTATGATCAAGGCTTACTTCCCACCTTTTAACGTGAACACTCAATGCTTACTGAGGCAAGAGGCTCAGTTACTGAGTGGATAGTTTTTTTAATGATCATTAGAAGCTTTCGATTTTCTTTTTGCATGATGAACATTTTTTTCTTTATTTTTCTTATACCAAAGTGTTCTTTTTCACAAGTTATCCAATTGCAGTTAGGTTATGGAAACATATATAAAAGAATTATGTGTCATACCCCACACAAATGCGTGCTAAATGTGCTTGTGCAAATTTGGATCAAACTCGTGAATTCTTAGGTACCTTGAGGTAGGTCAATAAACTTTGTAAAATTCCTATTACAAGACTATGTGTTCTAGTTTTTAAGCTTACTGATGAAGTGTTATCAAATTTTTAAATCAACCAAAAATTTTGTTACCAAATGAACATGCATTTATCTTTCCTAAAAAAAAACTGGGACCTAGTGCGTGCATATGTTTCAAGTGTGTGCATAACAGTGTCTCCCACTACCCCAAAACTTAAAATATACATTGTCCCCAATGTGTGTGTGGCATGGAAAGATCTGATCTGGAAGATGGAGAACTAGGTTGCTTGCTTTGCTCGTAACACGCCCCCAAACTTGAACTAGATGCACGCACTAAGTACTTGATGAAGACAAATAAATGTTGCTCCAGAAAACAAGAAATATAAATAATAGACATGTAAATATAAACAAAATTAAGAATACTAAAATGAAAAGGATATGTCTAGGGTGCCTCCCATGAGCACTAAGTTTTATGTCTTCAGCCAGACAGGGTATCCTCCCACTGCTGATCATCTGTGGGTGCAGTTGAAGAGGTGTCGGGTACAGGAGGTAGGCAATCAAGGATAGCTTGTAGCATCACCTCCTGTCTTGTAAACTGTGCCTCTAACCCATCAATCCACTGATGAATCAAATGGGCTGCCTCACAATCCTCCTGGTGGATGTCGGACAGCTCACAGTGGAAGGAAGACAGCTCATCTAGGAGGTGCTGATACTCCATGGATCCCATGCTTGGCTGGTCCTCCTCCCATGAAGGGCTCACTGGTGGATGCTCGGCCTCCATTGGATCATCCATTATGGGCTCGTCAGCTGGAATCTATGCTCGGGGGCCTCAGGGCATGTGAGACTGGCTAAGGCTCCACTGGGCTCTCCTAAAGAAATGATGGTCACTAACCGGGCCATCTATAGAGGAACCTCTAATCCCCTTCTTCTTGAAGATGTGACTGAGCAAGAAGGGGAAAGGAAGGCCCCAGGCATTAGCTATGGTTGTCTAATAGTTATGCATCCCATCCCAGAACATGTGTATCTGACTCCATATGACAGCTGGGATGGAGTACCAGTGACCCCGGTGAAAAGTGTAGAGAGCCTATAAGAACTGATCTCGCCTCTATGTCTTGTGCCCCAAAGGACACACATTATGCTGTAGGACTGAGTCAACGAACCATAAATGAGGAGGCAACCTCGACCAGCTCCTTGCATTATTGTGGCGGTCTGCATTCTGGCCCACACACATATCATCTATGATGTTTGGGAGAGGGAATGGGTCAGGCTGCTCCTCTATGTGGCTGTCCTTTGGTGGGGAATCATCACAGCAGTTTAAAGAGCCGGTTATGTCGGCGGCGGTCAGCTCTAAGAATCTGCTATGGACTGAAGAAGATAAGATCTCTGGCCTGGTGCAGTCATAGGTCAGGTTCTCGTAGAAGCTGACCACAAATCGTGTGTATGCTGTCAAGTTGACTGGCTTGAACAGTCGCTTGAGTCCCTATTTCTTGAACTCTTGGACTACCCATCTTGTGGCGTCCAAACTTTTGAAGTCCGTATCTACATTGAATGTGGTCTCGAACAGAATTTCACGCTGTTCGAAACTGGGCCAGGATGCCTAGTGGCGACTGCTGGAAGCTCAGGATGTAGAAGCTATGTGTTGTGGAAAAATAGTGTTCCTTCTGGTGTGATTGCGCTCGTGCGCAGCTACTTGTGCGCTCGATCGCACAAATTCAAATGTGCTCGATCACTAATAAGAAGCGCTCGATCTCACTTGGTCAGGAAATAGGTCGAATAATTTATGCACACCAAAAACCAGAAGCTGTAGAATTTATACACACTTGATCCCAACCTCCTACAAATATAAAAATACCCAATCAACACATAAGATAAACATATATGAATATGTAAGTGGACAAAAATCGATTTGCATACCATGTTGGATTTGGGAAATTTCAGGGGAAGATGGTCTTATGGATGGGTGATGCACGGTAGTAGAGTCATGAGTGTGACGGAGGAACGATGAAAATGTGGTGGTCGGAGTGGTGTGTTGGTAATTAGTTAGCTTGGAGGATGAGTTTTAAGAGCAGTTGGAGGTGTGAGTGTGAGAGAGCATAGCTTGAGTGCGTTTGAACGCAAGGATGAAAAATAGGTTCTTGAACTGAGTGTATTTAAAAATCCTCACATGCTTTCTGCCCCGAATGCGCTTGAGCGCATAGTGAAGTGCACTCGATCGCATGTGTGCGAAACTGCTTAATGTAATGTGCTCGTGCATACTGGGGTGTAGGGCAAGAAGGCGCTCGAGTGCATGTGGTGTGCACTCGATCGCACGACATATAATTTTGTTAAGAGCAAAAGAAGTTAATAGTAAGGAAATGAATAAAGGAAAAAATAAGAATGATACAGTCATACTAACTTGTAGTGGCCTCTGTATCACTAACCTAGATAGAGGCACTTGAGCTATATGTTATGCAAGTGGAATTGCTCAAGTGCTCTCTATGGTAGCTTCAAGGCTATGTCCTTTGAATGAGGCACTTAGGACCCCCATCAGGTGGTTCCAGTGCCGTCGACAGCTGTTTTGTCTCCAATTTGGGTGCCTGGTTAATAAAATAAGGAAAAGTAGTATTAGTAAGTGCAAGATTTTTAAATTGAGGATTACACTCACTTAAAAGCTTGGGTGTGTTCTTAATGGTGTGCACAGCTCCATTAATATCTTTAATCACGTTATCATCTTCTGGCCTAATGTCCAATCTCGTGTCAGCATGGTTGAGGATGGTCTCCAATGGAACAGTGTACTGGACTTTAGACACTTTTTCACCAATAGCTTGCATGAAGCTCACATTATAACACTCATCATTAGTTTTAGTGGAGTCCAGTGTATTAAATATTTTAAATTCTACCTCTTCATCATTTACTCTCATAGTGACAATGCCTCTTTTCACATTAATGTTTATGTCAACAGTGATCATAAATGGTCTCCCTAAGATGATGGGGAGTGGTACAGGTATATGGCATTCCTCTATGTCTAGCACAATAAAATCAGCAGGTAAAATAAATTTACTTACTCTTACCAAAACATCCTCGAGGATACCTCTTGGTTGTTTGATGCTTTTGTCAGCCAATTGCAAAGTAATAGAGGTTGGTTGGAGTTCCCCTAAACCTAGTGTCTCGAATACACTATAAGGTAACAAATTGACACTCGCTCCTAGGTCCAATAATGCATGCTCGAAAAGCTGGTCACCTAGCCTGCAAGGAATAGTAAAACTACCAGAATCTTTTAGTTTAGGTGGTAATTTTCTTAATAGTACAACACTCACCTCTTCGGTCAAGGCTACCATCTCATGTTCCTGAAATTTTTGTTTGTTAGTGCAACAATCTTTTAAAAACTTAGCATAAGTAAGTAGTTGTCTTATTGCATCTAATAAAGGAATATTTATTTCTTCCTTTTTCAAAGTTTTGAAAATGTCAATCATTTTAGTTTCCTTTTTAGGCTTCACTAGCCTTTGAAGGAAGGGCGGAGATGTATTTATCTTTTCCATCTCTCTTACCTTAGATATGGAGGCTTGGTCTGGAGATGCTTGTGTACGCTTATTATTGCCGATGATATTACCACTTCTTAAGGTTGTTATAGCATTCAGTTGTTGGTGTCCTCTTGGATTAGGTAGTGGCTGGATTAGGAGCTCTCCTTGCTTTCTGGTACTCAATTCCTTGGCCAATTGTCCAATTTGTACCTCTAGTCCTTGGATGGCTTGATCGTGTTTTGTAGTGATTTGCCTCATTTCAGTCCGAAATTGCCTTGACTCTTCCATGAATTGTTCATGTTTATTCAGGATTTGTTGCTGTTGAGATGCTAGTTACCTCACAAGACTTTCGAGGTCATTCTTCCTTGGTTCAGGCACAGATTGGGCTGCTGGTTGGAAGTTTCTTTGCTGCTCTTGATTGTTTTGATTGTTGCTCCATGAGAAATTTGGGTGATTCTGCCAGCCAGGGTTGTATATGTTTGCATAGGGGTTGTTCTTTGGTGGATAGTTATTTGGTCCCATAAAGTTGGCTTGTTCATGATCTACAGATGAATACAAGGGACATGTATCAGTATTATGATCAAATTATGAGCAGATGGCACATACCTGGAGTGGTGTAGCTTGTGGGTTCGGTGAGGTGTTCTGAGCAGCCATAGCTTTAACTAATAGATCAAGTTTCCTCTCCATAGCAGCTATTTGAGGAGATGATCCTCAATTCAGGCTTACCTCATACATACCCTTACTCTTGGTTATATGTCTACCTCGAGAGGAGAACTGCTGCGTGTGTTCGCTTAGGGTTTCAAAGAGTTTCATCGCCTCTTCGCTGCTCTTTTCCATCAGCATTCCTCCACAAACTGAATCAACAATATTTTTGTTAGAGTCACTCAAACCTTCATAGAAAGCTTGTACCAGTTTGTCTTGGGGTAGGTTGTGGTGTGGGCACTTGAGTAGTAGCTCGTTGAAGTGTCCCCAGGCCTCGAAGAATAGATCTCCATCTTTTTGTTGGAAGGATTGAATTTCCTTCCTCATTTGCCTCGTCTTTTAGGCTGGGAAGAACTTCCTTAGGAATTTGCTAGCCAACTCCTCCCAAGTGTGGATGGAAACTGCAGGCAAAGAATTATACCATAATTTAGCATTATTTTTCAAGGAAAAAGGGAAAAGAATTAACCTTATTCCTTCTTGGTCTAAGCCTCGGATGTGCTGGAATTTGCAAAGGTCAAAGAACTCTCGAAGGTGCAAATGGGGATCCTCACTAGGTGTACCCCTAAAGTGAGTCAGTGCATTGCGTATCTGCGGAGCTATGTAATAGTTTCCTTCCGCCTCAAGTTGATACACAATGCACGAAGGTTGATCGAGGTTCTGCGGGATGAAGGATTGCTTCATCGGCCTTCGCTCAGGTAGTTGCTGCTCGGCTATCTGTTCTACCATTGGTATCTCTTCCTGGATTCCTCCTTTAACCTCTTTCGAGTTATCTCTAAACCTTTGTCGGATAGTCCTCTCTAGCTTGGGATCAAGGGGAAGGAATGCTAGATGCTTGGATCGACATCCGTGCATGAATCGGTGGTAGTTACGTAAGTGCAGCAGTCAAAAACTGCTGCTCGGATGACTCTCTATCTCAATTGCGCTCAATCGCACAGGAGGGTGCGCTCAATTGCAAGTGGCACAGAAAGCTCTCCTAGAGTACCTGAAATAGAGAAAAAATAAAATTGATTAGGGTTTTAATGAAACGAAAAATAAGATAAACACAGTAATTAAGAACGGAATACAATAAAAAGGAAATAACAATAATTAAACTAAATGAAAAAATAATTCTAAAAATAAATTTATCGCAATCCCCAGCAACGGCATCAAAAACTTGTTGTGATGGATATCTACCTAAATAAATATGCAAATAACCATCCTAGTTTTACTTGCAAGTGCACAAGGTCAGTGATAGCATAGTGTGCAAGTGCAAGATCATTTCCACAGGGATTTGTGAATTTCAATTTAGAATTAGTTTCTTTAAAGTAAAAATAGAAATAACTAATTAATTGTGAGTGAATAATAATAATGAGAATATAGGACTGCGATATCCACCACTAATTATACTTTCCCACTAAGTAAAGTGTCAATGCTCTAGTTTTATCATGAATATTTAATGGTTGCCAACCTAAGAGCTTGGTCCAAACCTTAGGTTATTGATCTCCCTATACAACGAGTTAGACATGGTGTATACTCTAACTCTTTTCTCTCTTAAGCAATTCAGCATGGGTGTATACTGAGTTGTTCCTTAAGAGAGCATGAGGGCTGTGGAGATCGACAACCACACGAGACCTAGGGCTTGGTCCGCTCCCGGTTTCTCATGTTGATTAACCCGGGAATCCAGTGTCGATATCCCTTGTTACTAATGTCGAACCCAGGACTCGGTCATCCAAATTGATTCGACTAACTTATCCATACCACATGCATACATTGATCAGGCACACACATATGAGGAATTTAAATACAAACAGGTATTAATCAAGTTAAACATTCTAACAAGGCTATAGCAAAGATAATCAATGAATAAACATGTGGAAAAGCATAACTAAGGCTTCAATCAAGCCCTATAAGAGTTTAGTTACACATGCTAGTTAAACTAAACATTCTAAACATAGTAAAATAAAAGCAGAAAACTAAAAATCGAAGAAGACTCAGGAGATGAGTTGTCAATTCCTCTCCTAAGCTTGCTACTTTGAATCTCAAAACAAAGGTACGATTTATGTGTTTTACAGGGCTATTTATAGGGTCCTCACAGTGTCTCGAAACTCTAATTTCCTATTTGGAGTCTGGAGACTTCTTTCCATATCTGGCTCTACCGCCTCTAGAGTGATTATGCTCGAGCACAGGGCATATGTGGGATGCGCTCGAGTGCACGTGTGCGCTCGAGCCTTCTTCAAGTGCGCTCGTGGGCTTGTGCGCTCGATCATAGGGGAGGTGCGCTCTTGCTGGATGGTAGAACTTGACTTTTGCTTCTAAAAGCTCCAAATTATCATCTTTTTATCCAAGTCCTGTGAAAAACACATAAAACACGAAAATGAAGTAGAATCCATAGAAATAGATAAATAAAAAGCTTAACAAGTGTAAATTAAGGGGCTTAAATATGACTATTTAAGCACTTATCAGTATGCCGATATTGCCAATTGTATAACTGCTAAGGTTTTTCCTCCTGGTATGTCCAGTCAAGAAAGGAAGAGATTGATGTCTATATCTTGATATTACCATTGGGATAACCCTTACTTATTCAAATTCTACCCTAATCAAATCCTCAGAAGGTGTGTCTCATAGGAAGAGCATTTGAGCTTATTACAGCATTGCCATCAGTTTTCTTGTGGAGGACACTTTGGGGCCAAGAGAACAACTCTTAAGGTATTACAATCCGATTTTTATTGGCCCAATTTGTTTAAAGATGCCTTTTCATTTTGAAGCTCATGTGATAGATACCAGAGGACAGGTAACATCTCATCCCGAAATCAGATGCCATTACAAAATATTCATGTAATTGAGCTTTTTGATGTATGGGGTATTGATTTTATGGGTCCATTTCCTAACTCGTATAGCTATTTGTATATTCTTGTGGGTGTGGATTATGTGTCCAAATGTGTTGAGGCTGTCCCCTCAAAGACTAATGATCACAAAGTGGTTGTGCAGTTTTTACAGGATAACATCTTTACTCGGTTTGGGACTCCAAGAGCAATAATCAGTGATGGAGGAAGCCACTTCCATAATCAATCTTTTGCTGCACTAATCAGGAAATATGGGATCACCCATAAAGTTGGCACTCCGTATCATCCTCAAACCAGTGGCCAAGTGGAGATAAGTAACCAAGAGATCAAAGGCATCTTTGAGAGAACTGTGAATCATAGTAAGAAGGATTGGTCTTTGCCCCTGAATGATGCTCTATAGGCATATAGGACAGCTTACAAAACACTAATTGGCATGTCTCCATACCGATTAGTCTTTGGGAAAGCATGCCATCTACCGGTGGAGTTAGAGCATCGAGTATATTGGGCCATAAAGTAGTTCAATTTTGACATGAAACAAGCGGGTGAGAAGAGAAAGCTACACTTAAATGAGCTGGAAGAATTAAGGTATGATGCATATAAGAATGCCAAACTCTATAAAGAAAGGAACAAAGCCTATCACGATAAACAACTGGCTAGGAAAGAGTTTCATGTGGGACAAAAGGTGTTGCTTTACAATTCACAATTAAGATTGTTCCCAGGCAAACTCAAGTCTCGATGGTCTGGTCCTTATGTGGCCACCAAGGTCTTTCCTCATGGTGCTTTGGAGATTCATGGTTCCAACAGCAATCAGACATTCACAGTGAATGGATACAGAGTCAAGCCATACCTTGAAATCAAATTGCAACCAAGAGATGAAGATTTGGCACTCCAATCTGTCCAGTATACAGCAGCACCGAGAGCACTTGAGCCATAAGAGGTGGACTTTAAGTGCCCCATTCCAAGAGAGTAGCACTGAAGCTACTATAGAGAGCCCTTGAGCAGTTCAGACTTTGATAAACATATGGCTCAAGCACCTCTATTGAGGTCAATGGTACTGAGGCCACTGAGTACGATACATTTTTTTTTGTTTATTATTCTTCATTAATTTTAATTTTTTCGTCTTTTCCTTAAGTAATTTAGTGGTACAGGGCATTCTATCCTTTACGATCGAGTGCATGTCACCATGCACTTAAGTGTAACCTCACCATGTGCCCAATGGTGCTTGAGCGCAATCACATGCACACACCAGCGCATAAGTGTGATCGAGCGCAGTCGGGGCAGAGAGTCACTTGTTGATTTTAAGTCATTTGATTCTGCTACTACCTTTTCACTCTCAGTCTCGCATACTTCACTCCCGAACTCTCAAACCTTTTTATGCACTCACTAACCTCACCCACGCAAAGTCACTCTTTGCACTCACACCACTCACCGCCCCACATCACCACACACTGCCACCACTCCATGACTCCAGGTATGTTCATAACCCTATTTCACTCCTTATAATCACCAACGATAGCAATCACACATGCTTTTGATTCATTTTTTTACTAATCTTTGCATATACAATGTGTTTCTTATGTGTGTGGTTGTGCTTGGTTTAAATTGCAGGAGGTTGGGAACTTCCGGCTCTCATCGCCCACTCCTTCAATTCACTATCACCCACAAGCTGTTCAATAAAAATCCTCAGTCAAATATCAGTTAGTGTGATCGAGCGTAGGGAGTAGTACGATCAAGTGTATAGGTAGAGTGTGATCAAGCATAAATTATTGAGATCAAACACAAAATCTACAGAACCATGTCCATGATGCCTAAACACACTGCTTGCACCTCCCGTGCTTCGGGAAACCGCACATAGTCCTCTCAGCCTAGCTTTGAACAATGGGAGATCTTATTTAAAACCACATTCAACATAGACGATGATTTCAAGGGGTTTAAAGCCACTCAATGGGCCGTCCAAGAATTCAAGCATCATGGTTTGAAGAGGTTGTTCAAGCTTTTCTGCTCTACTGCCTACACTCAATTCATAGTTTAGTTTTATGAGAACCTATCTTTCAACTGCAGTAGATCGGGTGTCTTGTCCTCATCTGTTCAGGGCAAGTACATTGACGTGACATCTTCAGATATAGCTACTGCTCTCTATTGTCATGATGAGTATCCTCTTGAGGATGCCTAGATAGATGAGTAGCTAGTGTTCTTTTCCTTTTCCACCATCATTGAGGACATGTGTGCTGGGTAGTATGCCGATTGGCACAACAATGCTGGGAGTCGGTCCAAGTTGCCTCCACGACTTTGGCTCGTGGATTCCATTATTTAACATAATGTGTGCCCATTGGGACACAAGACCCAAAGGCGTGACCAATTCCTCCAGGCACTTTACGCATTTCACAGAGGCCACTGGTACTCTATCCCTGCTATCATTTGGAGCCAGATCCATAAGTTCTGGGACCACGTCCAAGCACGCCAAGTCACCACTGCTAATGCATGGGGTCTCCCGTTCCCATTCATCCTCAGTTACATTTTCAAGAAGAAGGGAATTAAGGGCTCCTCCATCAATGGACCAGTTAGGGAGCACCTATTCTTTGGGAAGAGTAGCTGGACCCAGAGCTAGTCCCACATGCCCAGAGGACTTCGGGGGTAGGCACCAGCTGCTGAGAGGGTAGTGGATGACCCTATGGAGACAGAGGGCCTCATAGCTTGCCAGACTTGGGACCCACTGAGTACCAGCACATTCTTGAGGAGATGTCCTCCTTCCGGTGTGAGCTAGCTAATATTCGATGAGAGGATCGGGAGGCTATGTACCTAGTTCATTAGCGCATAGATAGGTTAGAGGCACACTTTACGAGGTAAAAAGCGATGCTCCAGGCCATTCTAGATCGACTACCTCCCACCCCTGATGCCTCATCTTCAGCACCACCTGGAGACCATTAGTGAGAGTGGTGCACCGTCTGGCTAAAGACGTAAAACTTAGCGCTCATGGGAGGCACCCCACAACATATCCTTTTATTTTTATTATTTTTCACATTTCTTGTTAGTATTTATTTTTATGTTGACCTTTTGTTTTTCTCATAACTGTTTAATTTTAATATCTTTTGTTTTCCGGTATTACTTTCATTTTTCTTTCTCAGGGACAATGTGTGTGTATCTATTCAAGTTTAGGGGTGTGCTACGAGCCATGCCAGCCAGATAGTTCTCCATCTCCCAGGTCAGATCTTTCCATGTTATTCATACATTGGAGACAATGTGTAATTTAAATTTGGAGGTATGGCAGACACATTCACACACACTCTGTCCTAGTTTTTTTTATTATTATTATTGAAAAGATAAATGCATGTTCATATTATTTTGAAAATTTTGGTTTATTTAAACAAATATTGTGATAAAATTTCATCAATAAACTTAAAATCCTGAACACATGATCTAATAATAGAGTTTTAAAATTTAATTACTCACTTTAGGCATTTAAGAATTCACAAGTTTGATCTAATTTGACATACGCACATTAGCACATAATTGTGTGGGGTATGACATGTGATTTTAATATGTATGTTCCATGCCTTAATTGTAACTGGATGACTTGTTAGATGAACACTTTGGCATAGAAAAGTAGAAAAAAAAATTTTGCACAAAAAGAGAAAAAAAAATATATGCTCATAATGATCATTAAATACACTTTCCACTGAGTAACTGGACCTCTTGCCTCAGTAAGCAGTGAGTGTTCATGTCAAAAAGTGAAAGTTTTGCTTGGTAGCATTAAGACCAGTTTAGTTTCGTAGCCTTTTTGACTCGAGTTAGTAAGTCCTTAGGGGTGTCTTTACATGTAATGCCTTAAAACCATCTGGTTCGGGAATCATTGACTAAACACTCGCTACATGGGTCAATTAGAAAGCTTAAGGGAACTAAACATGGCAAAAATCTCATAATAAAAGAAAAGAAGGAAATAAAGCTATGCCATTTGTGTTCATCGTGATAGGAAATTCGGTGAATCTTGAGACACCAAAACACTACACATTAAAATTATATGGAAGCTTCTTTTTTATGTGCTAGTTCACCTTACACTTAATCGGACTTGTGATGCCTTAGCCAGCCTCGTGTAAATAATTAAATTTTAAAACTCCTATTTATATCAAAGATGGACTTGTATTTTAAGCTTGCTCATGAATAAATATCATGGTTTTGTGAGTGACCTAAATTTTTGGATGCCATGAATGATGGATTTATCTTTGTTACTGTTTTTCAGTTAGTTTTTAGTTTTGTATTGCTAAAGGACTAGAAATATGTAAGTTTGGGGGTGTGGTGAGTGCTTAAATATTTGTATTTAAGCCCCTTAATTTACATCTGTTAAGTTCTAGTTATGTTATTTCATGCTATTTTATTTTTTTTTCTTTGTTTTCTGTGTTTTCCTAGGATATTGAAGAAAAGAGAGCATTATCTGGATTGGAAACCAAAAATTGGAAGAACTGACAGATGCATAGTGTGATCGAGCACAGAAGAGTGCGATCAAGCACACCAACACTCGTGCGCACAAGAAGAAGGCTCGAGCGCACCAGCATGAGATCGAGCGCACACGTGCAGTAAAATGGCAGAACCTATTTTGGAAAGTAGGGTTAGGGTTCAGTTTGATGAGTTAGGGTTTCTAGATGTCCTTAAACCTTATAAATAGGCCTGTAAAGCATCGAAACTGGATCTTCTTTTTACTTTGGAGTTTTAGAGAAGGAGACTGTGGAGACGAATTGACGACTCTTCTTTGTAGTACTTTCGGGCTTATCCTTTTCTTTTTATTTTACATTATGAAGATGTTTATCATCAGAACAATGTGTAACTAACTTATTAGTAGGGCTCGATTGAAGCCCTAATTATGTTTTTTCCATATATGAATATTGTTGCCTTTGCGATAGCTGTGTTATGATTCTTAACTTGATTAATGCCTATTTTATTGAATTCCTCATATGTGTTTGCCTGATCAACATATGTATGTGGTATTGATTAGTTAGTTAGACCAATTTGGATGACCGAGTCCTGGGTCTAACAATAGTAACAAAAGAAATCCACGCTGGATTCTTGGGTTAATCAACATGGGAAACCGGGAGTATATAACATGCCCTAGGTCTTGTGTGTTTGTCGATTTTCACAGATAATATGCTCTCTGAAGGAAAAACTTAGCATACACCAAACTAAATCCCTTGAGAAAGAAAAGAGTTAGAGTATACACCATACCTAACTCGTTTCTTATTAAAATCAATAGATTAAGGAGTATACACAATGCCCTTAGGTTGACAACAGTAGGTGTTCATAATATGACTAAAGCATTGGCACATTATTTTATTAGGAAAATATGGTTAGTGGTGGATATCAAAGCCCTATATTTTTATTATTATCAAATCAAACTCAATACTTATTTCTATCATTTTATATTGCGAAACTAATTATAAAGCGAAATTCACCAATCCCTGTGGAGATGATCTCGCATTTTGCGCACTATACTACCAAGTTGACCTTGTGCACTTGCAAGTAAAACTGTTCGATTATTTGCTTATTAATTTAGGTAGATTTCAGCACAACAACATGTATTCCCTGTGTATGGTTTCATGCGACGCAATTTGAAATTTGGAGGAATTTTCTCATCCATCAGTTCATTGGAGAAAGGGTTGCCTGCATGTCTGATATCATCCAGGATGTTTCTTCAGGTGGCTTTGATGGTGAGCCCGATGCGCTGAATCATTTCTTTTAGTTGCTTGCTCACCTCAGACTTGTCATATTCTTGTTGCCTCTTAGATGGGTGTGAGTTTGAGACATACTCGTCATCTTGAATTAAATGTAGAGGACTTCGTCAAGAGCTATGTCAACTCGATTTTTCCTTGTCTCGAGGATGCCTTTAGCTTTTGTCCCATTTTTAGGGTTAATGTCTCCTTCTTGAGCTCACCTCCTCGGGTCAGGCACTCTAATGCTGAGGTGCCAGCTCGGTAATCTGTCGAGTGGTGTAGGTGGTTCAAACTATAGTCTCATGATTTCGAGTTCTGCTTGGTACAGGTCGTTTGAGGCTTGCGACCATCTCTTCGAGTCGGCCCTGAAGAGCATTGTACTTAGCTCTACTGATAGGCTTGTTAAGGTCTATCTCATTGGTTTCTCATCAGACTACTTGGTTCAAGTGCGAACTAAGCTCTTGATTAAGCGTGGCCCATTACCTCGATTGGGTTATTGCTCCCCGAGGAACGATGAGGGTTCTACCTTTCCATCAAAGGTGGGGGTGGTGCTAATTCGGATGGGTTGACCTCAAAAGTTGTATAGGTGGTATTTTTTTGTTGGCATTTTATTGGGTGAAATTTTCAACAGAAATAAGTTTTACTCTCAATCCCATGAATAGTGTCAACTCTATTGATGCCAAAAATAGGCCAGTCTGCTTGAGTCTTATAAAGTATACTTGAGTGTTCTGAGGTCGGTTACTAGAGTCGGGTCTGGATTGGTTCGCTTAGTTGTAAACTGATTCGGGTTGGACCGGTATAAGCTGGATTTGGGGTACCTGAGAAGGAAGCCGACCTAGAGTTGTTTGTTCTAGGAAAGACCCTTTAAAGCTTAAGTTAGAGTAGGAAGTGATTCCAAATGATTGATAAGGCTTCCACAATGCATACATAGTAGGACAAATTTGAGATTCCACAATGAAGTAATATTATTTAATTATCCATAGGTCTAAGTAATGCTCCTTAGAATCCGTTACCTAATAAACAAATTCTTAGGATTCAATGTAACGACCCATCCCGGGTTGGCCAACCCCGAGAAAGTGTCATCACGTTTGGAAATCTCAACATGACACATATATGCAACAATATAAAACACATCAACTAAAATTATATACATAAATATTATTACATATATGCGGTCAGTCATATATCTTTCTCATTATATCTGTCTCTCTGTAAGACTCATTTATCTATCAATAAATTCACAATCAAGAATGACACTTTAGCATCTCATGCAATAATAATCAAAATTTAAAACAAATGTAATGCATGAACTTAAATTATCATATCATTTCATATTATCATTTAGGAACATCTTCCCACATGATGACATGTTTTAGCTTGGATCCGTTGTCTTCCTATCTGCTGCCCACATGATTTCATATTATCATATCGGTTGCCCTCCTAGTTCTTTAATTTTCAACTATACTGGCCACCACAATTCTTTTATTTTCATTTAGACCGGCTGCCCTCCTAGCTCTTTAATTTTCAGCTAGACCAGCTGCCTTCTCGGTTCTTTTATTTTCATTTAGACCGACTACCTTCACAGTTCTTTATATTTCATGCATACGAAGAATAATATGAAATATGTATATGAGCAATAAATAAAACAAGTATACATATTTAGCTATCCAGCTCTTTCTCAAAATTATTATTTTTATCATATTCATTAAATTATCTCCTCATATATCATATCAAATCATCAATCATAGCTTGTCGAGAATTTCATTTATCCTTTCATTATATATTTCATCAACTCATTATTTCATTAATATTACTTCTCATATAATAAATTTTGAACATATTAATTATTCATATATATCAATCAATCAACTTTCATATATCATCCAATCATTGTAGTTTAATAATTAATTCAAATATCATCACTTTATATTTCATATTTATCTCGATTACTAAAAGTAAATCTAACTCATCACATAGCACTTAAAGCTACATGTGGATCACCTTATTTCAGCAATTTCACCTGATTGTTGATCTTCAACACCTGACATAATATTTATATTAAAATCACTAATTTATTCTTCAATTCTTCCATAATTTATACCCTTTAAATTTCTACATCAAATTCCGAGTAATTTCATATATGCATAATTTCAAAAATAAAATTCACATTATTGCCTTTTGTTTTTCTGAAAGCTTCCCTTGAATCTCTTTAAAATTCTCCCATAAACCTGTTCAAAATTTCAATCTTTCAACTTTTCTTTGAGTCCCTAGGTGTTTAAAGAAAGAGTGTAATTCGAATTGAAAAAAAAAAGAAAACCAAACATGATTTGGTAGAAAATAGTAAAACAAAACAATAAAAATTTGTTTTTATATTAATTCAAAATCACTGCCACCGTTTAGTTACAATAGTGGTGTCTAACATGCACCACTTGCATGTTTCTTAGGCAACATCTGGATGTCCAGGTGTTGTCCAACATTTTTTTGTTAAGGATTATTTTATTCAGTAATAAATGTTTCATATATATATTATTTTAATTCCATATTATATTTATCAAATTACTTCTTTACTCTTACTTTAAGAACATGGATAATACAATTCTACCCGCCTTATAAAAATTTCATCCCCAAATTTTCTTACCTAATTCATGAAAAAGTTAAGGGCAGTCCTTCCTCATTTTGCCTCATGCTCCCAAATGATTTCTTCAACATCTTAGTTCAGCCATAATACTTAAATCAAAGGAATAACTTTATTACGCAAGACTTGTTCCTTTCTGTCTAGAATTCTGACTGGTACTTGCATAAAGGTCAAATCTTCCTAAAGTTCTACTACTTAATTCGGAATACTATGGGATTCATCATGTAAACACTTTGTCAAAAGTGAAACATGAAACACATTATGTAATTCTGTGCCAACCTCTTGTAGATCTTATTATTACCCGGGTGCATAGAATATACAAAATCATGAGCCTCCCTTAGTATATCCTTTCTTATCTCCACATCATTGGGAACACAAACTCTATGTCCCAATACCGCTATAACATCTTCTCTAATTCTAAACCTAGTCGGCTTCCCACTCATTATTTCTTGTCTGATCTTATCTATCCCTTCATCTCTACTCTGCATCTGTAACAAACGGTCAATAATAGGAGATTATATAACCATATTTTCCATCAATACTGCTTTATCACTGATACTCAACTACATTCTTATTTTTCTCAGTTCTACCATCAAGCTAATATCATGACTCCCAATAGCAGTTAATCTCCTTGTAGATTTTCTACTCAATGCATCAGCTACTACATTAGCCTTCCTTGGATGATAATGAATTGTACAGTCATAATCACTAATCATCTCCATCCACCTCCTCTGCCTCAAATTCAACTCTTTCTGGGTAGGTAAATGCGTTAAACTTTTATGATCAGTATAAATTTCACAAGTGGCTCCATACAGATGATGTCTCCAAATCTTCAAAGCAAAAACTATGGTAGCCAATTCTAAATCATAGGTCGAGTAATTTCTCTCATAGTTCTTCAATTGCCTAGAAGCATAAGCTATAACTCTCCCATGTTTCATCAACATACATCCCAACCTCTGATGTGACGCATCACTATATACCACAAAATCCTTCATCACTAAAAGGAAGCATTAATACCGGAGCAGTAGTCAATTTATATTTCAACAACTGGAAAGTCCTCTCACATTCTTCTGACCATCTAAACTTCACTTCTTTCCTGGTCAATCTAGTCAATGGTCCAGCAATCATAGAAAAATTTCTAGATAAACCTCCTATAATAACCAGCCAACCCCTAAAAGCTTTTAATTTCAGTCACATTAGCGAGTCTTTCCCAATTCAACACTACCTCTACTTTCTGTGGGTCAACTACTATACCATCTCCTGATACAACATGCCCCAAGAAAGATGTTTCACTCAACCAAAACTCACACTTAGAGAACTTTGCATACAATTGCTCTCTCCTCAGAATTTCCAATACTATCTCTAAATGTTGCCTATGCTCCTTTATTCTTGGATAATACTAGAATATCATTAATAAATTCAATCACAAATCTATCCAAGAATGGTTTAAACACCCGATTCATTAGATCCATAAATACTACATGAGCATTAGTTAACCCAAATGGCATCACAAGGAACTCATGATGGCCATAACATGCCCTAAAAGCAGTCATAGGCACGTCCCACTCCTTTATCCTCAACTGATGATAACTCGATCTCAAATCTATCTTAGAAAACACCTTGGCCCCTTGTAACTGCTCAAATAAATCATCTATTATGGGCAAAGGATATTTATTCTTGATAATAATATTATTTAACTGTCTATAATCCATACACAACCTCATCGTCCCATCCTTCTCTTTTTACAAACAACACAAGGGCTCCCCAAGGGGACATACTAGGTCGAATAAACTGTTTATTTAGTAACTCCTGAAGCTGAACTTTCAACTCTCTCAACTCGACTGGTTCCATTCTATAAGGTGCTATAGATATGGGCGTTGATCCAGGAATCACCTCAATAAAAAAACTCAACCTCCCTATTGGGAGGCAAACCAGAAAACTCCTCATGAAACACAACAGAAAAATCTATCACTGCTAAGATTTCTTCTAACTTTATACTCTCCTTTCTAAAATTCACCACGTATGCTAAATACCCCTCATAACCCTTCTTCAACCATCTACTAGCAGTCAGGGAAGAAATAAGACAGTTGGCAAGTATCTTACGTTCTCATCGAAAATTAAACTCCTCTTATCCTGGTATCCTAAACATCACATTTTTCCTAAAACAATCAACCCAAGCATGATATGTAAATAACCAATTCATCCCCAAAATTAAATCAAAATCTGTCATATCTAAAGGCAACAAATCAACTTCAAATTCTCTACCAACCATACTAATCACACAACCTTGATAAATTGTCCTAACAATAACCCTATCTCCAGTTAGAACCTCCATAATAACTGCATGCATCAAAGGACTAACACTTGCATAAATAGATTTCATATAAACATTAGATGCAAAAGAATGGGTAGCACCAGGATCAATCAATAATCTAGTAGGTCTATTAAGAAATGATACCATACCCATAACAATATCAGGAGTGGCCCTTGTATCCTATTGGGTCAATGCATAGACTCTGCTATCTCTAGGCCGTAGCTAACTACTGCATCCTCTCTTAGCTACTGATCCTCCGTCTCTACCCTGTATACTCCCTGATCCACAATCTTTCTCCACTTTTTTTCTCCCAAAACCACCAACACCTATCTCAACAGATTTACCCACTAGACAATCTAGACTAACATGTCCTCCCTCACCACATACAAAGCATATATGAGTAGGGAAATTCCGAGACAAATGCCCTATCTGATTACATCTAAAGAAAACTCTTGTATCTCGATCATACAACAAGTTCCCCTTTCCTTTTGGTGGCATACTTGCTCCTTTACCATAACTCCCAATTCTATGGCCTATCTCCCAAATCTAGGGGTCCCACCAATATTACTTTGAGCTACAGAAGCAACAGATCTTGCTTGCCTCTGACTCTGTATTGCAGTTCCCTATAACAAGGAACGCCCCCTCTAGGGTGGTCTTCCACCCTACACTCATACTACTACCACCTCTGGGTCCCTCAAATCTAGACCTCTTCAGCCTATCCCACTTACTTCTAAACTCTATCACATCATTCTCAATCTGTAATGCTTTATCCACCACTATAACATATTTCTTAATACCCATATAAGAGATTTTAGTCTGAATTTCATAGTGTAATATGTCTAAAAATCTCTTATATTTCCTTTCCTCCATATTTACTAACTACTATCATACTCAGCCACTGATAAGGTATTCTGCCTTAAATAAATAAAGTCTCTCTCTTGTTGTGCTCGAAATGTATCTGAAAAATACTTCGCAAAGAACACATCCTTAAACTTACACTAAGTTAAAGGTTGATCTACCTGTGTACTCAATCTGGGTAGAATATCCTCCCACCATTGAGAAGCCTCACCTTCCAGCATAAATGAAGCAAAAGCAAACTTCTGTCTATCTGTCACTAGTAAGACTTCAAAATATTTCTTAACATGTTTAATCCACTGTTAAGCTTCAATAGGATTTACAGATCCTCTAACAAACCGGGGTTTACACTTAAGAAATCCCATAAAACAATCCCCTTGCATCTCATGTGCAAACACATCCTCCCTCATTAGCCTCTTGCTTCACCACATCAGGTTCTGTTCTACCCCTTTCTTCTAATCTCCTCTGTAAATTATCAGCCCTTTGTTCTGCTACATTCATTCTCTCTATAGCATGATCAAGAACTTCTCTTAACTTATCCCTCCTAATATCAGATTCTCTCCTACCTCTACTAGTACTAGCTGCATTAGTAACTTGTTCCCTTGCATGAACCACAGACTCAAACTCCCCCTCTGCTTCAACTGTTCTAAATATTGGGGGTCTACTTTGTCCTCTCTAATTCAGAACTTTACCTCTACCTCTAGCACGTCCACGTGTCATTCTCAGACTCTGCATTAAAATGTAATTTATTTAAATCTTCCACTTCTTTAAATTTTTATGCAATCTACAAAATCATAAAACCTAATGCTTTGATACAAAAATTGTAACGACCCATCCTGGGTTGGCCACCCTCGAGACGGTGTCGTTACGTTTGGAAATCCCAGCATGGCATATATATGCAACGATATAAAATACATCAACTGAAATTATATACAAAAAGATTATTACATATTATACATGAATATTTACAAATATTTTTTTTTGTTTTCTTTCCATTAGTTTAAGGATATGGACCACGAGACTTACATATAATCACTTAGTCTGAATCATAGCTCAACAATCTATCTGTCTTGCTTGCTACATTAAATTATTTAACAATTAGGAGTGAGCTTCACAAGCTTAGTGAATTAAATTTACTAGAAGTATTCAATTTGTATACTTCTAGTCACATCTTATAATTCAATTGTTCAAATAGTCTTCCAATATTCATTCATCTATATCTCATATAATTTGATAATAGCATTATATTATCACAACTCATGTCATAATCCTCATCATTTATCTATTTCCTCTTAAGTTAATCATCAAATATATCAATCTTTCTTCTCATATATTTAATCATCTTGAGACAATCAATTCAACCTCATTATTTACTTCGTTATGAGGTTCACCGCATATAATCAATCATTGAGATAATTCTTATTATATTGTATTTTCATATTTCTTTCTCATCATATCTGTCTTTTTGTGAGACTCATTTATCTATCAATAAATTCACAATCAAGAATGATACTTTAGCATCCCATGCAATAATAATCAAAATTTAAAACAAATGCAATGCATGAATTTAAATTATCATATCATTTTATATTATCATTTGGGAACGTCTTCCCACATGTCGACATGTTTTAGCTTAGATCGAGTATCTTTTCGGTTATTTTATTTTCATTTAGATCAGCTGCCTTCCCGATTCTTTTATTTTCAGCTATACCGGCTACCACAATTCTTTTGTTTTCATTTAGACCAGCTGCCTTCCCAGTTCTTTTATTTTCGTTTAGACTGACTACCTTTCCGGTTCTTTTTTTTCATTTAGATCCACTGCCTTCCTTGTTCTTCATATTTCATGAATATGAAGAATAATATGAAATATGTATATGAGCAATAAATAAAACAAGTATACATTCAAGCATTCAATTTAACTATCCAACTCTTTCTCAAAATTATTATTTTTATCATAATCATTAAATTATCTCCTCATATATCATATCAAATCATCAATCATAGCTTGTCAAGAATATCATTTATCCTTTCATTATATATTTCATCAACTCATTATTTTATTAACATTACTTCTCATATAATAAATTTTGAACATATCAATTATTTATATAATATCAATCAATAAATTTTCGTATATCATCCAATCAATGTAGTTCAATAATTAATTCAAATATCATCACTTTATGTTTCATATTTATCTCGATTACTAAAAGTAAACCTAACTCATCACGTAGCACTTAAAGCTACCTGTGGATCACCTCATTTCAGTAATTTCACCCGATTTCTGATCGTCAACACCAGACATAATATTTATATTAAAATTTCTAATTTATTCTTCAGTTCTTCCATAATTTATCTCCTTTAAATTTCTACATCAAATTCCAGGTAATTTCATCTACGCATAATTTCAAAAATAAAATTCACATTATTACCTTTTGTTTTTCTTAAAGCTTCCCTCGAATCTCTTTAAAATTCTCCCATAAACCTCTTTAAAATTTCAATCTTTCAACATTTCCTTGAGTCCCCAAGTGCTTAAAGAAAGAGTGTCGAATTGAAGAAAGAAGAAAACCAAACAGGATTTGGTAGGAAATAATAAAACAAAACAATAAAAATTTGTTTTTATATTAATTCAAAATCATTGCCACCATTTAGTTACAATAGTGGTGTCTAACATGCACCACTTGCATGTTTCCTTGGCAACATTTGTATGTCCAGGTGTTGTCCAACGTTTTTTTAGCAAAATATTATTTTATTCAGTAATAAATCTTTCATATATATTATTTTAAATCCATATCATATTTATTAAATTACTTATTTACCCTTACTTTAAGAACACGGGTATTACAATTCTACCCACCTTATAAAAATTTTGTCTCCAAAATTTCCTTACCTAATTCATGAAAAAGTTAGGGGCAGTCCTTCCTCATTCTTGCCTCATGCTCCCAAGTGATTTCTTTAACATCTTTGTTCAGCCATAATACTTGAATCAAAGGAATAACTTTATTACGCATGACTTGTTCCTTTCTGTCTAGAATTCTGACTGGTACTTGCGTAAAGGTAAAATCTTCCTGAAGTTCTACAGCCTTATTTGAATACTATGGGATTTATCATGTAAACACTTTATCAAAAGTGAAACATGAAACACATTATGTAATTGCTTTAACTATAGAGGCAAATCTAATCTGTATACTACTGGTCCAACTCTCTCAATCACGTCATATGGCCCCACAAATCTCGGACTCAACTTTCCCTTCTTTTGAAACATCAGTACACCCTTCCACGGAGATATTTTCAAAAGTATCCAGTCACCAACCTGAAACTCAAGAGGTCGTCTTCTATTATTAGCATATCCCATCTATCTGTTATGTGTTTCTTTAAGGTTCTTTCTAACCAGTTTGATCCTCTCAGTAGTCAAATATATCATTTATGGACCAAATACCTTTCTTTCTCTAACTTCTTCCTAAAATATTGGAGTTTTGCACCTTCTACTATATAAAGCCTCAAATGGTGCCATCCCAATACTAATTTGATACTTATTATTGTATACAAAATCAATCAAAGGTAAATAAGCATACCAGCTCACTGAGAAACTCAATACACTTGCCCTCAGTATATCTTCTAGTGTTTAGATGATTATCTCTATCTACCCATCAGTTTGTGAATGAAAATTTGAACTAAACTGCAATTGTATACCTGTAACTTCTTGAAAACCCTTCCAAAATCTAGAATCTCTATCGATACAATGCTTAAAGATACTCCATATAATCTCACAATTTCTGCTAAATACAATTCAACCAACTTTTCGGGACTCCAAGTAGTTTTAATAGGAAGGAAATGTGAAGACTTAGAAAGTCTATCCACTATAACCCATACATCATCATACCACTTTGGGTACAGGGAAAACCATAAACAAAATCCATACTTACACTCTCCCATGGCCATTCAGGTACTGGAAGAGGTTGTAATAAACCTGCTAGATGTCTATTCTCATGCTTCACCTGTTGACAAGTCAAACATCTAGAAATATACATCTCTACATCCTTCTTCTTCCTTGACCACCAATAATTAGGTCCCAACCTCTTGTACATCTTATTATTACTCGAGTGCATAGAATATACAGAATCATGAGCCTCCACGCCTGGACACTTCCATTTTTTTCTTCAAATGATTATTTTATTCAATAATAAATCTTTCAAATATATTTTATTTTAATTCAGTATCATATTTATCAAATTAATTCTTTACCCTTACTTTAAGAATATGGGTATTACATTCATAATCCAAGTAAAACTTTGCAAAACCTATATCTATATTTGCTAATGATTATGGATAGTTACATAAGGTGATAATTGTCTTAAGAAATGATTATATTGTTAGTATTATCTAGAGAACACATTTAGAAGATTCTCTAGGATATTTGATGATAGAAAAATATTTTCCTCATTTTAAGCTCAAAACTTGATGGTTCTAGATGACTATTTTAGGCCGCATAAGAATCCAATGAGCGCTCATATCTTTCATGCCACAATACTTTCCATGAATCTACTAATATACTCAATTATCTAAGTCATGCACCATCTATTTTATTTTAAAGAAATAGTTCTTAACTTCAATATGCGAGAATGACTAAGAGATTGTGGAAATATTTCTCAAAATAATTAACAATCAACTTTTCCTAACAAGCATGCGACAATGCTTTCCAAAAGCGTTGTCATTTATCAAACTCTCATAGGAAAAATTCTCTATCAATCTTTTGTTGATAAGATAATTCATCCATATTGATTCGATGTTTGACAAGGATCTTGAATTTCAAAAATGTGATCTCTTCTACAAAGCATATGTAATAAGACGATGAAAATAACAAACATATCTCAAGTATGATATTTTAAACTATCATTTAGAGAGCCCCCTATTTATTGGGCTCAAGTAAGGTAAAGATTACCATTTTACCATTGCTATTGATAGGTTTTAGCTTCTTGTAGGAGGGTATATTTGTTCTATATTACTGTACAAATGTTAAATTCTTGGGTTAGATAGACCTAATTTTCAACCTAATACAAAGTAAGAAACAAATATTTAAACTTCTTAAATCTCTCTATTTTCCTTCTGACTACAACCAGTACCTTTTAGTAGAGAATTGAATCCCTGACCAATATATGGAGGAACTAGAGGACATTGATTCATTTGATGTGCATGAATTCTATTCTCATTCATCATGTTGTTATTGTTCTGTCTATCTTGCATGTAGATGTTCATCATATCTATGGATGGATAGTGGCAATGGTATCACTGCTGCATGTTGCTCACATTAGTGATGGAGGACATTTGATCATATTCATAAGTTGGCATCTCCAAATTTATGTTTTGAAACTCAACAAATTCAATATCAGCTTTTGAAACCAAGTGAATCTAGTGAATCTAAGTGCATGGCTAATCCTATTACACTTTAGTTGAGAGCAAAATAGCTTATTTCTTGGTGACTAATAAGGAAGCTCGCGTCAATCAAACCAAGTAGTTGAGAAAGTGACGGTTTAATTTACTTGAGTCCCTAATAATAACATTTACATTTTTGTTTCATTTTTAAAAAAAAATACATTTGCTCATTTATCAAACAAATTGCTGAGAAACTGAAAAGAAGAGAGCAAAAAAACACTAAGCAACTGAAACATATAAATAGAAACATCTATCCCTTTGAGAAGCCTAAATGGTTCTTAACTTCTAGAAAGCCTTTGCTTGAACCAGTAAGCAAACATCATGGAATACATTATAATCAACATAATGTAATCAGACAAAAACAATTTAGACAACATAAGTTAATTATATAATACAGATACAAAAAGTAGCTACTGAGATCATTGTAATCAACATAATACAAAGTAGTTAGACCAATTAAAAATACAAAAATGACACTAAGTTAATCACCTTTGAAAATACATTTAGTATATATATGGAGATCATAAGTCCTCTCAAGCAGCACCACTACCACGATTTAGACCTCTAACTCTCCAACACAATTCAAAAAGATAAATAAATAAAAAGAGAGAAGCCTAAAATCATTAACAAGAAGTATTAAAATGGAGATGCTTTCTAATTATGGATACATTAATGCTCTAATCCTTATTCTAAGAACCTAACCTAACCAATGCACCATACAACAACTACAAGAAAAAGGAAATAGTTTCTCCAATCATAAAAATCTTTCAACCATTTCTATTATTATTGGAAAGTCTTATGAGATCCATTTCAAGATTCTTCTCCATTACACGTGACACATAAAGCTCAGTCTTCAATTCAAGAAGTCTAGTACGAGAAGTATTAAGTGCAGCTTTCCATACACCGTGGATATGGAGAAGGATAAACCTAATCAAAGTAATAGCATCTATCCACTTCTTGTGAAAATGGCCATAAATATGAACGAGAATTTGCAAGTAATTTCAATGAATTGGAAAATTGGACCATATGAAAATGACATTAACCCAAGTAGCTTACCTTATAACGAGAAAAACCAAGGAAATGAATCTAATCAACAAGTTGCCATGAAACAAAAAAAATCAAAATATCATTCTATTTTAAACCTCAACTTAACCAACATATTAGAAACAAAAAAAAAAAAAGATAAGCTATTGTAATATGATTTATTCTTAGAAGATCTCAAACAACATAACAAAATCAACAATACCATAAACCTGTCCAACCAAATTGACCCTAACACTAACACATCAAGCTCAAACACGACAAACTCTCCATAAAATTTCTCATTCACTACCTTACCCACTACTAATGGAGGAAAATTTAGGAACTACTACATTGTTCAAGATAAAATCCTAGCATTCATATTCTAATCAAAGAACAAAATTACCCACCAAGATATAAGTACTAGATTTAGAAAATAATAAATGAGGTGATAGTAAGGCCCTTGCTTGCCCATATAGACAATTGGGTATTAAAGGCTTCTCTGCAACAAACCCAAAAAGAAGTTTTGTAGCATAAGCCAAAGACTCAAAATAGTTTTTATGCCTTTGTGGTCCTAGAAAAATCAAAGAAAACAAAAAGCCACCAACATATAAGTATTGTTTCAGAAAATAAATAATGAGGCGAAAAAAATTAAATTCATTAAAAATGTCAAATAGTAGGAGAGCAACCCAATTCCAATTATACAAACACTAGTTATCTCACAGTAAGTTTAACCAAAACTAAGTTTTGTTTTTGTCTTACAGTTATCATCAACCAAATATTAGAGGAATAGCTTACCTAATAGAGGTTACCAACAGTAACCAAAACAGAAATGGAAACTTTGTTGATAGTTGAGAAAGAGATGAGAAAAACAATAACTATCGTGGGTCAAGGAACCCAAAGCATTTGACCCTTAAAACGCAGCTATATAGAAAAAAGATTGATAATTAAGGAAAAAAAATTGTAACTCGCTTGAAACCTGCAAATGTAGTAATCATCACTAAATAAACTAAAACCCATTTTAGTTCTCAATTACCAAAAAGAAAACAATAAATTTTCTTTGACGCTAAAAAATTAAGTGAGTAAAGCAAATAATGAAGTTTCTGGGCATGCATATATTTCCAAGGCAGCTCAAAGAAAATTAAAACAACCCAAAATAATGAACATTAAATCCTTCGACTGGCTACCTCAAAAACCAAAGCTCTAAATCCCTTTAAATGTAAAATTAAATCAAAGAACAAAAATAGAGAATTATAGAGAAAAAAATGGTTTATGGAGAAATTCTTAGAAGGAAGTATATTATATATATGGATAAATTCTTACACTCCTCAGTTGAGCTCAATTTTTTCCCTTTTGAAATTACAGACAAAATGAATTTATAGAGAGATAGGGAGAGAGAGAGGTGTAGAAGAGATAGCGAGAGGTGTATAAGAGAGAGATATACTGCATATATGGAGAAATCCTTACCTTCCTCAATTAAGCTCGATTCTTTTCCTTTTTCAAATTACAAAGAAAATGGGTTTATGCAGAGATGGAGAGGGAGAGAGAGATGTAGAAGAGAGAGAAAACCATTTGTTTTTTTTAAGCACTTTCTCGAGCAAGAGGAGAGAGAGTGAGATTTTGATTTTGAAATTTGTAGAGACTCACCTATTTTGGCCTCCATCTGTCGAGATTTTATTGGGTCAAACTTAACCTTGTTAAACATCTTCAAAATTTACACCTGGGACCTACCAATGTCGAGCTGTCATATATAGAACGATTTGAGGTTGGAGATCTTGAAGTCAGACTATTAGGAGAGCCCCTAGGAAAGTTTGATTATTATGTCACATATTCCAAAGTGGCATATCTCATTCCATTTGAGGAGATCAAACCTATAGTATGGAGAGATGAAGATGATGATGACCCAACAATGGTTGAAGATGAAGAGTTGAAGCCAAAAGTTGCTGAAAACTCGAGACCAGTAGTCGGAGCTCCTAGATTGATTTTCCCAATAACCTTACCCAATGTTAAGAACATTTTATACATTGCTTGTCAAGAGAAAGTGGCTAAGTTGTTTGTGGAACATTATTGTGCATTTATCTACTAAATAAATAAGTAAATAATCGTACTTGTTTTACTTGCAAATGCACAAGGTCAATAGCAGTATAGTGTGCAAGTGCGAGATCATTTTCATAGTGATTGGTAAATTTTGTTCTTAGAGTCAGTTTCGCAGTAATAAAAAGCTATATATTGAGAGAAATAAATATTAAGTTTGAATTAATAATAATAAAAGTGTAGGGACTTGATATCCACCACTAATCATACTACCCCTACAAAATAGTATGCCAGTGCTTTACTCATGTCATGAATACCTAATGTTTGTCAACCTAAGGGCATGGTATCTACTCCTTAAGCTATTGATTTCCCTAAGCAATGAGTTAGGCATGGTATCTACTCTAACTCTTTTCTTTCTCAAGGGATTCAACATGGTATCTACTGAGTTGTTCCTTAAGAGAGCATAGGATTTGTGAAAATCGACAACCACACGAGACCTAGGGCATGGTATCTACTCCCGGTTTCTCATGTTGATTAACCCAAGAATCCGGCGTGGATATCTTTTGTTATATTTTTGAACCCAAGACTCAGTCATCCAAATTAATTCAACTAACTAATCCATACCACATGCATACGTTGATCAGACACACACATATGAGGAATTTAAATAAAAACAGGTATTAATCAAGTTAAGCAACACAACATGAATATCGCAAAGGCACCAATACTGAATTATTGGTTAAACATGATTAGGGCTTCAACCAAGCCCTTACTAGGGTTTAGTTACACATGATTGTGATGCTAAACATAATCATAAAATAAAAGTAAAGAGGAAAGAATAAACCCAAGAGAAGAGTCGTCAATTCTCCTCCTAAGCTTACAAATCCAAGCAAAAATCAAAAGTAAAATGGAAAGTGTCGTTTCTGTGTTTTTACAGGCCTATTTATAAGGTTTAGGAAACCCTTGAGTCTTCTAAAAACTCTAGGATTCTAAAAACCCTTATTTCCAAAATAAGTGTTATGGTTTACTGTTCACGCCCGTACATGTGCACTCGATCGCATTCGTGGCGCGCTCGATCGCAAGGCCGCGCTTGAGCCTTCTATGTGTGCGCACGAGCATTGGTGCGCTCGATCATACCAAAGATTGAACTCGATCGCACTCTTGCCAGCAGCTGCTCTAGGATTTCCAGATTTCTTCCTTTGCCAAAAATGCTTATTTTCTCTAAGACCCTATAAAAGCATGTGAAACACATAAATGAAGTAAACTGGACTAAATTAACATAAACTAAGACTTAACAAATGTAAATTAAGGGGCTTAAATATGAATATTTAAGCACCTATCACACCCCCAAACTTACATATTGCTAGTCCCTTAGCAATACAAAACTAAAAACTAAAATGAAATATAACGACACACAGATAAATCCAATATTCATGGTGTCCACAAAAGTTTATGTATCACACAAAACCATGATGTGCATTCATGAGCAAGCTTAACAAATATAAACACATCTTTGCAATGAATAAGAGTTTTGAATGCTAATCACCTTCATGAGGCAGGTTAAGACATCACATGTTTGATTTTAGTGTGTGGTGAACGCCATAAAAGATTAGGTTTCCAAATAACTCTAATGTGTAGTGTTTCGGTGTCTCATGATTCACCAAATTTTCTATTAGAACCAACAAAAATGACATAGTTTTTCTTCTTTTCTTTTATTATGAGATTTTTGCCAAGTTTAGTTCCCTTAAGCTTTCTATTTGACTCATATAGCGAGCATTTAGCCAATGACTCCCAAACCAGATAGTTTTAGGGCATTAGGTGTAAAGACACCACTAAGGACTTACTAACTCGAGTCAAAAAAGCTACGAAACTAACTAGTCTTAATGCTACCAATCAGAATTCCCACCTTTTGACGTGACACTCACTACTTACTGAGGCAAGAGGGCCAGTTACTTGGCGGAAAGTTCTTTTTTTTATCATTGTGAGAAAAATTCCCACCTTTTGACGTGACACTCACTGCTTACTAAGGCAAGAGGGCCAATTACTCATGGAAAGTTTGTTTACTGATCATTAGAAGCACTTTTCTTTTTGAGCAATAACAATTTTTTTTTCTATTTTCCTATGCCAAAGTGTGAATCTAACAAGTCATCCGGTTCACAGTCAAGCCGAAGAAACATACATATTACAATTACATGTCATACTCCACACAATTATATGCTAATGTGCTCGTGTTAGTTTAGATCAAACTTGTGAATCCTTAACTGCCTAAAAGTAAGTGATTAAGGTTTAAAACTTAATTATTAGCCCATGTGTTCAAGGTTTTAAGCTCACTTATGAAGTTAGATCATGATGTTTTGTTTAGATCACCCAAAAATTTTAGAATAGTATGAAAATGCATTTATCTATAAAAAAACAAAAATTTGGGACGTAGTGGGTGTGTGTGAGTGTGTTCCCCATACCTCCAAACTTAAATTGCACATTGTTCTCAATGTGTGAATAGCATGGAAGGATCTGACCTGGGAGATGGAGAACTATATGGTGGGCATAGCTCGTAGCACGCCCCCAAACTTTAACTGGATGCACTCACTCTGTCTGCTGGTATTTAGGTGGTGCAGTTGAAAAGGTACTAGTGATTGTGAGTGTGAGAGACAGAAAGAGAGAGTGCGATTGGGTGTATAGTGAGGGGAATGTGGAAGTGTGTTTATAACCAACACGTGACTTTCGGCCCCATGTGCGCTCGATCGCACTGTGCTCAAGCACGCTCTATTGCAGCTGCAACTTTAGTCTTTTGGCAGGGAGTACTTAACGCCCACAGCATGTGGCTCAAGTGCTCTTGGTGGCGCTATATAGTCATCAAGACTCAATTATTCCAGCTTATTCAAATGCAACTTCTTCGTATCACCCAGTCTTGGATGCATAGGATAGACTTCAGGGAGGTGCACAGCTTCAAAGATGTCATCAATAATATCTTCAGATTCTGGCTTAACATCTGAACTTGTGAAGCTATGGGTGAGGGTGGCCTCCAATGGATCAGTGTGATGGACCTGAAAAACTTGCTCAACAACACTTTGCATCATAGATTTATTAAAACATTCATCATCATTGTCATCTTGGCGTAATTTTAGTGCATCAAATATCTTAAATTCTATTGTCTCACCATTTACCGTCATATTTACAATACCTTTTTTCACATTAATGATTGTATCAACAGTTCTCATAAAAGGTCTTCCTAAGATGATGGGCAGAGGTAATGGCATAGGGCATTCTTCCATATCTAACACAATGAAGTCGGCAGGCAAAATAAACTCACCTACTTTTACCAAGACATCCTCAAGTATACCTCTAGGTCTTTTGATGCTTCTATCTGACAATTGCAAAGTGATGGAGGTTGGTTGAAGCTCCCCCAAACCTAGCTTTTCAACTACTGTATATGGTAGCAAATTGACACTTGCTCCTAGATCCAATAATGCACGCTCAAAAAACTGGTTATCTATCCTACAAAGAATAGTAAAACTACCCGGATCTTGTAGCTTTGGTGGTAGTTTTCTTAATAATACCGCACTTACCTCTTCAGTTAGAGCCACTGTTTCATGCTCTTGAAACTTTCTTTTATTAGTGCAACAATTTTTTAAAAATTTAGCATAAGCAGGAATTTGTTTAATTGCATCTAATAAGGGAATGTTAATTTCTACTTTGCTCAAAGTTTCAAAAATATCAAACAATTTATCTTTCTTTGGCTTCCTTAACCTTTGAGGGAAAGGAGGTGCATTCCACTTCTCCATTTCACTTACCTTTGATGTAGACACTTTATCTGGAGATGCTTGTGCAGGCTCATCAGCTCCTATGGTCTTTCCATTTTTTAGAGTTGTCACGGCATTCAGTTGCTGATGTCCTCGTGGGTTAGGTATTGGTTGGGCTGGGAGCTCACCTTGCTTTCTTCCACTCAGTTCCTTAGCCAGTTGCCCCATTTATACCTCAAGTCTTTGAATTGCTTGCTCATGTGTTGCAGTGGTTTGTCTTTGCTGAGTCATGAACTGATCTTGTGATGTTATCAATTGCCTTACCATACTCTCTAGGTCACTCTTCTTTGACTCTTGAACTGGTTGGGCTGCTTGGTGGAAGTTCCTTTGTTGCCCCTAAAGGTTCAAGGCATTTTGATTGTTGCTCCATGATAGGTTCGGTTGGTTTCGCCATCCAGGGTTATAGGTATTTGCATATGCACTGTTTGGTCCCAAATAGTTCTCTTGCTCGTGATCTGTAGATGAATATAAATGATAAGTTTCAGTAGTGTGATCAAATTGAGAACATAAAGCATATACCTTGCGTTGTGTGGCTTGTGGACTCGGTGAGGCGTTCTGAGCAGTCATAGCTTTTACAAGCATATCTAGCTTCCTTTCCATAGCAGCTATCTGAGTTGAAATTCCACCAATTAAGTTAACTTCATACATGCCCTTGCTCTTTACTCCCTGTCTTCCTCTAGATAAGAATTGTTGGGTGTGCTCACTCAATGCCTCAAACAGCTCCATGACTTCCTCACTGCTCTTCTCCATCAGCACACCTCCACAACCTGAATCAGCAATACCTTTATTCATGTCATTTAGACCTTCATAAAAGGCCAGTACCAGCTCATCTTGAGGTAGGTTGTGATGTGGACATTTGTGAATTAGCTCATTTAAGTGTCCCCATGCTTCAAAGAAAATGTCTCCATCCCTTTATTGGAAGGACTGGATCTCTTTCCTCATTTGTCTTATCTTCTGGGCTGGAAAAAACTTCCTTGGGAACTTGCTGGCCAATTCCTCCCAAGTGTGGATAGAAACTGCAGGCAATGAATTGTACCACAGTTTAGCATTATCTTTTAAGGAAAAAGGGAAAAGAATTAACCTTATTCCTTCTTGGTCTATGCCTTGGATATGCTGGAACTTGCAGATGTCGAAGAACTCCCGGAGGTGCAAGTGTGGATCCTCATTAAGTGTACCCTTAAATTAAGTCAGTGCACTGAGTATTTGCGGAGATATGTAGTAATTGCCTTTCGCCTCAAGTTGATACACAATGCATGATGGCTGGTCGATGTTCCTTGGGACGAAGGATTGCTTCATCAGTCTTCGCTCACGTGGTTGTTGATTTTCGATCTATTCAGTCATTGGTACTTCATTCTCGAGTTCTTCTTCGTTCTCCTCAAAGTTGTTTCTAATCCTTTGTTGAATGGTCCATTCAAGCTTGGTATCAAAGGGCAAGAATGTTGGATGTCTGGATCGAAGCCCATGCAAGAATCAAGTAAAACAGCTTCAGTGCAGTAGTTCAGCACTGCTGCTCGGGTAGCTTCTGCCTCAAGTGCGCTCGATCACACCAAGGACTACGCTCGATTGCAAGTTTCACAGAAAGCTTCTGCTGTCGTACTAGAAACAGAACAGAAAAAAACGAAAAGAAAAATAAAAATTAGGTATTTGATAAAACACAAATAAACTAGAACATAAAAACAGGAATTTAGAATTTTCTTAGATTTTTCGTAAAAATAAAATAAAATAAAAATTAATAAAAACAATTCCAAAAAGAAATTTAGTGCAATCTCTGGCAACGGTGTGTGTTTATCTACCTAAATAAATAAGTAAATAATCATACTTGTTTTACTTGCAAGTGCACAAGGTCAATAGTAGCATAGTGTGCAAGTGCGAGATCATTTCCACATGGATTGGTAAATTTTGTCATTTGAGACAGTTTCGCAGTAATAAAAAGATATATATTGAGAGAAATAAATATTAAGTTCGAATTAATAATAATAAAAGTGTAAGGACTTTATATCCACCACTAATCATACTACCCCTACAAAACAGTATGCCAATGCTTTCCTCATGTCATGAATACCTAATGTTTGTCAACCTAAGGGCATGGTATCAACTTCTTAAGCTATTAATTTCCCTAATCAATGAGTTAGGCATGGTATCTACTCTAACTCTTTTCTTTCTCAAGGGATTCAGCATGGTATCTACTGAGTTGTTCCTTAAGAGAGCATAGGATCTGTGGAAATCGACAACCACACGAGACTTAGGGCATGGTATCTACTCCCAGTTCCCCATGTTAATTAACCCAAGAATCCAGTATGGATATCTTTTGTTACTATTTTTGAACCCAAGACTCGATCATCCAAATTGATTCAACTAACTAATCCATACCACATGCATACGTTGATCAGATACACACATATGAGGAATTTAAATAAAAATAGGTATTAATCAAGTTAAGCAACAAAACATGAATATTGCAAAGGTGCCAATATTGAATTATTTGTTAAACATGATTAGGGCTTCAACCAAGCCCTTACTAGGGTTTAGTTACACATGATTGTGATGCTAAACATATTCATAAAATAAAAGTAAAGAGGAAAGAATAAACCCGAGAGAAGATTCGTCAATTCTCCTCCTAAGCTTACAAATCCAAGCAAAAATCAAAAGTAAAATTGAAAGTGTCGTTTATGTGTTTTTGCAGGCCTATTTATAAGGTTTAGGAAACCTTTGAGTCTTCTAAAAACCCTTGTTTCCAAAATAAGTGCTGCAGTTTACTGTTCACGCTCGTACATGCACGCTCGATCGCATTTGTGGCGCGCTCGATCGCAAGACTGCGCTCGAGCCTTCTATGTGTGCATAGAGCACTGGTGCGCTCGATCATACCAAAGATTGAACTCGATCGCACTCTAGCCAGTAGCTGCTCCAGGATTTCCAGATTTCTTCCTTTGCCAAAAATGCTTATTTTCTCCAAGACCCTATAAAAGCATGCGAAACACATAAATGAAGTAAACTGGACTAAATTAACATAAACTAAGACTTAATAAATGTAAATTAAGGCGCTTAAATATGAATATTTAAGCACCTATCAAACATGTGATGATAAAGGATCAGGCAAAAGCAAAAGAAAAAAAAATTTGCTCAAGCGGAAGGACTGTGCTACCCTTAAACCAACATCAAGTCCACGAATGATCAATGCTCAAGGAAAAAGGGATGGATATTCGTAAAGGAGAGGACAAGTTGTTTCAAGGATTAAGCATTATACACTACCAATATTCGATTGACAAAAGGTAGAAAGAATATAGGTCATGTTGAGGAAGCTAAGAACCGTGAAAGTGTTACTAATAAAACCAGGAAAATGGTACCACCGTCATACCAACATAAAGGAACATCTGAAGCCGAAATATAAATACAGCTATAACCCAAATTTCTTCAACATAACTCAAACTCAGCAAAGAAGATGTCTACGTCAGCAAACTGCCAAATAAAGGTAAGACATGGAAGAAGAACAACCCAAAGAGAATCCCAAATAGCCAGAGAATACAAAAGCTCGAAAGGGGAATTATGACTCTTAGCTCAGAGGAAGAAGAGGAAATCACTCAAGTTTAAGAGGAACAAGGAAAGAAAAGAGTCATTAACGTCATATATAAAAATGGGATAATAGTGACCCTTTCAGATGTATGTGATGATGAAAAAGAAGTTTACATAGAAAGAGCCTTGACCTAGGATGAGGAATACATCCCAGTTCCAAAAGGAGGGCATCATATCGACCTAGTCAGAAGATAGGTCAGGGATGAATGGTTGAATACCATAGGCCTTTAAGGGCCCATAAAGATCATGAATATGGGAACAACAAACCAATAAGGACAACCATTAGGGACCCCACAGAGTTCAAAAAAAGGACAAACCCCCGATGAAGATTCTAACCATAATAGTGCTAAGGATGATCCCCTCGAAGACAAAGACAAAAAATATGAAAAAGACCAAGGAAATGACCTCGAAAACAAAGACTCAGCATAATAAGCCATGACCATGGACTGCAACATAATCATTCTTCTTCCATCCTCCTTTCAAGTAGTGCATAATCAATAACTCGAGGTTGAAGAGGTTGGCATCAAGGGCACAGGAACAATCAAGGAACAACCACAATAAGTAGTGTGCACATGTAGTGAGGAACCAAGGATAGAACAGATAAACATGGGAGAAGGGACTCTTATGATCATTGAAAAGCCTTTTCGAGGTATGGCTTAACACCTTAAACCCTTTTATGTTAAATTTCACATAGAAAGTAGATTTTTGAACTGTGTATTAGTTGAAAATGATGCAGTAGTTAACATGCTACCACATACCATGCTTTGTAAACTAAAGAAAACAAAAAAAGGATTTAATCCTTTTATAAGTTGTCTATTTGTGGTTTTCCAGGTAACACAATCAAAACATGAGGAGTGATCCCCCTCAAATTACATTGGAAGTCAAGTCATAGTAGATGCATTTTTGTGTTTACAATGCCTTACTAGGTCAAGATTGGACTCATTCTAATTACTATGTACCATCATCGTTGCATCAATCACTTTTTTACCGAAATGATAATAACTAGATTGAAACTCTGTATGTAGATGATAATCCATTCATAACTTCCTTAAACAACATTGAGGCAATGTTTTACGAGAAAAATATCAGTTGTGTAAAGATGCTGGGAAGAGAAAAACATGAAAAGCCCACTGAGATAACCGTGTCCAAGGAAGAGTTGGAGGAAGTGGCTCTCGAGTAGGTCTGTAAGGAGTTGTCTAGGCCATACTTGATAGAAAAGAGGTCAAAGATTCCATTAATTGAATATAGAGCCACTTATGAGTAGTAAACTCTGCAAAGACAAGATAGAGGCCATAGCATTGGCCCAATCAAGGTTAGCCACATATGTGGCAAAAGAAAAAGTAATATACTATCACAATGTCGAGAGTTTGGAGAACTTTGATGAAATTGAACTGAAAGATCTTGAACCTACCTCAACCAATCTTGAATATTGAAGGTAGAAACACAAGATCCCATTGAGGAAGTTGATCTAGGTGATGGACAGGATGCAAAACCAATCTTCATTAATAAGCTACTTCCCTAAAGCTCGAAAGAGCAACTCACATCTCTTTTGAGGCAGTACAAGGATTGCTTTGCTTGGATGCCAAGACTGAGTCAAAGAATGGTAGAGCATCAACTACCCATCAAGATCGGGTACAAACTATTCCAACAAGCACCTAGAACAATGTCCACAGAAGTCATCCTCAAAGTTAAAAAAGTGATCGAGCGCCTACTAAAATTTTGGTTCATTTGAACAGCAAGGTATGTAGAATGGCTTTCTAATATTGTCCTAGTGATAAAGAAAAATGGCTAACTTAGGGTATGTATAGACTTTAGGAGTTTAAATAGTGCTACTCTCAAAAATGAATACCCTATAAAAATAGCTAATCTATTAGTAGACCTTGCAGCTTGTAACCGAGTGCTCTCCTTAATGGATGGATACTCGGATACAATAAATTTTTTATAGGTCTAGAGGATATAAGACTACTTTTTGTTGTCTTGGTAATTTAGGGACATTTGAGTGAGCACTGATGCCCTTTGGATTGAAAAATACAAAGGTAACTTACCACTTTTATACGAATTTGATTTTCCATGACATGATTGGAAAATTTATAGAAGTCTTTATTGATGATATAGTGGTGAAATAGGAAGGCTTTGCCTCTCACCTCAAAAATCTCTCAAGAGGATTTAAAAGAATGAGGATTCACCATTTATAGCTAAATCCTTTGAAATGTGCATTCTGCATGAATGCAAGGAACTTCTTAGGATTTCTTGTTCATAGTCAAGGAATTTAAATCGACTAGAGCAAAGTCAAAGCAATAATTCAAGGTAAACCCCCTTCTAATAAGAAAAAACTTCAAAGGTTCTTGTGGCAAGTGAATTTTTAAGGCGTTTTATAGCTAATATTGCAGGTAAAACCATAGTGTTCTCTCCATTATTGAAGCTCAAAGGAGAAAAGGCTTTCATATAGGAAGAGTGCTTATGGCTACAATAGATTCAATAGGGATTTGTTTAGCTAACGACAATGAATGTATCCTCAAGAAAGCTATTTTCTATTTAAGATTTGTAATAAATTCAACAGAATGCAAATATTCTTCAATTGACAATTTATGTTTAGCACTATATTTTGTTGTGACTAAATTATCTCATTACCTTTTAATTTTTGTGTCTAGCCATTATTGAATTCAACTTAAATTATATTCTTTAAAAGGCAGTTAAGGGACAAGTCTTAGCAGATTTCTTGGCTGGCCATCCCAACATAGAATTAGAAATCGCAGAGGAAAACCTGTTTGTAAGTTTAGTTTATGTAAACTAAATTTTGATGGATCTAAAATAGCAAAAGAAAATGAAATTAGTATCTCAATTCAGTTCGCTACTCGAATACAAATAGATTTAGCTTATAACCTCGAGGGGAACTATTCCCACAATCTAGCTGAGTATAAAGCCTTGATTGTTGGACTCGAGGTACTTACGAAAATGGGAGTTACTTCAATAAAAATTATAGGAGATTTATAGCTTGTATTCAAGAAATTAACAAGAGAATACAAATGTATGAGTGCCATGTTGGTGCCATAATTAGTAATGGCGTAACAATTGCTCAAAGAATTTGGTGATGTAACTTTACGTCATATCCCTCGAGAGGAAAAATTGAGAGCAAGTATGATGGCTCAAATGGCTATAGGGCATCATGTCCTAAGTAATTTGGAAAAATAAATTAGGTAGGCAAAGTAGAAGAAGGCTCCCTCCTGTCATTGACAGAAAACTTACAACAGATGTTTTTACCGTCCAAGTTTATCAGGACAATGCTTGGAGAAAACCAATTAAAGAATTCCAAAGGAATTCAAATACAAAAGCATATAACTCTTTGAAGTTAAAGGCTCAACATCACTCTTTGGGGAGAGAATGAAGAGTTGTACGAATGAGAAGATGAAGGATTATTTCTTAAGTGCTTAGGAACATATGAGTCATTATAAGTCATGATCGAGGTGCATGAAAGAATTTGCGACGTTTATCAATTGAGATTAAAAATGTGTTGGTTAATACAAAGGTGTGTGTATTACTGGCCTTCAGTTTTAAAGGATTTCCTTGAATACTTTAAGGTTTGTCAAGCATGTCAATGATATGGGAACATTCTCGAGTTCCTTCTAGCTCCTTGTATTCAATAGTCAAACCATGGCCATTCAAAGGATGGTTCGTTGATATAATTGGAAAGATTTACCCTTCTTCAAGTAAAGGACATGCATTTGTTTTAGCAGCCACTGATTATTTTAGTAAATGAGTATAAGCTAAGTACTATAAAGAAATTGATGAAGTTCAATTCTTTAAATTTGTCCAAGAGATGATAATTCATCAATTTGGAATCCCAAAATCTTTGACTATGGATAACGCGTTAGTTTTTAAATGGAAATCAGTTCAAGCATTCTTACATGATTATAGGATTAAGTTAATTAATTCTAGTCCATATTATACTCAAGCTAATGGTCATACTGAATCGACTAATATGATTATAAAAAATAATCTTAAAAAGGTAATATACCAGAATCCTAGAATGGGATGATCTACTATCTGAAGTCTTATGGGCCTATCGAACATCAAAGAGATCAAGTACTAGGACTACCCTATTTTCCTTAGTATTTGGTCATGACGCAGTTTTGCCTTTAGAAATTACTGCTAAATCATTACGAGTTACCAGGCAAAACAATTTAAGTGATATAGATTATCATGATACTATGTTGGCCGAACCTGATGATCTCGATGAATTCCAAGCCAAAGCATTAGATAATATAATGCAACAACAGCTAAATGTTTCTAAGGTTTATAACCAAAAGATTAAAAGAAAAGTCTTTACAGAAGGAGACTTAGTTTGGAAATTAATTTTGCCACCTGGATTAAAAGATCAAGAGTTAGGCAAATGGTCTCCTAAGTGAGAAAGACCATTTCTAGTGGTTAAGGTTTTAAGTGGGAATGCATACAAGCTCATGACCATTGATGGAAATGAGCATGGACTATCTATCAATGGAAAATACTTGAAACCATACATGAAGCTAGAAATGGAAACAAACTTCTATCATATTAAATATTAAATCCAGTATAGAGAGAAATTCATAATAAAACCAAAATTACAAAAAAAAAAATAATACTGATTAAACTTTACAGTGGAAGAAATCAATAATGGCCCCCATTTAGAAAGGATATAATTTGTTGAATCAGCTACATTGTATAAATTTCCATGATGGTGTGATGAATAGAGCTAATGTCTCTGTGATGAGTTGACAGGGCAGAATAATGTTGCTCGAGATTCTTTGCTTTTCTTGATAAGCCTTCCAGATGGGCATTGACTTGCTTAAGCTCGCTTCTTTGAGTCTTGGCCAATTTGACCTTTGTTAGAGTGCTCTCGAGCTCCCATCAAAGGTTCTTAAACTAACTCTGCAAATGTTCGAACTTCTAATAGTGCTACTGCAATTGTTGTTGCATAGCTTGACTATTATTATTTAGTAGCAACAACATATCAAAATCTTCATACTAAAGGCATATAGCATGGATTCAAAACTTCGGGATTTGTGTTTTCCTTTTCAACACCCAAGACACAAGCTAATGTATCTGTTCATGTGCCTTGGTATCTCTATAAAAGCATTCCCAACCCTAATTCACTAGCTTCTCTAGTCGAAGTATGTGTATTACCACCTTAAGAGAGGCATCCTAGATTTGTGCATCACCTACAGAAAGGTTAGGAAATATGTCTAGCATCGCCTCGAGCTCAGCCTCTGGTGGAGAGGTTTTTCTTCCCTTCATCTTCTTTTGATTCCTCCTCATCAACTGAAGGGAGAAACAATGTTCCTTTACCACCAAGATGAGAGATAACTTGTATCTCTGTAGCGAGACTACCTTCAACCTCCTCAGGATCAACTCATTTCTTAATAGGAATCTACGTAAAAATAAACCACAATGTTATGATAAGAAACAATTATACAGATATTGAAATAAGCCATGGTTAAAGATCATACCTCTAGTGTTGGAGGATCAACAATTAATGATGTGCTACTAGCCTCTATGGTTTAAACCAACTGGTTAAGAGAAGCTTGACCCTTCAGAGCCATCTCCAATGCCTCATCCCTTGAGGTTACCTCTACTAATTCATCCTCACCACCTGCCTCGACCACAGCCAAGTTCACATCTCTATGGCTAGAGAACTCTTCTACGAGCTTATATGCTTCTCATTCTTCTTTCTTCCATTCCTCTTATTCTCTCTTATTCTCCCTCTTTAACCTTTATCCTTCGTTCTTCGCTCTCAAGCTTCTTTCTTTCTCTTTATACTCTTAGCATCATTTGAGACTCTTCCGCCCTACTTTCTATTTCTTCTACAGACCTGTTATTTTTATCTTCTCTTCTCCTTCTTTTCTTTTCTTGGATAATTCCATTTATACCTGGGCTGTAGGTGATCATTGATACTTTAGAGGTCAATCTCCCTCTTCAAGCTCATAGAAAAAGATAGTTTTCAACTTTGGAGACGAATCAGATAGGCATTTGGCTTTTTGTCTTGAAAAAGATAAAACAAAAAGGTATATGAGCATAAGCTCTATAAATATCAAAGTAAAATATAGGAAGAGATAACATACCCATTGAATCAATAGTCTAAGTATCTTCTTCAGTAGACTTTGTTTTTCTTCTCTTGCTCATTCCATCTCCTATAGCTGATTGATAAAAATGGCTGAAGAGATCGACCATCCTCAACTGAATAAATCCAAACATACATAGAGAAACATAAGCTTCCCACCATTGAGAGTAAAATGTAGTGTTAGCTACATTTTTGAATGAAGCAAGGGCACTTGAAGGAGTGTTCAACTCTCTTGTTGGAATGGGCAATGTCTCCCAGATCAGCATAAGCAACCCTCTTACTCCAAGAAGAACCCCTAACATAATAGGGTGGAAGAGGAATAATTTGGACTATACCAAACTTCTTGGCCACCTAAGTAGGGGATTAAACATCTAAGCTTCTCTTTTGGGTAGTAGAGAATATAGTGACTAACTCCCTAAAGAGATAGAAGCTGGCCAAAGCAAAATGTGTCTAGTTACCATTGTTTTTAGTCAAGGAGTCTAGTCTTAAAGAGCCTTAAACCATATAGTTTGCTCTTTAAAGGCATGAACTTGATGTCTATAAAGGAAAATTTGAGCAAGCAATCGAGACAGTCCTTGAATGAAGGTTTGGGATGCTGAGAGTCATAAGTTCCCCTATAAAAGAACTCTACATAACAGGAGAATTGATTGGCATTCTCACTAGTTTTAGTGATTGGAGCAAACATTGGAAAATAAGTATAAGCCCAAACCTGAATGAACCACAAGGGGCTATCCAAAGAAGAAGGAAATATAGAGCCCGTCTCTTTCTTTTAATTTAATTATATAGTGGCCTTTTAAATTTAAATGTTGTGTGGGTATTTTTGAGACCTTAATAATTAGTGATGAGTTAATTAGTTGGCGACTTATGAGAATAACGTTTAATTTGGGGTCCAATTAGAATGTTAAGAGGTTTCAAGGAGGCAAGGTGTAACCTAGCCATTTTATTTTGGTGAGTAGTATAAATAGAGAAAGAATGAGAGACTTCTTCATTTTTTACTCTTCTCTTTTTCCTTTCAAGATAAAACCTAGCATTTTCTTTTCTCATTTTCCTTTGATTGTGGTGAGTTCATGTGCAAGGGTCTCAATTAAGTTGTCTTCTTTTCACATCTCTCAAGATTTTTTAGGTTTTGTTTCAAGATTTTAGATTTAAATTGTGTTCAAGAAAGAATTTAAGAAAAAATTAGTTTTTTGGTTTTAAGAAAAAAAATTTGTGCTTAGTTGTGAATTTGAAGATTCTAATTTGAAGACAGTCGACTGTGGAAGAGGCAGAGAGTTCAAGTCCTTAACATAGTCGAACAGTCGACTGTACTTTTTCTTTTTGAGAGCCCACAATCATAGTGTAGTTAAACAGTCGACTGTCAAGTTAAACAGTCGACTGTCAAGTTAAACAGTCTACTGTGAAACTCTCTAGAAGTCTCACAATCGAATGTGCAAGTAAGATTGTTGACTGTGCAACCCTGTTTTCAATTTTTACATCAAATTTCTCCTTTTCTTTCATATTATAAGCCCTTAAGGATAATTAGATGAATTAAATAATTGATCTTGATTTCTTAACTCTAGTAATTAGTGTGTAATTGTATATACCTCGGAGGTTGATTTTAATCAATGAATTCTTTAGGTGTGTTTGAGGAACATTCTAAGGGCAATTAGGTGATTCAAGAGTGAAGGCTTAGCCTCCAAGGTGAGTATCACCTTACTCTTAGTAGCATGGGAATCTTAAATGGAATTAAAAGCTTAAATTATACACATTAGTAAGGACTTAAGCATTTTATGTAATATAAAATAAAATATTTAAGAAGCATGAGATGCATGTTGATAATACTTGTGTAATTAGAATCTATACATTTAGGGGATGTTGAATATAATTAGTTCATGAAATGTGTATTGAAATGTTATATTACCAAGAATGCTTTGTATTTATTGTATTATTTTTGTTGTTATTGTATAATGTGGAATGAATGGATTTATTTAGTAGCTATGTAAATTTCACTCGGTAAGGGTAGGGAGGAGATAATTGTTCTTTGAAGTGGAGACCTCACTTGGTAAGGGGTAGAGAGAGGATCTAGTTTATTTAAATGGGAGATGTCTCAATATTTGTGAACTACCGGATTGAAAGGGTAAAGAATTGAAGTGATTAAAAGAGTGCTTTATGATGAACGAATATTTGTCCTAGTATTTTGCATGTTTTTTAAGTATTCATTTATATGTTTAGCTTAGGAATTTGTTACTTTAAGTTGTTTTTTCGTTGTTTTACAAGTTCACAAGCACTTAGGAAAAGAGTTTCACTAAATTGCAAGAATTGCCCGTACAGATCAGTCATTTTTGCGGATTAAACTGTATTGATTCAATAAGAACCAAGAGATGAGCCATATAGGTTTAGAAAGATCCAGATGTCTATTTTTGGAGAATTTTACCGCTCATAAATATGATTTTTCTAGAAAAAGTTATGGCAGTTTTAGTAGACAAAGGTCACGCTGTGCGTGATTTCAGCGTGGCAGAAGTGAATGAGCTATTAAATTCTGATTTTTTTGGGATTTGAATGTGCTGGATAGTGGCACAACTGGACCAGTTCTGGATAGCAGAAACCTGGCCTAGATAATAGTAAACACACAGCCTGGATAGCAACAAAACCGGGCCTGGACAGTAGCAGAACCGAGCCTGGACAGCAGCAAAACCACACGGCCCGAACAGAAACCCTAAGGTGACTTTTCTATCTACAAAGCCGTCTCCATACAGCTATATATAGGAATTTTAGACTCAAAGAAGGGGAGATGATGGCAGTTCTTGGAGAGATATTATCAAGAGGAGTTTTGGGAGATTGAAGGAGGAGACGGTTTCTTTCATCAAGATAGCTTATCAAGAGATTGAACACGACGATCAATCGCTTCAAGACTTTGAGGATTCATCTTGTAATTCGAGAAGAAATTCTATCTTTTCTCCTTTTGTCCTTCAATATGCTTGTAACCCTAGTATTTGAATTCTGTGATTGGGATTTAAATATGAGTGGCTGAACTCAATGTTGGGCGTTTGCCTTAGCTGCCTTGATTTTTTTGGATATTTTGGTGGATTTAGTTTTTTGAAAGTTTCTAGATCATTTCTTATTCAACATCCTTCATACCTTTGATTATTTCTTGTGGATTGGCTATCTATTATTGATAGTCAAGGTTAATATTCGAGATTAGGTTGATGACAAATTATCTAGACCTAATTAAGCTTTCTTGAATAGGAATTTAAATCAGGATTCAAATCAAATTATGATTTAGGTGGTTGTGTTTTCCTTATACTTAATTTAACTAATTAATTGATGAACACGATCCATGGGATTTAATTAATTAGTTATAAATTGAGAATAAACATGATCAATGGCATTCTCTAGTCTTAGCAAAAATACCAATAGTCTTGGATGTTGATTAATTCTTTATATTCACCAGATGTTCCAATTCATGATTGGATAGCAAGTTAAACTCCCAATTGTTCTCATTAATTATATTCATCTCTTCATAATTCATTTTGTTTAATTTACTTAATTGTTTTTATTTCAATTTTATCTTCACCAATCTTTTAATTAGAGTGTTTAGGATTTAATTTTAGAGTTTGTTTTAGTAATTTTAAGAAATTAATTTAGGATTTAAACCACTTCAATTCCTTAAGAGACCGACCTCCAGAGTAAACTATCGCAATACTATTTGTGATTCGTGCACTTGCGAGCATTTAAAATTTGAACATCAAGTTTTTGGCGCCATTGCCAGGGAATTGGTGTTTAATTCTTTAGTTATTTTCTTTGTTTTTATTTTTATTTTTTTCTTTTAGACATAATTTTTATTTCTTTTATTTTGTCAAATTTTCTTTATTTGCTTATTTATTTTCTTGATTTAAATTGGCATTAATTTGTTTCTTGATGTTCGCTCTCTTGATTCCTGGTAGCTTAATTTTTCCTTTGCTTTCTTCAGGTACATGCACACAATTCTTCTTGGTAAACCATTTAGGGCCACAACCAAGACTATTATTGATGTCCATAATGGGAGGTTAACGATGACAATCTTGGGAGAGACTGTATAATTTAAAGTGTTTGATTCTCTAACCACTCCTTCTTCAATTTCTACTAACGATGAGTGTTCTTTTATTGATTGTGTGGATTCACTTGTTTATGACACTTATTTGCAAACAGAAATAGAAGACAAGCTTAAAGTTGCTCTTACAATTGAGAGAGTAGAGGAAACACTAGAAGATGAGACTAAAGGGTATCATGATATGTTAGATAGTGCAATACCAGTGTCACCCCAAGAAGAGTCTACCAAACATTTAGAATTGCCAAGTTCCTTACCTAGGGAAGATACTACTCCACCTAAGTTTGAACTTAAAGAGTTACCTAAGCACCTTAAGTACATATTTCTTGGAGATGGAGACACATATCCTATGATTATTTCATCTACTTTGACCCAAACCCAAGAAGAGAGAGTTGTGAAGGAGCTTAGCAGACTTAGAAGAGCTATAGGATGGAGTATAAGTGACATCAGGGGTATTAGTCCTACTACATGTATGCATAAGATTATTTTAGAGGACGGTGCCAAACCTGTGAGAGAAGCTCAAAGGAGACTAAACCCTAACCTACAAGAGGTAGTGAAGAAAGAAATTTTAAAACTCCTAGATGTAGGAGTTATCTACTCTATTTCAGATAGTAGATGGGTTAGTCTAGTTCATGTTGTGCCTAAGAAGTCTGGGATTATAGTGGTGCAAAATGAAAATAATGAGCTAGTGCCCACTAGGATAACTACAGGATGGAGAATGTGTATTGATTACAAGAAACTGAACTCAGCTACTAGAAAGGATCATTTTTCACTTCCTTTTATTGATCAGATGTTGGAAAGACTAGGAGGGCATTATTTTTATTGTTTTCTTGATGGTCTTTCAGGTTATTATCAAGTGTCGATTGCGCTGGAGGATAAAGATAAGACAACATTCATATGCCCATTGGGACATTTGCCTTTAGGAGGATGTCGTTTGACCTATGCAATGCTCTAGCCACATTCCAAAGATGCATTATGTCAATCTTCTTGGATATGGTGGAGAAATTCGTTGAGGAATTTGACCTAGAAATAAGGGATAAGAAGGGTAGTGAAAATGTTGTTGCAGATCACCTTTCTAGGTTAATTCCGAACTTTGATTCACATAAGCAAGAAGAAAATAAGAAAATTGTTGACACTTTTCCCGATTAACAATTATTTGCTATAAGTCAAGAGCTATAGTATGCTGATATTGTAAATTATCTTGCTTGTGGTGTCTTGTGACCTAACCTCTTTTTTCAAGAAAAGAAGAGATTCTTATCTTCTTGGAGGAGTTACTTTTGGGGTGAGCCTTATTTGTTCAAATTTGGTCAAGATCAAATCACTCGGAAATGTGTACCTGAGGTTGAGCATAAGAGCATTCTTTCTTTTTGCCATGAACTTCATTACAAGGTTCACTTTGGAGGTAAGAAAACGACCCTCAAGGTATTACAATCTGGATTTTATTAGCCAACTCTCTTTAAAGATGCTCATAAGTTTTGCATGTGTTGTGATAAATGTCAGAGGACTAATAGTATTGGAAAGAGAAATGAGATGCCTCTGACTAACAATCTTGTCATTGAATTATTTGATGTATGGGGAATTGATTTCATGGGTCCTTTTCTGCCTTTACTTAGATATGAATATATATTAGTTGTGGTTGATTATGTGTCCAAATGGGTTGAGGCTATACCAACCCGAACCAATGATGCAAACTGTGTCGTGAAATTTTTTAAGGATGTGATATTTAGCAGGTTTAGGACACCGAGGGCCATAATCAGTGATGGAGGAACCCACTTTTGGAATAAACTCTGTGACAGGTTTTTAAAGAAGTATAGCATCACACACAAGGTGGGGATTTCATATCACCCACAAACTTCGGGTCAAGTTGAGGTAAGCAATCGATAAATCAAGGGCATTATGGAAAAGACGATGCTACCATCATAGAAAGACTAGGCAACCAAGCTTAATGACACATTGTGGGCATACCGAACGGCGTACAAGACACCCATTGGGATGAGCCCCTATCGGTTGGTTTTTGGAAAGGCATGCCACTTACCAGTTGAGCTTGAGCATCGGGCATATTGGGCAATCAAGGAGTTAAACATGGACATGGCAATGGCCGGAGAGAAGCGGTTACTATAACTTAATGAGTTAGAAGAGATTCGTGATGAAGCCTATGAGAATGCAAAGATCTACAAAGAGTGCACTAAGTGTTACCATAACCAAGGCCTTATCCGTAAGTCTCTTTATCCTAGAATTAAAGTTTTTTTGTTTAACACTCATTTCAAATTATTTCCAGGAAAATTGAAGTCAAGATGGTGCGGACCATTTTTAGTAGTCAACATTTTTTCTCATGGAGCGATAGAGTTGCTGAACCTAAAGACTTAAGTGACATTCATGGTCAACGGGTATCGTGTGAAGCCTTACATGGAAGGAGTCCATGAGAAGGGGGTTGTTGAGTGCATTGAGGTGCATGATCCTGAATAAGTTCAACCAATGTCTTGCTAAGACGTTAAAGACAACACTTGGTGGGATGCAACCCACCCATTTGATAGAGTATGTTTTCTATTCTTCCATTTTCATTGTTCCCTTCTAAATGTTTTTCTAAACGCGTGTTTGATTTCATTCATTAAGGACAATGTTTAGTTTAGGTTTGGGGGTACAATTAGAACTTGCTGAGACAAAATTTTCATGCTACAATTTGTTTTATGGTTACTAATCAAGTATTTTATGCTCGTTGAGTTTAGTTTCTTTAACACTGATAAGTTGTTGTGAAGATTGATGCATATTCATATTCCATAGACCGAGCTCTTGATGTTGATACTGAGATGAACCTAGATCTAATGATTGAGAATCAAACAGTTGAGACTACCTAGTGAGTTATTTGAGCCATAAGCATTTTATTCTAAGAGTTAGTTTCTTGGTACTCTTAAACACTCTTCGTTATGACCTTAATTGTTAGATGATCTTTAAAGACTTTGCATTGAATGCTAGAATTATATAACTCACTTGAAGTATCTGTTGTGTATTCTCACTATTTTAGTTGAATGACTTGAGTAAGAAGTTTGAGTATGCGCCTATCGTTATACGCCCTAGTTGCCACTGTCTCTGGAGAAAGATCCAAATTCTTATTCTTAAAAAAAATAAAAATAAAAATAGAAAAGAATATATAGAAACATGTCAAAAAGGGATTTGGTTAGACAAGAAAGAGGATATAATCAAGATACTTCAAAGGTATTGAAGTCGCTCTTATAAAGAGTTGAAAAGAAAGAGCTTTGGTTCGGCCAACCACGCCCATCTATGCATAGGTTCATACTCAATATGTTTTGCTTGAGGTGTTTAACTAGGATATGATATAGGCGATGTGATAGCTTTGCAATCCTATCATTTGATTCCTTTCATGAGATCTAATTTGCAAACATATGAGCGTTCTTTGATGATATCCATATTCATATGCAAATTTATATTTGAAATTTCTTGTTTACATAACTTTTATTCAGATATGCTTGATGAGTGTTTGAAACCTAGGTTTAGTGTGCTTAATGAGTGAATCCTGTGAGGCCTAGAGTCGAAGCAAATTCGGATTCTTGACGTTAGGTTTGGGGGTAATTGACGTGAGGTGTTTTGAGCATTGGAATATGGATGTGCGATGTGTACTTGATTTGAGCAATGAATTGTCAAGTGTTGAGACTATGAACATAATTGTGCAAAAGTTATCTAGATATGAGTCATAATAAGAATTAAGGCATGAGGGTTTTCTTGATTTAAGTTCTTAGGTTTGTTTTGTTTATGTTTTCCTTTAGTTTTGATTGAGGACTAGCAAAATCTAGGTTTGGGGGTATTTGAAGAACGAATATTTGTCTTAGTATTTTGTATGTTTTTCAAGTATTTATTTATATGTTTAGCTTAGGAATTTGTTACTTTGAGTTGTTTTTTCATTGTTTTACAGGTTCACAAGCACTTGGAAAGGAGTTTCATTAAATTACCATAATTGCCCGTACAAATCAATCATTTTTGTAGATTAAACTGTATTGATTCAGGAAGAACCAGGAGATGAGCCATATATGTTTGGAAAGATCTGGATGTCTATTTTCTGGGAAATTTTATGGCTCATAAATATGATTTTTCTAGAGAAAGTTATAGCAGTTTTAGTAGACAAAGGTCAGGCTATGCGTGATTTCAGCGTGGTAGAAGTATTTTTGCAGATTAAACTCTATTGATTAAGGAAGAACTAGGAGATGAACCATATATTCTGGGAAATATCCAGATGTTTATTTTTTGGAGAATTTTATGGCTCATAAATACGATTTTTCTAGAGAAAGTTATGGAAGTTTTAGTAGACAAAGGTCAGGCTGTGTGTGATATCAGCGTGGTAGAAGTCAAGGAGCTATTAAATTCTAATTTTTTTTGGAATTTGCAAGGCCCAGATAGTTGTATAACCGGATCAATTCTGGACAGCAAAAATTTGGCCTGGACAGCAGCGAACACACGGCCTGGATAGCAACAGAACCGGGCCTGGATAGCAGCAGAAGCACACGGCCTGAACAGAAACCCTAGGGTGACTTTTATGTCTACAAAGTCGTCTCCATATAGCTACATATAGGAATTTTAGACTCAAAGAAGGGGGAAGAAGATGGCAATTCTTGGAGAGATATTATCAAGAGGAGTTTTGGGAGATTGAAGGAGGAGATGGTTTCTTTCATCAAGACGGCTTATCAAGAGATTGAAGACGATGATCAATCGCTTTAAGACTTTGAGGATTCATCTTGTAATTTGGGAAGAAATTCTATCTTTCCTCCTTTTGTCCTTCAATATGCTTGTAACCCTAGTATTTGAATTATGTGATTGGGATTTAAACATGAGTGACTGAACGCATTGTTGGACGTTTGGCTTAGCTGCCTTGATTGTTTTGGATATTTTGGTGGATTTAGTTTTATGAAAGTTTACATATTATTCCTTATTCAATATCCTTCATACCTTTGATTATTGCTTGTGGATTGGCTATCTATTATTGATAGTCAAGGTTAATATTCGAGATTAGGTTGAGGACAAATCATCTAGACCTAATTAAGCTTTCTTGAATAGGAATTTAAATCATGATTCAAATCAAATTGTGATTTAGGTGGTTGCGTTTTCCTTATACTTAATTTAACTAATTAATTGATGAACATGATCCATGGGATTTAATTAATTAGTTATAAATTGATAATAAACACGATCAATGGCATTCTTTACTCTTAGTGGAAATACCAATAATCTTGGATGTTGATTAATTCTTTATATTCACCAAATGTTCCAATTCATGATTGGATAGCAAGCTAAACTCTCAATTGTTCTCATTGATAATACTCATCTCTTCGTAATTCATTTTGTTTAAGTTACTTAATTGTTTTTATTTCAAATTTCTCTTCACTAATCTTTTAATTAGAGTGTTTAGGATTTAATTTCAGAGTTTGTTTTAGTAATTTTAAGAAAGTAATTTAGGATTTAAACCACTGCAATTCCTTGAGAGATCTACCTCGAGAGTAAACTCATCGCAATACTATTTGTGATTCGTGCACTTGCGAGCATTTAAAATTTGCATATCACTTTACGTTGTATCATATATTATGCTTGAGTTGTATATTCAGAACCATGAGTCTTATGAATCGCTATATATTGTATAAAGAGATAATTTTATAAAATCTGATTATGTACTAAACTACTCGCAATAAATGGATTTCTTTGATTAGTCACCGAGATTTTTAGCTCACCCCCACCCTCTTACTATTCTAGAAAGATTATTCAAGGACCTTGAACCATAAGTGAAGAAGCAAGGAAGAGAAGTCTCTAGGTGGATCCATGTGTTGACATCCTCGCCAATCCTTTTTGTGATAGCAGTTTAGTATTTTGTACTAAGTTATATATTTGGAAGCTTATGTCTCATGAGACTTCTTTTTGTAAAGTTAAAGGATTGTATTATGGATCAAAGTTGTACTTATTTACTATTATATACATATATTATCCTATATCTATGTTAGACTCTATTCATATTATAGTTATCCAGGTGCTTAGTCCTAAAAACTAAGGATGTCGCCTTGAGTAGGGCTCGCTCGGGATGGGTCATTACAGAAAATACCCTCCTGTATATATCATATAAATATATATACAAGTTGATTACTATAAACTGTTCTGAGCCAACTGTCTTGCCATGAGCTAGTGCCTTTGCAATTGCCAAAAATTGTTTGGTGACCCATTTGGTAGAAACACACACCAAGTATTTGTAAAAAAAATATATGTAAAAAGCAGTCAACTCTGCTCTAGAAATAGGATCACATGCACGACCTATGTGGTTAATAAAGAAAACACTGAAACACAAGCAATTTTTTGCTGGGAAGAAAAACTTTACCTCGCCATTGATATTTGGGGATGTACAATAGAACCTATTAGTGAGATGTTCAGAAGCATATCTCTTGTGTCCACTTGTTGTCGTGGGCTAACTTGTATACATGATTACTAGGGAAGTAGCATTCAAAAGCTTATTAAACAACTAATTAAACAAATCTATATAATGTAATATTTTTCACCAAGAAGAAAAAAAATTCAATCCAATTAAATTCAAATTTACATCCCACTAGATGTCACCATTGCAATTTTACCAAAAAAACATGTAATACAATTTAATTTGATAAAGTCCGATCTGAGAGTGAGAAACACATACAATTATATAATTTTGAGATTTCTCATGAATGAAAGTTTTATGTGGGGGCGGAGCTAGAATTTAATATTTAGATTAAAATAAAGATAGAATATATGGCTTATAAATTTTTTTGATATAAAGAACATCATAAAAATATTCAAGAACTTGTAAAAAAAATTTAAACATAAAAACTAACTACATTTTGTAAATTAACTTTAGGGAGTCATGACCCTATTGATATATGTGACTCCTCTACGGGTTGTATGTGGATTGAAAATAATTTGTGCATGAAAATAAGAAGAAGTATGATCAACTAATCTCTAGATCAAATGCATGTCCATTGTTTCTGATTGCCAATACAAGTGGAAAGAATTAATTAAGGATTGATCAAATTAAAAGAAATAAAAAAATTCAAAACTCATTTTATAATTAAAACATCTTAAGACTCTTCTTCTTCTTGCTGTTGGACATCATTTTATGCCTTGTTCGACAGCTAAGCAATAGTTCCTCAAAATCTTGTATTTCACATGGAATTTGAAGCCCACCTTCTTGTTCATAACCAAATTCCTCGGCCGTTCTTTCCATCAAAACCCTAAATTCTGGCATCGACAAATAAGACATTGGAATCACAAACCTACATCGTTGAGATCCCACATAGACTGCCAAGAACCCTTTGGGAGGAATTTGTGTTTGTTGACTAGAAATTTCTCCCGCGAGTAAAGATTGCTTCAAACTCTTGTTGTGTTCCAAAAATATACGACTACTCTTTGCTGCAAAAACCGGAGGTTTTTGCTTACTTGAGTTTCGGGATAACCATATTGGAAGAATGTCCTTTGGCCATATGATATGACATACTTGATTCATAATCTTGCAGGGAGTCTTCATGAACTACCTATAATTCATAAGATATCTTTAAATATTTGAGAGCTAAGTAGAGTACTTTTCGTGGATCATGCAATATTATTAAAGATAAAGATAAATAAAAATAAAAATAATTTTTTAAGAAGTATGTACATACTAGAATAGTTTACACGAATCCTTTATAAATCTAATATTATACAAAAAACATCAAGCAAAAAAATTATGAATATATTACAATAAACTTGAAATTAAAGAAGGAAGAAAGTTAAAATCAAATGATGTTTTCATTTTAAACTTGTATGAGAAAGAAAATTTTAATTCTAGGAATAAGAGTTGATTTGTTGCATTTCAACCATGCAACATTTGATTAAGTTGAAGGGAGATAAATTAAAGAGAAAAGGGTTTGCCTAATGGCAGAGAAAAAGCTTTTTCTGCATAGTAAAACGAAAGCTCTTTCTCTGCAAGAGAATTCAAAATCCTTTGTTTTAGTTGTACTTAAGTTAGGATAATAAATCCTGAAGATTTTTTGACCATATAAATTCCAAACAACATTGTATAATCCACCATATATCTCACACTCTTCCTCAGCATTTGTCGGATTCTATACTATTTTTGGAGGTAGTTATTAGAGGTGGGAATTTTACCCGCATCTGGCCCCCATCCGTGAAATTTCGAGTCAAATGGGTGACCCATTAAATTGCTACTACTAAACCAGATATAAGAAAATATTCATTGAACCAAATTTAATTTAGTTGTGATATAAAAAAATAATAATTTAGTTGATAAAAAATTATAATTGCATCAAAACCTTATGTCATATGTCATATTGCCTTAGTGTATGCTCGGCCTTGAGCAAAAAATTAAAAGATACTCAGGAGCTGTGATAGAAGATACAAAGTTGTTGGTTGCTAGTTTTGGAAAATGTTTATTTAGGTATTTAATTAATCATATGTAAAGATTTTGATTAATATGGTCACATCACGGATTGGGTAAATAAAGGAAAGGGAGAGGATTATCTCATATTGTTTAGTCCATACCAATGGAACAAAATAACAACAACAACAACAACATGAGTTCTTTTAGGACAATAATATTAATATTAAAAAGATTGGGAGTTTTGTGTTTGCTCTTAACTCTTTCCTGCCTTTCAAGTGTTTGAAAAATAAGAGTGCTACTTGAAGATAAATTTGAAGAGAACCAAAGAAAATGACAGTGACACTAAGAAAATATGACGAAAAAGAAAGAAGTAGAACAACATAAAACTTTCTGATATAGGCAAAAATACCTTGCCTAATAAAATCCTGACACGTGGATAGTAACATGACTCAGAGACTTAAATGGCATGGATCAAAATCCCCAAGCACAGACCTAAAGGTATGGGGTAAGACTGTAACGTGACTCAAAGGCAAGAGGTAAGGCTGTGATGTGACTCGCAGGCACGGGGTAAGGCTGTGACGTGACTCATAGACCTAAACGGCATGGATTAAGACCCCCTAATGCAGACTTGAAGATATGGGATAAAACCCATTCTAGATCTTCTGAAGATGAGATCTCCAAAGTCTATATAAAAGAGCTCAAGGCATTATAAATACAATTTTCACAATGAGAACCACTTTCTCTCTCTCTCTCTCTCTCTCCCACTTTGTATTTCTCAATCCTTACCTTTTACTTCATCTTGTTACACTCATTGACTAGATCGTCGAAGGGTCCTTCTTGGAGCCAAACTCCATGTGGCTTTCCTTATAGGGGTTCGTGTACCAAGATGACATGGACATAAGAATGTGGCAAATATCAAGCATTCATCTCATCCAACTCAAATTCAGTTTGACAACAACACCATCAATCTCCTTTTTCACATCAACAAATTGGCATTGTCCATCGGAACTATAAATTTATCACACGATGCCACTAAATAAGATTCCTTGCCTACCCCCTCCCACTTATACTCCTCTAATAGAGTAGAGAAGCACTATCCATACAACTACTGAATTGGAAAGAATCGAGATAAAAGCCTTAGGGTAGATGGATTTCATGAACCAGACACAATTTTAAGGAACATGGTGAGCGGTGACCCAGTACAACCCTACAAAAAGTAGGCCTAACTAAAGATTCTGTTGTTTCTATAAGTCAAGTCGAGCATGAAGACCTCAAGTGTTGATATGATACTTTAGCTACCTAATCGCGCATGTGATTCCTGACGTGATTTGGATTCAACCCGATCGACCATGCCATCAAGAAATCAGCATAGCCTCAACTAGGGAAGAATGCGAGAGAACTAGGATTTCTAGTCGGCATGATCACCGACACAAGGCTAATAATGGAAAAGCTGTCCAGAGTCAAACTTGACACACCAAAACCCTTAAGTCCAACACCCCAATGGTCGATTCTTGATGAGGAGGAAGACCAACTCCCGACCTTAAAGGAAGGGCAAAGAGTATAAGCATCTAAAAGTCTCCCAATAGTTAAAGCAAATGAAAGAGTCTATAGTCCTTGATGTAAAAACCAATTTGTTGAATATCCTAAATGAGATCACGCCTTCAAAGAACCCATTCTTAAAAGAAATCATGGACATAAAGGTTCCTATCAACTTCAATATATTGAATATCAAACCCTATACATAGAAGACTTGCCCAACTGATCAGTTGGAGACCTTTAAATATCTAATGTTCATTCATGGGAACTTTGAGGCAATAATATCCCAAGTTTTCCCTATTGCAGTAGGGAAACAATAAGAACCTAGTTTTTGTGCCTACCTTTTGGCTCCATCAAGTCTTTCAAAGATCTAAGTGAGTAGTTCGCTGCTCACTTCTTCAATAGTCAAGGACCAAAAAGGACAATTGAAAGTCTCATCAACCTTATCCAATAGGTTGATGAACCACTTCATGACTACATATCTAGGTTCAAGGCGACTATAGTGAAAGTTTGAGACTTATACTAGAAAGTAGTAGTGATAGCTTTTGTCAATAGTCTTCGGGACTCAGACTTCAGCCATGATCTATTTAGGAACTAGATTCACTCAATGCAAGCTCTCTTGGCCAAGGAAAAAGAATTTTCCATAATCAAGGAAGATCACGCCTTCAAAAGGCAGAGAGAAGATGCCTTGATGGGAAAGAAATAGATGGGTCGAAGTCAAAGACAGACCCGAAGAAAGGGAGCTGAGACGATGCCCACAAAGTGAAAAGCAAAGGCAAGACCCTGAGGGTTCGAGAGTTACACTCCACTCAATACCTCGAGGTCGGACCTCTTGATGGAGATAGTCAGTCAGGACATTGTCAGATGGCCCTAGAAGATCAAGTTACCCCTTACCAGGCGAGACATGATTTGGTATTTTTGATTTCATAAAGATCATAGTCGTGATACAAATGAGTGCAGGAACCTGAAGAATTAGATCGAAGACCTGATACAAAGAGGGTACTTTAAGAATTATGTGAAGATAGAGTAAGAAATTACTCTACCCAGAAGAGGAAGTCTTAATCCCCATGAAAGGAAGAAGTAAAGAAGAAGTCTCGAAGGTAAGGACCAAGACTGAGGTAGAGGTCGAGAAAAGGGTCATCATATCCCAAACAAGAAGTTGGATAACACTCATAATTCATGCGTTATCCGAACTATTTTTGAGGGGGGCAAACCTTGGTAGAGAATCAGCGAATTCTTGAAGAGATTATGCAAGATTTGTGGGTTCGTAGAAAGATTGAGGAAGAGAAGCTAGACAAATAAGATAATCAATTTCACAGACAGAGACCTGGATAGAGTTAAGTTCCCTCATGATAATGCACTTGTGGTCACTATTGTCATTGCCAATTTCTCGATAGAGAGGATCCTAGTAGACAAAGGCTTATCCCAAGACATCATATACTATAGTACTTTTAAGAAGATGTAGTTATTCAATGATAAATTAAAACCTGTAAAGTACCCACTATATAGATTTTTAAGAGATTCAATTTATCCATAAGGTAATATCACCTTGCCAATCATACTAGGAATTGCACTATGCCAGACCACCATCATGAGCACCATTTTGGTGATTGATCTTCCATCTTCCTATAACTCCATCATCGATCGCCCTTGGATGAATGTGATGGAAGCTGTAGTATCTACATATTATTTTAAGATGAAATTTCCTTACTAAGTCTGGAGTGCGGGAAGTCAAAAGGAATCAATTTGTAGCCTAGAACTTTTATCTGGCCTCAATAAGAAGCAAGGACAAGACCGATGTCTTGAAAACATAATATTTTTTAAAAGAATTGAGCTAGCAGAAGAATTGGTCTCAATCCCTTAACAAATGTTGAGGGAAATGAGAAGGTTGTTCAAATCAAACCAAGCTTTGAGGGTGAACTCCGAACAAAGTTAATCTGATTCTTGAGGGCAAATTAAGATGTCTTCGTATCGTTAGCGACAGACATGCCGAGCTTTGATCCGAAGGAGATGGTCCATCACCTTAACATCGATCCTAAGCATAAACCAATCATTAAAAAAGATGGTCTTTTGCCCTAGAAAGGAAAAAACTAATAGATACTGAAATCAGGAAGCTGTTAGAGGTTGACTTTATAAAAGAGATATATTACCTCAAATGGCTTGCCAATGTCGTCATGGTAAAAAAATCCGAATGAAAAGTGAAGAATCTGTTTTGATTTCATAAAGCTCAATAGAGCTTGCCCCAAAGATAACTACCTCTTGCCAAGAATAGATCAACTGGTTGATGAAACTTTGAGTTGTGAAATACTAAGCTTTATTAATGCTTATTTCGGCGACAATCAAATCAAAATGTACGAAACATATCAGAAGAACCTGAAATTCAAAATCGTGAAATGTTTCTAATACTATAGGTTGATGCCCTTCAAAGATAAAATCAGTCACAACATGAAAGTATACGTTGATGATATGCTAGTTAAAAGTTTGTTAGCAGCGAACCATGTGGCCGATCTAGAAGTGTGCTTCTTAGTCCTAAGGAAAGGCCAGATGAAATTGAATCAATTTAAGTGTGTGCTCGGAGTCACTTTCGATAAATTCCTCATATTCATAGTGATCCATATTGGAATAGAGGCCAATCCAAAGAAGATCAAAGTATTTTTGGACATGGAGATACCTCGGACAATGAAAAAGGTATAAAGCTTACAAATCGTATCATTGCCCTTGGTCGGTTCATGTCTAAGTCTATAAAAAGTGTTTGCCTTCCTTCGAGGATCTGAAAAAGATCAAAGAGTTTCAATGGACTGAAGAGTGTCAAGACTTGTTTGAAGAATTGAAGAAATATATGAGCTCACCTATTTTCTTGTACTTATCTACCAATGAAGTGGTCGTGTCTTCGGTACTGATCCGAGAAGAATGAAATATTCAAAGGTCCACTTACTACGTTAGTCAAGTCCTATAAGATTCCAAAGTCAAGTATAAACCCATTGAAAAGCTAGCATATGTGGTTCTCATCTCAGGTAATAAACTTAAAACTTACTTCCAATAGCGCATGGTCACTGTGCTTACCAATCACCCCTTACACTAGGTCCTCTGTAAGCTCGACCTATCAGGTTGACTTGTGAAGTGGTTTATAGAGTTAGGCGAGTTTGAGATCAAGATTAAGCCTTAGTCAACCATCAAAGGTCAAGACCTTTCAGATTTTATCATCAAGTATACATTTCCTGACTGTCCTGCCGAAGATAACCAGGTCGAACCTTAGCTCGAACTAAACAATTGGAAGTTGTTCCTAAATGGTCCTCCAATGCGTCAAGTAGTGGCATTGGACTCATCCTCATTAGTTGTGAAGACTTTATACTTGGGTAAGCACTCCAATTTAACTTCAAATCTTCCAACAACAAAGCTGAATATGAAGCCTTTTTGGTCAGAATAAGATTGGCCAAGTCTCTTATGATTGAAGCATTTGAAGTCTTTAGTGACTCGCGATTTTTGTTAACCAAGTGTGAGGGGACTATGAAGTCAGATGAGAATTAATGATCAAATATTTGGCTAAGGTAAAAGAATCGGCTAAGCACTTAAAGCGTATGAAACTAACTCAAGCACCTAAAGCCAATAATGTCAAAGCCGATGCCTTGGCATTGTTAGCATCCTCGAAGACCTCAAACTTATCTCGAGTTATATATGTTGAACTCTTATCTAGTCCTAGCATTGAAGATGTGGACGTAATGGACATAGATGACACGATGAACTGGATGACTACCATTATCAAATATCTATAAGATGGAGAGCTCCTAGAGCCTAGGATCAAAGCCAGAAAGTTAGTTTTCAAGGCAGCTAAATACTACATAATTGAGGGACACCTTTACAGAAGGTCCTTCACTCTACCATATCTGAGGTGCCTCACTCCAAGGGAAGCTAACTATGCATTAAAAAAATTTCATGAAGGATTTTACTTGAACCACCTTAGTGGTCGAGCCCTAGAACACGAAACTCTAAGACGAGGGTATTATGAGTTAAAGCTAAAGAATGAAGCCACTAACTTCATCAAAAAATGTGTCCAGTGATAGAAACTTACTTCTATTCCTTATCGTCCTGCCAACCCCTTGACCATCATCACTAGCTCGATACCCTTCGCAAGGTGGGGTATCAACATCCTGGACCTTTCCCCAAGGTACTAGGTTAGCTTAAGTTCTTAATCATGGCAACTGACTACTTCACAAAGTGGACCGAAGTCAAACTCTTAGCCAAAATCATCGACATGAAGGCAAAAGACTTTGTCTGAAAGTCAATAGTCTATAGGTTTGGAATTTCAAGAGTTTTTGTTACAGAAAATGGAAAGCAGTTTGATAGTGCTCGGCTCAAGAGGTTATGTGAAGAGCTTGACATCAATCACAGATTATCCTTTATGGGGTACTCTCAAACTAATGGTCAGGCCAAAGTTAAGAACATAATGATATTGTAGATGCTGTAGAAAAGATTGGAAGATGCAAAAGGATTTTGGGTTCAAAAACTCTCCCATGCATTATGGGCCTAAAGAACCATACCTTGGTCTCCTACATGCGAGACCCTCTTTTTTTGGATTTTAGGTCGGAGGCTATGATCTCAGAGAACCTTCTTTCCAAGTCTATCTATTAAATAAGAATAGAAAAGAAGAAGAATTGAAGATGAACCTGGACCTAATCGAAAGAGTTTATGATGAAGTGTTGCTAAAGCTCGCCACATACCAACAACGCATTACCAAGTAATTCAACTTCTGAATCAAGAAGAAGACATTCAGGATTTAAGACTTGGTCCTATTCAAGTAAGAGGTCTCAGACCCCAATAACATAGGAAATGTGATACCAAACTGGGAAGGCTCGTACTGAGTTAAAAAGGTCATCAAGCAAGGAACTTTGAGCTTAGGAAGATGGATGGAACTCCAATCTCGTGTAAATGAAACTCAAAAAATTTGTGCAAATTTTATCGATAAATTGATTTACTTGTTTTTCATATAAATGCTTAAATAAATGAATACATATGGTTGCTTTTGTCACAAGCGAACAATATTTTTCCATATCACACATAGAGTGGCATAACCAAGACACTACGAAGATGCCTTAGTCCGAAGTAAATACTCTTTGCAAGATGTCGAATTTGAGCATAACCCATCACCACATTTAGGAATATTCTAAATAAGATGATTGGGAAGAATTGAATTCATACTCAACTTTGATTCGAAATCAAGGCATCAGATAGATGCATTGGTAGAAACGAATACCTCAAGCCCAAAGTTCAAAACTTGGGCTAAATTTTTTTAAATTTCCCCACTCAGTTCAATCCAAGATGGAGGATCTCAGGCCTAAAGTAGAAGACCAAAGTCTCAAATTTAGCAAAAATCCAATCAAAAGCCATAACTCAAGTCAAACTAAGGTGAGAGATTAAGTCCAAAGTGTAAAATCTGAACTACAAACCCTTAAGGAAAAGTTTAAGAAACCAGTCAAAAAAAAAAAAAAACAAATAGAAAGACAAGCAAACAACATATGAGAAAAAGAAAACATTTCATTAAAGAAAATGTGTACACAAGGCGGGCTTCGAGGCCAGTTACAATAGGAGAAATGAAAAAGCCTAAGATTTTTGCTCCTCATTCTTAGCCTCCTCAGCTCTGACCTTGGTGTTCTTAGCCACCTTGATCGTAATCTCTTCAATGGTCCCTCCACACACCTTTTTGATCTCCTGGTTAACTACAACAAGCTCTTCACCAAGGATCTCTAAGCTAGTCTAGTAAAGTTGTTGAACCTTACTTCATTTTGATATGATAATAAAAATTAAAATTATGTAGTAATGAGTTTGTTAAGGATGTTTAAGCTTGGAAATTCATCAAGGAGTCCTTTGGCACAAGTTCAAGTCCCTCATCATTAGAGGATCATGGAGTAGTCTTCAAAAAGTTATATTTTCTAAGTATCTTTCTAAATATAAGTATTCAATTCTCGGGGTTTAATGCATATCATACTTTAATTGAACTTTAATTTAAGTTATTTTAACACATAAAAGCATTTGACAAACTTTTATGGATTTAAAATCAAGTTTTCAAGCATTTTTAAAGCTAAAATTGAAGTTCAAGTGTAGAGAGTTTACTCTCATGAGACTCTCTTAGACAAAGACTTTCTTGAGTCTCAAAGAGTCAACTCCATGAAGCATGGATTTGATCTATGAGCTTGAGAGTCGAATCTATAGGGTAGAGAGTCGACTCTATAGCTTAACGACAAGATTTTTATAAAAGTCTAACGGTGGGAGCTTTGCATTTAGCACATGAAAACAACTAGTTTTTTGTTTTTAACAACTCTAAAGCTCCCTTAGGCTATGCAATTTCAAGCATCAAAGAGAAATTAAGAGCATTCATTAAGCTCTGAGCCCTAGATTTGTAATACATGTTTTGAGTTGTATTCTTGAGCAAAAAATTTATTACAAATTACATATTCTCTTGTCTATTAATTGTAAAAATAGTGGGTGTAACTCTTAGGTGCGTTTATAAGAACTTATTGAATGTTTTGGTTTAAAACACTTGGGTTAGGATTTTCTCGTATTAGAAAATTTCTTGTAAAGGTTTGGGCAACACCTTGGAAACAAGGATATCCCACCATGCGGGAGAACCTATAACATTGCGTTGTATCTGACAGCGAAAAGCTGTGAGAAGAATATACTCATAGTGTTGGTTGACAATGGGTCATCTCTAAAGGTCTTACCCCTATAGACAGCCTAATCTTAGGACTTGAGCATGATGATTTCCACCCAAGTAGCCAAACAATAAAATCCTATAACAACACAAAGCACATGATAGTCGGGATAGTGAGCTTGAGGTGCAAGCTAAGTCTGTATGATATGGTAATTAATTTTCATGTCATCGATATTATTGCATCTTTTACTATTCTGATGGGAAAACCATGGCTCCTCATTCAGGGGTCAATACCTTCGATTTTCCATCAAACAATAAAGTACAGTGCAAGAAATCAAGTGGTAACCTTGTTCAAGGATGAAGTCAACATCGCCCCTGTGTTCGGTATCTCAGTAAAAGATAAGAAGTTACATGGTTTTACCTTTGAGGAAGTGGCAGTCATTGATACAATAAATATTGACCCACACATTAATCTACTTATCTTCCACATCATGAAGTGTATAGACTACATCTCAGGAGTAGGTTTGGAAAAGTATGGGTAGGAAGTGAAGGAATTCCAAGATTTTATGCAATAATTTAGAAGATAGGGTCTAGGCTTTCAAACAGGCAATAACAAGAAGAAAAAAGAAGATAAGTTTTATGGAACTCTAAATGGGAAATTTTTGAAGGAGGGAGAAGATTTTCCCTACTAGGGTTTCCTAAGCCATGGTTTAATAGAAAGACTTAGGAAAGGCAATCAAGATTAGAGATATTATTTGATCTCGATTTCTTTAAGAAGATAATAGTAACAAAGAAGGAGGCATGATAGGGAGACAACTGAATCTAGAACTTAGATGGTGGGGCTTTGAGTATCTTGGTGATGTGAGAGAGTCAGACAGAAGGTTTCGATCCAAGTGAGCTAATCAAGCTAGTTGACGGGCGCACTAGCAGCAACAAAGGGTAAGGTCAAGCATCTTGTTCTTTCTTTTTAGTTAGAAAAGTGAAGGTGAGAAGGGGTGCGATATCCCCTTTCCTTGAGTCCAATGATGTACTAGTCAAAAAACTGAATGAGATGATGACCAACTCTGAGTACTTTAAGTCTTGTTTATGTGATGGAAAAATTCTAAATGAAATTAGCTAACAATCCTCTTTATTTAATGTGATTATTGAACTACTCAAGAATGAGAAAAAAAGTATAGCCCAACCTAAAATGGAAGAAACTCGAATCATTAAATTATGCACTGATGAAAATCTACAATAAATTCCCATTAGCTCTACATTATCTGAAAAAGAAAGTGAAAATATAATAAACCTTTTACAAGAGTATAAAGATGAGTTTGTATAGTCATATAATGACATGCCAAGCATTGATCCAGAAATTGTACAACATAAGATCCCTTTGAATTAAGAGGCCAGGCTTGCCAAGCAAAAGTTGAGAATAATGAGGGCGGACTAGGTAGTCAAGATCAAATAAGAATTCTTCAAGCAGTTGCAAGTTGGTTTCTTGATGGTTTCCAAATATCCCCAATGGGTAGCAAATATGATAGTAGTGCCAAAAAAAGATGGTAAGGTTAGAGTATGCGTGGACTATAGAGATCTGAATCGAGCCAGCCCTAAAAATGACTTCCCTTTTACCTCATATAGACACCCTTGTGGACAATACAACTGGCAATGCCCTTTTTTCATTCAAGGATGGTTATTCATGCTATAACCAGATCCTCGTGGCTCCTAAAGCCAGAGAAAAGAATACCTTCACTATGGTCACCACTCTTCTACATGATATGATCCACAAAGAGGTGGAAGAATATACGGATGACATGAATATCAAGTCTGAAAGCAAAGACTGACATTAGGATGTCGTTCGAAAGTTCTTTGACAGAATTCAGAAGTACAAACTACAATTGAATCCTTAAAAGTGTGCATTCGGAGTCACTGTCAGTAATCTCTTGGAATTATTGGTTAGTGAAAGAGGAATCAAAGTATACCCAAAGAATGTGTCTGTGATTTTGGAAATGCTAGTGTTGAAGACAGATAAAGAGGTCAGAGAGTTTTTGGAAAGATTTCAGCATAACAATAGGTTCATTGCCAAACTCACCCATACTTGTGAGCCCATTTTCAAGCTGCTTAGAAAAGATCAGCTAGTGGTGTGGAATGAAATTTCAAAAATCCTTTGAAAAGATCAAAAACTATCTCAATAACCCTCCAGTGTTGGTCTCACCCAAGCATGGTACTCAGCTTTTGCCGTACCTATCCGTTACTAGCACCTCTATGAGGGCCATGTTAGCTCAAGAAGATAAAGACGAAAAATAAATTGACATCTACTATCTCAACAAGAAGATTATGGCTAACAAGTTGAACTATTCTTGGGTAGAAAAGACCTGCCTCACTCTAGTCTCTGCCGCTAAGAAACTTCAGCACTAATTTTAGTCACTCTCAATGAAATTGATCTCTCACCTATGTCCTCTAAAGCATCTGCTTGAAACCTCGTCCTTAAGTGGAAGGATGATTAAATGGATGGTCATTCTCTCCCAGTTTGACCTTTGGTACGTGACCAAGAAGTTAGACAAATAAGGGATAATTTCAAATTTTGACCGACTTCTCAGAAGGAAAAGAAGAGATTAAAGAATTCAAATTTTCGAATGAAGGCTTTTTGGAAGTCAAAAACAGTGAGTAGAAGATGTACTTCGATGGGGCAGCTAATCAGAAAGGTTTCAGGATCGGGGCAGTGTTAGTTTCTCTTGAAAGAATTGTCACTACCATATCAATCTGCCTGAATTTTGAGTCCATCAATAATGTAATCGAGTATGAAGCCTGTTGGTGTGCTGTCGCAGGCAACCAAAAATAAAACCTATACTCCTAAAAATACATGTAGTAGTGTGAGTAAGGATCGTTCCCACGGAGAGTATCTAGCTTGTTTTATGCTACATGAACAAAGATGGGGGGGGATTTGAGTATAACGAAAATTATTTTAAGAAAAATAACTAATGAACAATTCAAATTGAAGTATCGAAATCAATCAAAAGAACAAACCTTGGGTCAACATCCACCATTGAAATTTTACAACTTATCATCGATGCAAGTATATGTCAATTCATACTTTGAATATTCACCGTTGGAATTATTTTCCTATCTCTCCTTAGTCGCAGTTAATTAGAAAACAGATGATCTAATTAATCCTAACTACTAAACAACCCAATACAAGCGCTAAAGGTTTAATCTAATAGCAGCCTTAAGAATTAGAGAGATCGATGAAGTTAAACAACATGCACACGCGGTTGCATTTAATTAAGTCGAGCAATCTTCCTAAGATCTAATAATTTCTGACACAGCAAATTATTAAATCTTAGTTGCTTCACAAATTAGAGGGATCAAACAATTACGGATTTGATATCAAACCTAGCAGTAGATTGCAATGAGTAATAAACTAGTATGCCTCCAAGTAATTAAATGAGATAATCATGAAAATAGGGACAGAAGAACATCCGATACTCAAAGCATAAATTGAATAATAAAAACATATTAGATCTCATAGTTTTATTGATTCTGAGGCTTCCGTTTCCTTCGACCAATTATAATAGTTAGCCACACAGAGCCATGATGAAAACTCAAAGGAGAAGTTAGAGAAGAGGGGAGAGAGAGGCATCCCTAAAGTCTGATGATTTCTCCCCTCTTATACATGTTATTTTCAATATTGGAAATCTACAAGGTCTCTTAAAAATATTTTAAATATTATCCTAAAATAGTAATATCCAAATATGACTAATTTAAGGAAAATATTAAAAATAAAATAAAATCCTAATATAACTAGTAAACTGGAGTTTTCAGCATGAATTTTTGGGCACCAGATCTGGAAACTTTCGAAAATAAACCGCGTCAAACCAGTGTATTAGAATTGCAGGCTAAGGGACGTTCC
>CM043704.1:26101038-26103538 GCA_023935145.1 Bretschneidera sinensis
TATCAGAAAAATAGAAGGTAATAACATAGTGTTTATTTTTGAATTTTTAACATACATGAAATTCTCCAAATTCAAAGTGGGAATTTTCAAAGGGTGTGGTTTATAACAAATTGAAGAATAAATTATAAATTTAATATAAATATGATGTCAGGTGTTGACGATCTATAACTGAGGGAATTTTTTAGAGGAACAGGAAAGGCAAGAAAGTGATCCACGGGTAGCTTTAAGTGCTACGTGGTGAGTTGGATTTACTTTAAGTAATCTAAATAAAATTTTTGAAATATCTAGTGGTAATATTAAAATAAATTATTAGCTTATGTTTTGGTCATAGATAAATATTTGGTTGATAAGTATGGTATAAATATTGGAGACGTAGAAAATTATTATGTGAAAAGAAATATTACTATAATGATAAGTTGATTTAATAATGATGGTGATAAATAAATTCTTGACGTGTTTTGGTTGATGTTTTGATATGAATTATAAGGAGACGAAATTTAGTGGATCTTGACAAGCTTTGATGGATGATTTGATGTGATTTGGGATAAGAGAAATTTAGTGGAATTTTTTTTATATAATTGGAGAAAAATCAGGATAGCTAGTTTGAATAAATGCTTGTTTTTTTTATTATTTATTTGCATATTCATATCAGTTTTCATACATATCTGAATGAGAATAAAAGAACCGGGAAGGCAGTCGGTCTTTAATGAGAATAAAAATATTTGAATCACTGTTTTTTTATATTATATCATTGTTCATATGTATATGCATTAAATAAAAGAAAAGAACCGAGAAGGGGCCGATCTAATTGAAAAACTATGACAGCCGGTATAGGCTGGAATTAATAGGGACACTGTGACAACCAGCATATGCTGGAAATGAATTCTGTGGCAGCCGGAACAAGCTGTAAAGAAAAGAACTGGGAGGGGGCCGATCTAAGATAATAAAAACATGTTGACATGTGGGAAGACGTTCCCATAATAATAATTCATGCGTTGCATCTGTTTTAACTATTGTTTGCATCATTGAAATGTTGATGTGTGGTGTGTTATTATGAATTGTTATAGATGAATTGGTCTCACAAAGAGAAATAGTTATGGTGAGAAAGAAACAGAGAATGATAAGAACCATCTAAATGGTGGACTTTATGATGTGAACCTCATTACGAGGTAATTATGAGATAATTGATGGTCTTAAGGTGAACCAATGAATGAAAAGAAGAGATTGATAGAGAATAAATCTTATGACATGTATAGTGATAGTAGAAAGTTATCATGAAGTTATATGAAATATAAATGATTAAATATAAAAAGGGCTGTTATGCAAACTGAATATTTTTAGTAAATTTAATTCATTGAACTCGTGAAGCTCACCCATCATTGTACAATGATTTCAAGTAGTAGGCATGACAAATAATTTGGTGAGTTGAGGTTCAGAAGAAATCATTTTCTATAAGTTACATACGTGTCAACATCCTCAAACTCAAGAGAAAAGAAAATAAGAATTTATTTGTAAATATTCGTGCATTTTACGTTGTATCAAATGTTAAAAAGATCAGATTGATGTAACTCCCATGTTGAGGGATGAGGATTGATGTAAAATTTTCTATTGGTGTTATTTATTTTTATTGTTACATATATGTGTCGTGCTAGGATTTTCAAAATGTGATGACACCATCTCGGGGGTGGCCAACCCAGGATGGGTTGTTACACCTTCTTCACTATATCCATCATGGGTGGGTTCAATCTTCTTTGTGGTTGACGGGAGGGTTTTTCTTCCTCTTCAAGTAAGATACGATGCATTCATGTAGATGGGCTAATTCCTTTAATATCCGCAATTGTCCAACCAATAGTCGTCTTATGCTCCTTAAGGACCTGCACAAGCTTTTCTTCTTGCGGTGCACTAATTTTACTGGAGATGATCACTAGTAACATTTCTCCGTCTCCAAGGAACACGTACTTGAGGTGACCGGGGAGAGGCTTCAAATTTGGAATAGGGGCCTACAAAATAGAGAGTAAAGGTCTCTCGTTAGAAATTGGTAACGTAATACAAGGGACGTTACCTGACTGCAATAACTTCAAAAAATCATTCAACGCTGCAATAGTTTCCTGCAAACCAATACTCAAGGCTAACTCCTCATTCTCTTTCTCAAGATGCTTACTAATGGCAACTTCCAATCCATCATTTCCATCATGTTCAAAAACTTCTTGTGCTAAAGAATCAATCACATCAATAGAATAATCAGGATTATCATCACCAGGATAATTCATGGCTTCATAAATATTAAACTTAATAATTTCACCATCAAATTCCATGGTAAGTGTGCCACTATTAACATCTATCTTAGTCTTGGATGTCTTTAAGAATGGTCTTCCTAACAAAATAGGAGTAGTTTGATCACCATCCTCCATATCAAGCATATAGATATCAGCAGGGAAAACCAAATCATTAACTTGCACAAGAACATCCTCAACTACACCCTTAGAATAGGCATTAGATC
>CM043704.1:26761038-26763538 GCA_023935145.1 Bretschneidera sinensis
TATATATATATATATATATATAAAGAGAAAAGAAGAAAAGAAGTGATGGAGGAAATTACTTTTATTGTTACAAATTGTCAATATTCATAATTCCTCATAAAATTCCAAGAAATGGGTCTGTTTATATGTGATATATACAAAGGTGGAAGCTGTTGTGAAGGATTGTTCCCTACTACAAACGAAAAGTGTTTCTTTGAACAATCTCTTTTTCAATGCAGGTGTTTTACATGGTTTAAATGCTTTAAAGCCAAATTGAAGAAGCCGCTGAATGCAGTGATTGGTTTTACATGTCTTATATATTCGAGCTTGAGTTGATTCATTTTTGCTCCACTAGTTTCGATGGCTTTTGAGCTACATTCCCAAATATTTCTAACCTTGACCCTAAACCCCGTTACAACCCTTGAAAATTTCTTATGATTCGTGTTATGCATGTGATCCCAGTGGTGGAGAATGAGAAGATATGCAAGCCTATGGTAGATCATTTCCATTGGAATTAATTTGAGCGAAACACATACCCTTCAAACGCATGAGAGTCGAGTGCTTATTTCCGTGAGGGTCTACATATTTAGTTTACTCCATCTTCAAGTGAAAATGCGTACTAAGTAATTGTAAGTTGTTTAAGAATGTTTGTTCATGATATGTTATGAGTTTTGAAGAGCTTGGTTGTTCTTTGTTGATGGCGTTGCAACCTTGGTGTTTTTGGGAAAGTGAATTTGAGTTTTGCTCGAGGACGAGCAAAATTTAAGTGTGAGGGAATTTGATGAGAATGCAAAATGTCATATTTTTCTCCCTTAATGTTTAATTTTTTTATAATCATTTGGTGCCTAAATGTACTCATTATTCTTATATTTTGATTTAGGATGGAAATGGAGGTGTTAAGTGTAAAACGAAACTAATTGGGCGATTTCAAACAGTTTTGATATCGATTCATAATCTGGGCATAACTCTCTCATCTGAGCTCCGATTGAGATGATTTAGATGCTACAGAATGCCAAGAAAAAGATCTACAACTTTCATGTTTTGAGTTTTAAGAGACACTGGCTGCATCAAGGTCGAAACCGGGCTTGGAGTTGCTGCACCTGCACTGTTGCAGTTCTGGAAAGTTTCTTAGCCTGCAATTCTAATATGTTGATTTGATGCGGTTTATTTTCGAAAGTTTCCAGATCTGGTGCACGAAAATTCATGCTGAAAACACTAGTTTCCTAGTTATATTAAGACTTTATTTTATTTTTAATATTTTCCTTAAATTAGTCAGATTTGGATATTTCTATTTTAAGATAATATTTAGAATATTTTTAGGAGACCTTGTAGTTCCAATACTGAACATAACGTGTATAAGAGGGGAGAAATCATCAGACTTCAGGGATGCCTTTCTCTCTCTCCCCTCTTCTCTAATCTTCTCAATTCGAGTTTTCATCATGGCCCTGCGTGGCTAAAATTTTATAATTGGTCGAAGGAAACTGAAGCCTTAGAATCAATTAAACTGTGAGATCTAATCTGTTTTTATTGTTCAATTTATGCTTTGAGTATCGAATGTTCTTCTGTCCCTATTTTCATGATTGTCTCGTTTAATTACTAGGAGGCCTACTAGTTTATTATTCGTTGCAATTTATTGCTAGGTTAGATATCAAATCCATAATTGTTTGATCCCTCTAATTTATAAGCAACTAAGATTTAATAATTTGTTGCGTCAAAAATTATTAGATCTTAGGAAGAACGCTCGACTAAATTAAATGCAACCGCTTGTGCTTATGTTGTTTAGCTTCATGGATCTCTCTAATTCTTAAGGCTGCTAGTAGATTAAACAGTTAGCGCTTGTCTAGGGTTGTTTAGTAGTTAGGGTTTATTAGATCACTTGTTTTCTAATTAATTGCGACTAAGGAGAGATAGGAAAATAGTTCCAACGGTGAATATTCAAAGTGTGAATTGATATATACTTGCATCGATGATCAGTTATAAAATTCCAATGGTGGATGTTGACTTAGACCAAGGTTTGTTATTTTGATTGATTTTGATATTTCAATTTGAATTTTTCATTAGTTATTTTTCTTAAAATTGTTTTCGTTATACTCAACCCCCCATCTTTGTTCACGTAGCATAAAACTAGGCTAGATACCCTCCGTGGGAACGATCCTTACTCACACTACTACATGTATTTTTAGGAGTATAGGTTTTATTTTTGGTTGCCTACGACAGCATACCACACTTTACATTGGGGAAAATGTCAGTTTTAATTGTGGGGGAGGGGATTTAGGTTGTGTTTTAAATTTGTTTCTAAAAAAAAAAAAGAGTTTGCTATTTTTTTTTATGGTTTTCAACGATTTTTGGTTGTGTATGTCATTAGCAAGATTCAATTAAGCTTAAAAAATTCATAACACGATTGAATAAGTAATCCTCCAACTTAGAATTAATTTAGTCTAGTAATTTTCCTTAAGAATGGTAGCGACTAAATTTAGTAGACAAAAGCTGGTGAGATTTTGAGCCTTTAGACTGACACATC